>CM076569.1:346938806-347259790 GCA_034641835.2 Pinus albicaulis | reverse complement strand
TGGACCCAAAGAGATGGACTCGGCCGAAAGTAGCTCCAACCTGTCTACAATACTGCAAGAAGGATGATGATGGATATCGATAGTGTAGACTTGTGAATGACGACAAGTCAAGAGATCGAGACGCTCAGTGACGTTGACAAGTTCACGTTTTGGATATCGATGGAACGTGGACTCGTAAAGCAAGTCAAGTCAAGTCAAGAGATCGAGACGTTGAGTGACGTTGGGGGTGCGGCAGCGTTGCCGTTTGCGAATGATGACAAGTCAAGTCAAGAGATCGAGACTTGCGAATGAAGATGGGTCAAGTGAAGTGAGAGATGGACTCGGCCGAAAGTAGCTCCAACCTGTCTACAATACTGCAAGAAGGATGATGATGGATATCGATAGTGTAGACTTGTGAATGACGACAAGTCAAGAGATCGAGACGCTCAGTGACGTTGACAAGTTCACGTTTTGGATATCGATGGAACGTGGACTCGTAAAGCAAGTCAAGTCAAGTCAAGAGATCGAGACGTTGAGTGACGTTGGGGGTGCGGCAGCGTTGCCGTTTGCGAATGATGACAAGTCAAGTCAAGAGATCGAGACTTGCGAATGAAAACAAGTCAAGTCAAGTGAAGAGATGGCCTCGGCCGAAAGTAGCTCCAACCTGTCTCCAATACAGCAAGAAGGATGATGATGGATATCGATAGAGTGTAGACTTGCGAAGACATCGAGACGTTGAGTGACGTTGGGGGTGCGGCAGCGGAGAGGCCCATTGTTTTCCTTGTCGTTTGCATGTAAAATAATCCTGTTATCTCTATCAAATGAAAACGGATGCAAAACTTTCAGCAACATCATAATTTTAACGTTCATATCTTCTTCTTAATATGATTTTGGATATGTCACCTCGAGAGCTCAAACAGGTTCTAATTAGATCTTTTGATACCTTGATGTCACTCAAAATATTTCACTCGTTTTCAGTCTATTATTTAAATGTTGTTTTTATTTATGGTATTATACTATGGATTCATTCCTGGCTAAACTTTACAAGTCATTTGCATTTTTTAAATATACTATGGATTCATTCCTGATCACTCCGCATTAAACGCGAATGTAATACAAAGGAAAATTTGAAATACAAAATAATTATAATGATAGTTATAATATATTTTTTCACCAATTATGTGAAAGTCAGGTCAGCTTCAGTTTTCACATTCAAAAAGAAAATAATTTATTCACCAATTAAATACTGTAACCAAAATTATTCTCAATTTTAACTCTAATTTATATTTAATTTTTTTCTCAAAAATAATTATCAAATATTATTAAAAATTTATTACAGTAATCCTTACTAAATAATCATAAGTAATTATCAGTTGTTACAATACATTTATATATATAACATATAAATTATAGGATGATTATTTCATAATTATAAATTATATAATAGATTATCAAATGATTGTTACTCTATGTAACATATAGTTCATATTTTCTTCATTCAATTGCAATTAAGATATATTTCCCATGGTAAAAAGCATTCTAATAGTTAAAATGGGAAAGTTGAATGTAGATGATTTTTTTTTTTGAGGATTCATATTGGTAAATTAAGCAAACAGTTTATTAAAATTGATTGAATATTATGATGTAAAATTAAAATTTTATATCTATATTTATATATAATAAAATTGTATATCTATATCTATATATAATATTGGTAATAATAACAAAATTGTATATCTATATCTATATATAAGACTCAATTTATTATGTGCATCCATGTCATGGTTAAGTAGTTATATTTTATTCATATATAAAATATATTTCAAAGATTGCCTATTTATTAAATTTTATTTAATATATTTGGTATGTTAGATCTCATTGGCCCTTATTTATGACAATTTAGCAATATAGAGATTTGACATGATTACATACATATATGTATTCATGCTCAAATGTTTATGAGTTTAATCTTGACGAAATATGTACAGACAAGAGTTCAAGAAGAACATTATTGATGAAGGCAAGCCTAATGTTCTTATTAACGATATTAATTGTTCACATTATCTCTCAAATTACATAAAAGTATTTACAGGTATGTATATTGTAGCATGTACCTTTTAAAGAATAATATATTGATGACAAAAATTACTTTACATTCTTGATACCTTGCTTAATAATTTTACTTTCGGATTAAAATTGTTTCTCCAAGTATTCAAGGCAATAAATGGTACATTTCATTAATTTTATGGTAGGGAAAAGTGTCATGAAACCCGTGCCAAGGTTGCTAGAAACATAAAGAGTGTAGTAGATAAAGATGCCTAGAGAGTGGAAAAGGAGAATGAAAACTTTAAAGTATAGAGAAGTAAATATTTGATGAATTAAAAAACTAGAAGCACATCGTCATATTTTTCATAGTTGTAATCATAGTTTTAGGTTTTATTATGTTAAGAAGTGAAAGAGTGTAGGTGATAAAGATGAATACATGGTAAAAACGGGGAACGAAAAGTTTAAAAATTAGAAAAGTATAAGGATTCAAGAATATATGATATCCAACATTTCATTGAATAACTCATAAAATAATAGATATGGAAATATGATTTTAAGATCATGTGAGTGTGGGTACTTCATATTTGCATGAATATATGAGTGAAAATGAGAATTGAGATGATTTTATTTTGTATATGTCAAAGGCATGTTATGGGAATTGAATCTCAAACCTTGAAACAAATTCAAATTTGTTGGTTCTAATTGGAAGACCAATGTCTCCTTAGATGTCAAGATACAATGTAGTTTATTATTAATATATTAAATCACTACATGAAAGAATGTATAACAAAAAGGATATGTTTGAGACTCATGATAGGTAGAATATATATCAAAATAATTTTTTTTCCATTTTAACTTATGGTTTAATCCTAGCTACTCATTCCCTTACTCTGGTTATTTATTTATATATATGTGTGTGTGTGTGTGTGTGTGTGTGTGGTTACATTTGTAAAATAGTGGTGATCATGTATTTAGTTCATGTTGGTAAGTTCTTGTCTCTATTCTGTTTACAATAGAGACAAGAACTTACCAACATGAACTAAATACATGATCACCACTATTTTACAAGTGTAAAAACCAAAATAAAATACAAACAACTACCATGATCACAATAACATATTTCCATACGCCCTCTATGGTATTTATGCCATTTTCTCACATGATAATTTCTAGATATGTTAAACCATAATTTAATGAAATTACAAGGCTACATACTTATAACCTAATATTGATTAAATATAATCACTTTTACTTATTACTATAAAATACAAGCCCAAAAATTACAGAAATTTTCTTATTATTTTGGAAAATTGCAAAGTTAACTCGGTTCTCTCCTTTCCTCCACATGGCACTAGGCGTCCATGTTGCATTATGCCACTTTGGCAAGTTGTTCTACACAAAAAGAAATGACCCAATAAACCCAACCAAAATATTAACTTACCCTCTGATAAACTCTTGTATCATTGTTCCTTAGTGTCACTTAAATTTGTTTCATGGAATTTATTTTCCAATGAAGGGGCCACATAATGTACTGACCCTAACCCTAACCCTAGATCTTGCATTTGAATTTTTTAGAAACATTTACAAGAATATGGTATGTTTTCTTTCCACAATTAAAATCCTTGCAATCCATTCTTAATCGTGTTTGGTGTGTAGTCTTAATGGTTACATTTGTAAAACAACTTACAATTTACCATCTTAAAAGAAATAAAAATTGTGTGTCTAAACACTACTTAGGCACCAAGGTAGAATTCTTAAAGCATCAATGTCCAAAAACACTTCATTGGATTTCATTCTTTTTTGTGTTGAAATCGAAAAAGATTGATTATTATGCGATCTTCAAAAGGGATCTACTCAATCAAGTTTAGTGACTTTATGATGTGTTAGCTCCCTCAACTGCAATGCCTCCGCCAATCCTATATTATGATATAAGTAGTGATACTATCATTTGAGGACATCCACAGCTGATCTCTAATGCGTTGTCATTGGTTAATCAAAATTTGTGGCTCACCAAGTCTCAAAGATGTAGAGTGTTGTGATTGTATCCCTTATCCACCTATTCATTATCAATATTAAAATTTAATAAAAACATGATACACATAAACCCAGAACGTCTAATTCCGTAACAACATATTGTGATTACAAAATTTTTGTAACAGTATAAATACCTAAAATCTATTTTAGAGGCTTGTGGACTTATTTGACTCTTCGACCAACCTCATTTCCAATCTATCTTTGCAATATTCTCTTTGAAAGGGTGTCCCACTTAAAATTATCAAGGTCCAAGATGCACCTATTTAGAACATCACGAACGAACATGATTAATTTACATGGAAAATTTGTAGAAAGTTTATTATTGAATTTTATGTGTATATTCAATGGTTAATGAACATTTCCAGTCTCTAGAGGCATCAATATCAACTAATTCTAGAAGCCACATTAAAATAAAAAAGACATCCGGACAGATGGTTGAACTCTTATGAAGGTCCGTGGAATAGGAATCTTCTTATTTTCATGCAATGTTCCTTTTAATTCGTCCACGACACAAAATTTTAACTCGTGCTTAGTATTTTGCTCAAAATTAAGGTGTGCATTTTATGCGCTGAAATTAAGTGCATCAAAATGTTGCATTGAAATGGAAAAGACACATTCACCATCTGCCTGGACCATTCACCGATACTGGATCGACTAAAAATATGTATAACAGAAACTATTCAACCAAAGAATTTCCATTCTCTTCTTCACATAAATAATTTTTGAATTATCCTTCGGTTTAGGTATTATGACATGCTCAATTCATCACATAGTGTGAAGGCGAAGGTTAGTTTCCCAATTCAAATTAATGCGCTGACATTACACAGACTTGGCTCTTCATTTAATTACTTGGAAAAACTGGAATTAGTACTCTTGTCCCACTCTTTTGCTTGTGTCCTGGATGGTTACATATTCCACTGTGAAGCACACACATAAAATAAGTAGAATTTTACGAAACCAGCTCCAAAAATAGAAGAAAGGAGAGATCAACGGCTTAGAAAATAGCCACTTCAAGGGGGAATCCTCTAATAAATTACATAAATGAAAAATTCTTGGATGATACAAAGGAACAAAACCTCCTTCTATATATAGGAGTCCATGGCGCCACAATTTATAATCTTGGCCGACCTAACAATAGTAATGTAAGGGTACAATAATAACAATATTGGGGTTACAGGGGTACAAAAATAACAATAAGGGGGCTACACTAATAACAATAAGGGACTAAACTAGTAATATATGGACCTAACATGCCCCTCTCCTTCAAAAAAGTGTTGTCCTCAATATTTGAGTAGATCTGGGTGCTTCTGCATAAAAATATCATCCTCCCATGTAGAATCTTCAGTGGGTAAGGTCTTCCACTTGATGAGATACTCTTAAATTGATCAGTTTCGTAGCTGTCAAGTTCTTGTTTCCATGATCTCTTCAGGTTCCAATATGATTTTTCCTTCCTCATCAAGTTCTGGCAATACTGTTTGAACTAGACAGTTTTCACCTATAACCCTCTTTAAACATGAAACATGGAAAGCTGGATGCACTTACGAAGAATCAGGAAGCTCCAATTTGTATGCCATAGTACCAATATTTTGCGACACCTTGTAAGGATCATACTGCTTTGGTGATAATTTATTATCCTTGTTAGCTTACTTTAGTGACATTTGTTTGTATGGTTGTAGCCATAAAAATACCCAGTCTCCTACATAAAAACTTCTCTAGCTATGATGTTGATATGCCTGTTGTTTCATTCGATTTTGTGCCAAATTTAGGTTATCCTTGAAGAGTTGGAAAAAATCTTGTTGATGCTTGATGTGATATTCCACTACTTGAACCTTAGAATTTTCTCTTAAAGATGATGTGATGGATGGTGGATGATATCCATAAAGTGCCATAAATGGGGTCATTATTGTTGCAGTATGGAAGGAAGTGTTATACCACCATTTAGTGAGAGGTAACCACTTGACCCATTGTGTTTGTTTATCAAATACAAAACAGAGAAGATATCCTTCCAAACATTTATGCACTATCTCAGTTTGACCATCGGATTGAAGATGATAAGATGAGCTATGAGCTGATTGAGTACCCAAAAAAGAAAATAACTCCATCCAAAAATTTCCATTAAAAACAGGATCTCTATCAGTCACAATAATCTTTGGGTTTCCGTGTAGGTTTTGAATTGTGTGCATAAATTCAGTAGCAACCGTACTTGCTTTAAATGGATGAGATAATGCACAAAAGTGTGCATACATGGTAAGTCTATCAACTACCACCATGATGACACTCTTTGCTTCGGACTTAGGTAAACCTGTGATAAAATCCATTGAAATCTCCTCCCAATGTTGACTTGGAATGTATAAAGGTTGTAGAAGACCCAAGGTCTTAATTGTCTCAACTCTATTTTGTTGGAAAACTAAACATTCCATCACAAACTTTTGAATATCAGATTTAAGGCCATCCCAAAAAATTCTTTCTTCACCCTATGGTAAGTTTCTAAAAATCGTGAGTGTCCTCCTAAAGGAGAAATGTGAAATTCCAAAAGAAATCATTTTTCCATAAGGAATAATTTTTCCAACTAAATGTATCGGATGTAGTAGGATCTTGCTGCAACCCTTGAATGAGTGTCCACACTTCTTCATCCTTCTTCCATTCATGCCTTGCTTCAGTTATCCAGTCTGGTTAGATAACAAAAATGACACAAAGCAATGCTTCCACCTCTTCATTATTTCTTGAGAGTCCATCTGCAACAACATTTAGCTTCTCTTTTTTGTAGATTATTTCAAAGTCATACCGCAACATCTTTGTGAGCCATTTTTTCTGCTCTTCTGAAGGTAGCATTTGTTCCAAAATGTGTTTAAGACTATCATGATCAATTTTTACCTTGAAGTGTCTTCCCATTAGGTAAGGTCACCATTTCATTAGTGCATGTAGTATTACTAACATTTCCTTCTCATAAATAGCTTTATGTAAATACTTTCCTTTGATTGGATGACTTTCAAAAGTAATGGATCTTCCTTCTTACATTTAAACAACACCAATTCCATTTCCCGAGGCATCACATTTCACAATAAAGGTTTTTGTGAAGTCTGGCGTAGCTAAGACCAGTGCTAGGCACATTGCCTCTTTAAGATGTTCAAAGGCCTTAGCTGCTTCAGGAGTCCATGAAAATGCATCTTTCTTCAATAATGTTGTTAGAGGTGTTGTTATTCTCCCATAATTCTTAACCAAATTGCGATAATACCCTGTTGACCCAAGAAATCCTGGCAATTGCTTTATGGTTGTGGGTACTTTCTATTCCTTAATGGCTTTAATTTTGTTAGGGTCTAACTTAACACCCTCGTGAGATACAATGTGACCTAGATATTCCACCTTTTGTACTCCAAAGAAACATTTGGATGTTTTTGAATATAATTGTTTCTCCTGCAATAGTTTGAGCACCCTGTCAATATGTTGAACATGATCCTTCCAAGACCCGTTGTAGAATAATATATCATCAAAAAATGCTAGAAAAAATTTTCTAAGGAAGGGTTTGAAAGTGGAATTCATCAACCCTTGAAAAGTAGAAGGTGCATTGGTAAGGCCAAAAGGCATGACGAAAAAATTCATAATGACCCTCATGAGTTCAAAATTTTGTTTTTGGAATATCTTCAGTCCTCAATCTAATTTGATTATATCCTAAACAAAGATCCAACTTGGTAAAATAAATTTCTCCATGTAATTCATCGAATAATTCATCAATCACAAGAATGGAAATTTTATCTTTAATGGTGAGCTTATTGAGATCCCTATAAACACATGTACCATGATCCATCCTTCCTGTGCACCAATACTACTCGAGCAAAGAAAGAAATTTGACTAGGTTGAATTATACCAACCTCTAACATTTGTGAAATCATACATTCAATTTCGCTCTTTTGGACATAAGGATATCTATAAGGCCCGATGTTTGAAGGAACACTTCCTTGAATCAAATGAATACCATGATCATGATCATGAATAGGTGGGAGTCTGTTGGGAGTTTCAAACACCTTTGAATGATTGTCCAATACATTTTGGAGATCAGTAGAAATAGATGATTTTGACAATTGGAACTTCTACTGAGCATAATTGTGCAATTACACCTCGTTGTTCTTTCTTAAGAAGATTTGTCATGACATCAGAGCTTATTATCATTCCCAGCCTCCCTGCGAAACCCCATAATTCGACTTCCTTTCCTTCTGAAAAAAAATTCAAGAAAAGTTATTGAAAATTAAAAGCTACCATCCCCAAAGATTGTAACCATTGTACTCCTAGTACAACATCAACACCTCCCATTGGAATGGAAAGCATTGAAATATTAAACACATATTCCCTTATGGTTAGCTTGATATTATGGAATTTTCCAGAGAAATTTATAGTTCCTCCATTTGCAACCATCACTTGAAATTATGGTGCTGGGTATAAGAAACAATTCAATTCCTTGGCTACCTTACAATGAATAAAATTATGGGTACTACCTGTACAAATTTGAATAATTTTCTGAATTATTCACCGAGATTATCCTGATTACACACTATTTAAGCTTCATGCATAATACATAACCTCTTCTACAATTGATCATCAATATGTGGAAATATAAACAGTCGCATGCGCACATAAAAAAATAATCAAGCACACATATCAACACAGTATGTAATGGGGAAAGCAATAGCTGAAAACCCCCAACTATCTATATAATATAATGATACAGAACATGTAACAATACATAGCACAAATCTCTCACAGCTCTCAGCACTATCTCCAAAAGTTACACACAAACTAGTATAGAAAGTGAACTAGTCACAGGTTCAAATCTCCTCCACAAGTCTGCCTGCCTCTACTGCGCAATCCAAGTTGATTAATGATGAGATCCAAGTTTGAATCCCACTAGCTCCAACTACGCAATCCTCATTGGCAATCTCCATCAATGTGTGTGCAAATCTCATGCACAGGTATAGTCACAACTGATAGTCACACTCACCCTTTCACCCACCTCTAACACTGGTCTCCACTGAACTGTCCATGCATTGCAGTTAATTGATGTGTTCTTTAGTTGAATTATGAGTTAATAATTAGTGAATTAATTATTAATTAATTCACACCACTCATCACTAGTGTATTTTTCAGTTAGACTAAATACAACTAGTTCAACTAAGTTAAATTGAACACAACTCCACCAACTGTCTCATCAACTCCACCAAACTCTGCCACTTGATTTCTAACTGAAGTCAACCATGAAATAGCCCAAATAACCCTTAGGAAAAGAGTATTTCCTTCTGTCAGCTGCATGTGCCACATCCAAGCATCAAACTAAAGTGCTCCAAGAGGATAAGATAATGTTTATAGTCTAAATATTATTAAGGGTTAATAATATTTGATTGTTCTATTTTTAGCCTGGCAGTCTAAAAATAGAAACCGCCCAATGTCTAAAAATAGAGGTCCATATATTTTTACCAACTCGACCAATCATCCATAAATAGCATCCTACAACTCATAGACCATGATCCATTTGTCTAAAAATAGACATAGTCTAAAAATAGACTTTGCGCCAAAAATAGCCTGCGGGCCCAATTAGTGAAGGCGACTTCATTTCACTAAGCTCCATCATCTTGTTGCATTTTCAACACTTCCTCTCAACAAGATATGGATTATATGCAACCCCTATCCTGCCTCTGTGGTATTCGAATTTTCTCCTGGTGAGCGCCTTCGTCAAGATATCAGCATCCTGATCCTTCGTGGGAATATATGAAAGTAACATGATTCTCCGCTGCACACAATCTCTGATATGATGGTACCTGATTTCAATGTGTTTGGATCTATCATGAAATACTGGATTATCCGAGAGTTTAATGCAACTCTGGTTATCACAATAAATCACAGTAGGCTCCAAATGTGATCCGAACAACCCGACCAGGATCTTCCTCATCCATATGGCCTCACATGTAGCCAAGGTTGCTGCCACATACTCAGCCTCTGCTGAAATGAGTGCCACGGATCTCTGCTTCCTGCTGTACTGAAGATCCCTCCATATGTGCTCTTTCTGTCCATTGGGCTCCCTGCCTAATCTGCATCCGTGAAGCCACATAGCTTCACCTCATCCTCATGTATGTACCACAAACCATATCTCGATGTGCCTCTAAGATAACGCAATACATGCTTTCCTGCCTTCCAGAAGAGCTTGGTTGGCTTAACCATAGCTTGTGAAAGCTGATTAACAGCATAGCATATATCGGGTCATGTATTGACCAGATACATAAGCGACCCCACCAACTGTCGATAAACAGTGGCATCCACTACCTCCGCTAAAGTAGCATCCTCCTTCCTCCAACCTCCAGGAAGAGGAGTATCAACAGGCTTACAGCCATGCATGTTGAACTTCTCCAATATCTCCCAGGCATACTTACCCTGAGAAACAAACAGTCCATCACTGCGCTGCCAAATTTCCAATCCCAGGAAATAATGAAGGCGGCCCAAGTCCTTCATCTCAAACTCTCTAGCAAGATCCTCCTTGCATGAAAGTATCAACAACTCATCACCTGTCAAAATCAGATCATCTACATACAGTACAATGATCAGCAACTTCCCCTCCACCACAATCTAGTACAGGTTGGGATCCGCCTCACTCTTGGAGAATCCAAGTCCGATGAAATAACTTTCTATCCGTGTGTACCAAGCACAAGGTGCTTTCTTTAACCCGTACAATGCTCTCTTGAATTTGCACACATGCGACTCATTATTGAAGATCTCGAAACTTTTGGGCTGCTCTATGTACACCTCCTCCTTAATGACTCCATTGAGGAACGCAGTCCTCACATCCATCTGCGTTGAGAGAGCTAGGATCGTCCATATGGAAGAATACCTTGCGACAGGTGCAAAGGTCTCCTCATAATCGATCCCCTCTATCTGTGAAAAGCCTCAGGCAACAAATCTTGCCTTGTACTTCTCCACACTCCCGTCAGCCACCTGCTTCACTTTGTAGATCCATCTCGAACCCACCACTGATTTCCCCTCTAGCCTTGGGACAATCTCCCATGCACTATTTCTGACAATCGAATCATACTCTTCCACCATGGCATCTACCCATGCGGGGTCCTCCACAGCTTCCTCGAAAGAGGATGGCTCCGTCACGACACATTTGCTCACAAGAGCCATGTATCTAGTGTACCGGTCCGGTGACTGTCTCTATTTGCGTTGTGTTGTAGGTGGTCCTACAACCTTCTCTGCATCTTGAGCCAGTCGCTCAGCTTCTGTAGTGCGCTGGCGCCCTCTGATGGTTGGTGTTGCATGAGTGGTCTCTTCCACTCCATGAACCTCATCTTGTGGCTGATCCACATCCTGAGACTCATCCTTAGGAACTAATAGCTCCTCATCTGCATGCAAGTGTGGCTTCCTCTCAAGCGAACACTGCATGGATTTCTCCTCCTGAAATTTGATATCCCATCGCACAACAGTCTTGCGACTGTCTGGAAAATACACACGATAGTTGTGGGGCGTATCAGTGTACCCCACAAATATCCCAACCTCTACGGTCGAATCCAGATTCTTCCTCGCATCCTTCGTCACATACATGTAGACAGGTAAACCAAAAATCCTCAAATGGGAAATATCAGGCCTCTTACCAGAAAATTCCTCCTCCGGTGTACTCATGCCAAGTATCTTGTGAGGACAATGGTTCTGCACATATACTGTTATATTGCATGCCTCCACCCACAAGTGAAGGGGTAGGCCCTGATCATGCAACATTGCCTGTGCAACACCCACGATCGTTCTGTTCTTCTGCTCAGCAACCCCATTCTGTTGTGGGTTATGAGGTGCTATGAGCTCTCTTCGAATCCCTTCTGTGCTACAAAAGTCTTTGAATTCACCAGAGATGAATTCACCACCATTGTCACTCCTAAGAGCCTTCACATGCTTCCCCGATTCCTTCTCAACCAGTGCCTTGAACTCACAGAACTTTGAGTATGTCTCACTCTTCTTCTGCATGAAGAAGATCCAACACTTCTGAGAATAATCATCAACAAAGATCACATAGTACTTGTGATTTGCTGTCGAAGCTACTGAGAAAGGTCCACACACGTCTGTGTGAGTTCTCTCAAGGATCGTCATAGCGTGACTATCCTTCTCGTGAAATGTGGCTTTCACAAATTTTCCCAAGGTACACCCATTGCACTGATCTGACTGCGCAGGAGTGCCTTTAGGAATCCCAGTAGAAATATGCTGCAGTATCTTCAAAGCTCCATGGTGATGGTGGCCCAATATCCGGTGCCACAACTCGCCATCATCCCGGCTCACCACTCCTTCAGCCTTGCATGCCATTGCTACACCACCATCTACATGAAATTGATAAAGGTTCTTGACTCGAACCCCTATATTTCGGGTTTCTCCAGTTGTCTTACTGCACAGGAAAGCCTTTCCTTCGCTGAAGACAACATCGTACCCCTTGTCTTCTAACATCGCCACAGAGATCAAATTCTTCTTCAATCCTAGAACATGCATCACATCCTTAAATATGAAGGGTTTACCAGACTCCCTCTTAAAGGAAATGGTACCGATACCGGTCGCACTGTATCTACCATCATTGCCCATCTCGATGTGCACTCCAAGATCTTTCGCATCCAGATCTGAAAACAGATCTCGATCTCCAGTCATGTGAAAAGACGCACCACTGTCCAATAACCATACTGATCCCATCACACTTGAGACCAAGCATGCGATCAGTGAAAAATCTAGCTCAAACTGCGAGGCTAAGGCCTCTCCCACTGCAGATCTAGTAGCCTGCTTATTTTTCTTCTTCTGCGGACAATTTGTGGCATAATGTCCGTGTTGATGACAGTGAAAGCACTTCACCTTGGACATGTCCTGCTTCTTGCCTTTTGCACTAGAATGAGAAGCTTTCTTGCTCTTCCCCTTATTTTCTTTGGCAGCCAAAGTGCAATTTTCTTCATCAGATGCTTTTGATGAAGATCCATCCCTGGTACTCCGCCTTATCTCCTCTTGCACAAGATCCGACCAAAGTCGCTCCCATCCTAGAAATTTCTCCCGACCATTGACAGAATCTTGATAGGCATGCCAACTCTTCGGAAGACCAAGGAGAGCCAAGCTCACCAATTCTTCATCATCGACAATCACCCCCACACTTCCCAATTCATCCCTGCATTGGATGAACTTGGTGAGGTACTTCGGCATACTCTCGCCTTTCTCCATCTTTATGTGTCTGAGTTTATCCTTGAGTGCCAACTTCCTCTGGTCGCTCTTGCTTTGGAATAAATCTGTCAACGCTTTCCACATCAAGTATGGAGAAGCTTTTCCATGCATGCTGGATGCAAACTGATCCTTCACGCCCTCCAACAGAATCCTTCGACATTTTTCCATCTTCTTTTGCCAAGCCTCAACTTGAGCAGCATCAGTAGGCTTTGGAATCTCAGCTTCTATGAACTCCTTCAACCCGTTATCATCTAATACCGCCTCCATTCTGTCCTTCCATGAAACATAATTTGAATTTCCCTCAAGGGCATATTCCAATCACAATCTGTTGAAACAAATTTCAACTCTGGCACCAAGAAAACTATTGCAAATTCGAATTCCACCAGCTCAAAACTCAACTGCTCCCGATCTGTGAGAAAAAATTATTTCTAGCACAGAGATCGACTGTAGGGGCATTTACTAGATATATCACCTTTCAGAGAAAGGATGGATCCAAAGGCTACCTGGCTCGCTTACAGACTCTGTCTATCGAAATAAATTGGAATCACTGTAATAGATCCGATGATCAATTTCGCTTCGATACCATGTATAAATTTGAATAATTTGCTGAATTATTCATCGAGATTATCCTAATTACACACTATTTAAGCTTCATGCATAATACATAACCTCTTCTACAATTGATCATCAATATGCGGAAATAGAAACAGTCGCATGCGCACACAAACACAATAGTCAAGCACACATAAACACAGTATGTAATGGGGAAAGCATACAGCTAAAAACCCCCAACTATTTTTATATTATAATGATATATAACAAGTACTCAGTACTATCTCCAAAAGTTACACACAAAACTAGCTCAGATTTGAACAAGTCACAGGTTCAAATCTCCTCCACAAGTCTGTCTGCCTCTACTGCGCAATCCAAGATGAGAATGAATGAGATCCAAGTTCGAATCCCACTAGCTCCAACTGCGCAATCCTCATTGGCAATCTCCATCAATGTGTGTGCAAATCTCATGCACAGCTATAGTCAGAACTGATAGTAGACTCACCCTTTCACCCACCTCTAACACTGGTCTCCACTAAACTGTCCATGCATTGCAGTTAACTGATGTGTTCTTTAGTTGAATTAGGAGTTAATAATTAGTGAATTAATTATTAA
Source organism: Pinus albicaulis (assembly GCA_034641835.2). Lineage (NCBI taxonomy): Eukaryota > Viridiplantae > Streptophyta > Pinopsida > Pinales > Pinaceae > Pinus > Pinus albicaulis. The sequence continues at coordinate 347,245,348 of CM076569.1, read as the reverse complement.
TTAATTCACACCACTCATCACTAGTGTATTTTTCAGTTAGACTAAATACAACTAGTTCAACTAAGTTAAACTGAACACAACTCCACCACCTGTCTCATCAACTCCACCAAACTCTGCCACTTGAGTTCTAACTGAAGTCAACCATGAAATAGCCCAACTAACCCTTAGGAAAAGCATATTTCCTTCTGTCAGCTGCATGTGCCACATCCAAGCATCAAACTGAAGTGCTCTAAGAGGATAAGATAATGTTTATAGTCTAAATATTATTAAGGGTTAATAATATTTGACTGTTCTATTTTTAGCCCGGTAGTCTAAAAATAGAAACCGCCCAATGTCTAAAAATAGAGGTCCATCTATTTTTACCAACTCGACCAATCATCCATAAATGGCATCCTGCAACTCATAGACCATGATCCATATGTCTAAAAATAGACATAGTCTAAAAATAGACTTTGCGCCAAAAATAGCCTGCGGGCCCACTTAGTGAAGGCGACTTCATTTCACTAAGCTCCATCATCTTGTTGCATTTTCAACACTACCTAAATCAATCAACACTATTGCCTTTTTCTTCTTGAAATGTCCCTCTATCTTGAGAGTTTTTGGATTGGTAATTCCTACCAATGCATTACACAATATGGTCAGACTCCTTTCTTCCTCTTCTAGGGTTGGTTCCTGGTGTATATCCTCTTCTTTTGAAGATTCTTGTTCATTTTCTTCTTCCTCTTCACAATATATGTAAAATACTTTCTTCTCAACACACTAACGAACTTTAGTGTATTTTCTATCACAACTATAGCAAAGCCCTTTTGCTATTTTTTCATCCAAATGTTGTGGTGTCAACCTTGTAGGTTGTGGAAGTGTAGGAGTAGCAATACTTCTATCTTTATATATGTGAATGGTAGGCTTCTTTGTCACCATAATTTTACATTCAATTTTTCTTGCCAACCTAAATGCCTTTTCCAATGACTTAGGTTCTATTATTTCCTAAATCTACCTCAGGCTAAAAGAAGGCAGAGTTCAGGGTAACATCAAACCACACTTAGTCTAGTAGCTAGCCCTACCAAAACATGAGAGAGCTCTCTCCGGGTCAATCTCAGCGAAAAGTAATCAATAGGACTTGAGATGACTGAAATAAAAGCTAATTTTAGGCTAGGTATATAATTAAAGGAGTTTTATTTTTCTTTTGGGGGTTTTTGTTGGATCAAAGGGAAAGGCAGTTTTGGGTGCGGGGATAAGGCCCAATTTTGAAGAATTCTGATTGGGGCAAGGAAGGCATGTGTTTTTATGCTTTAGATTGATTGAATGGATGGATAATACTGGCGAGGAGCTGAAGAGGGCAAGAGGGTCTCAAGAGTCCTCCTCAAACAGATGAAAACATGAAAAATTAAACAAAACTAAAGGCAGAGCAAAGCAAGCTACTGAATTCTACCTTTAACACTGATTTGCCTAATTTAAGAAGAAAAGAGAAGGGAAAATGGTACACATAAACATCAATGAAACTTATAAATACATGGAGAAAAACACCATCAAAACACAGGGCCACAAGGATCCCAAAGAGGGCTACAAACCATGGTCTATTCCTTTGCCAAAATTGCAGAATGAATGTACAATGAAGTGCTATGTAATCCCAAATGTCTAAACCTGAAAATGTCTGAGAAAATACATAATATAGAAAATACTAACCCATTACCATGCCTCTAGGGGTCGATCTCATCATTCTAGGAGCTATTTCAACCATATCTAAACTAGGAACTAGAAAATAGGCCATGAAACAACTTGCCTCTATATGCTAGGAAACTGATCCATTCACTCACATTTCACCTTTTGGTGAATGAATCTTCTATAACAAGTAAAAATGTGACAAAATTACATCATGGACATGAAATTACATAAAATTAGATCAATATTTACATGAAAAAGTGAAACTGGCCAAAACGAGGAAAAATTCTGAGCTGTGGAGTGAAAAATAGGCCAAAAATCTCTATGCGCCGTGCCCAAAATCTCTATGCATAGCACAAGTTTGGAGCTATTTTTGAGGACCTTATAGAAGTCCAAATTGAGCTCATGATAGCTCATTGGAAATCCTGGCCTGTCTAATTTCCAACCCAAGTGGAATTTCTAGATTTGGTTGCCATTTGACCCTACAAAAGTTCAATCTCCCAACACTGCTTCCTGTATGTGCAAAAAGTGGCAGAAAGGCCATTTTCAAGGTGTTTTTGACCCTTTAAGCCACCCAAAACTTGATGAAATCATTAGGCCACCCCTGAGCATGCATAAATTTTCATAAAAAATCTAGAAATACAAATTTTTCCCTTCCGAGTTTCCTGACCCATGGTACAATGGCAGAACCGTTTGGGACCTGCACCAAATGACAAAATTTTCTCCAAATTCCTTGAAATTTGGACTGAAGGTCCTTCATTAAGTACCATGCTTAGCCAAAGAAGCTTCGGCCAAGATTTGGAGCATATCATGTTTTTGACGATGTTTCAGTGCCCTCCTTAGCCTCACTTTTAGGATCTTGATTCTCGCTTTGCAAACATGTGTGCGTGCCCAATAGTGATTTTTCATGTGCCTGAGCATATTTTTCTCCTTGTTCACCTTCTCCAATAGCTTCTCAAGATGAATTTTGACTCTCTCGAGCCAAGTCTCCCTATTGGCCTCAATCTCCCGCTCAATAGGTGTCATCTCGGATGGGCTTCTTCGGGGAGCTTGCCGGTTTTCATGAATGTTTTACAATTCCATGATCGTCTGCTAATCCTCCAGCTGCTTATTCCATTGATCCAAATAGTTAATGATCCACTGAGCTCTCTGCAACTTCTTGGTCAATGTGTTGATCTCATTTTTCTGCTCCTAAATGATCTCCCTCAGTTTTGAGATTGGAGAGCTCAAATCCTCATCAAGCAATATGAAATCAGTATCATGGCCTCCTGAAGGGCCCTCCTCCTACATAGGCCTCTTTCCTTTGTCCTGTACATGTACCTGTGATGATGACGATGGCAACGAGACTCCTTCCACCCCAGGTGGAGATAGTATCGTCGGGCTACTGCAAATAATGCTCTCGTGCCTCTCTGATAAGTAACAAATACTGGCACCCTGATAGGCTCTGTCTCGGGACTTTCAAACTGATGTGAAGGCTCACCTGCATCATGAAAAATCTCTGGAGGAGGTTGAGGGGCTATGAAGAAGTCACGTGAAATGAAATCTTCCCATGTAATGCCCTGCAATTAAAGATGATTGTGGTACTCATTAAGAGACAAGAACTTGAGATTTCTGCTGAGAAATCAGCCTCCCAAAAGCAGCAGAAAGTTGAGGGACAATAAGCAGAAATAACAGAGCAAACGAAATTTCAGCACTTGGAGGAAGATGAAGAAGGTTTATGGACTATGGATTTCGATGGTGCAGTTGGGAGTGATGGTGCCGGAATCGGTATTTGGTTACATAGTCCTTTTTCCTCCCCAAACAAGGTACCTAGTAATGTGAGAGTTTTTTCATACAAATTAGCATTTGACTGTTTGAATAATGAGGCAGAATACGAAGCTTTGATCGCTGGTCTGAAAATACTTAGGAAGTTGAATGCTAAGAGAATTGCAGTCTATGGTGACTCCGAGTTGGTAATGAAGCAAGTGAAGGGTGAGTATCAAGCTAAGCATCCTCGAATGCGGGCTTATCGAAATGGTGTTCTTGATTTATTGAAGTTGTTTTCAGACTATACTTTGACTTGTATCCCTCGCATTCAGAATGGTATTGCAGATGCTCTTGCTAAGGCATCTAGTAATTTGAAGATCCCAATGAACTCAAGTAACAAGTTCGAGATTCATGTGAAAAATCATCCAACTGTCCCCGATAATCAAAGGTTTTGGCAAGTATTCCAAGATGATGATGAGATTGATGAATTTTTGCAGAAAAAAAGTAAATTAAAAGACACCTCAATTGACATGGAGTATGATGATGGTGAGGCTAATGTGCAAATAAATCAGATGGAAGTGATGCAGCTGAAAGATAATGTCATTCCTAAGGGTTTGATACCTTTAGAAGAGCTCTTTGATCAAGATGATGTAGCTAGAAATCCAACCTTGCGGCCAACTGAAAAGGGAGTTGAAGATGTGAACATTAGAAGAACTAAAAATCCAAAGATGGTGAAGTTATCCAAATCATTGCCACCGGAGGTAAAAGCAAAATATGTGAGTTTGTTGTCTTCTTTTGCTGATGCTTTTTCTTGGGACTATTCATATTTAAAGACATATGATACCAATATAGTTCAGCACACTATTCCTATTAAGCCAAATCAGAAGCCTTTCAGGCAGAAGTTGAGAAGGATAAATCTGAAATTGCTGCCCTCGATTGAAAAAGAGGTGAATCGATTATACAAGGCTGGTATCATTGTTCCTATAAGATTTTCATATTGGATTTCCAATTTGGTGCCCGTTCGCAAAAAGATAGGTGAGATTTGTTTGTGCATTGATTTTAGGAATTTGAACAAGGTTTCTTTGAAAGACAATTATCCACTGCCCAAAATGGATCACATATTGCAGCGAGTAGTTGGAGCATCTCGTATGTCACTACTCGATGGTTATTCTGGGTATAACCAAATTCTGGTCCATGAGGATGATAGAGACAAAACAACGTTCACCACTCCGTGAGGAACTTTCCATTATGCCAAAATGCCTTTCGGTTTGAAGAATGCTGGTGTGACATTTCAGCGTGCAATGGATATGGCATTTTCAAATGAGAAAGATGTTTTCTTAGTTGTGTATCTTGATGATTTGACAGTATTTTCCAATTCTGATGAAGAACAACTTTACCATTTGAAATTTGTTTTCCAGCGATGTAGAAAGTATGGTGTGTCACTCAATCCGAAGAAGAGTTTGTTTGCCATGGATGAGGGCAAACTTCTTGGTCACATTATTTCAAAAGATGGCATCCGTATTGACCCAGCTCGAGCTGAAGCAATTCAGAAAATTGATCTACCCCAGAATAAGAAGGAGATTCAGTATTTTAATGGTAAGATGAATTTTTTACGTCGTTTTGTGCCTAACCTTGCTGAACATCATCTTGAATTGCAGGGTATTACATGGGAAGATTTCATTTCCCGTGACTTCTTCACAGCCCCTCAGCCTCCTCCAAAGATTTTTCATGATGCAGGTGAGCCTTCACATCAGTTTGAAGGTCCTGAGACAGAGCCTATCGGTGTGTCAGTATTTGTTACTTATCAGAGAGGCACGAGAGCATTATTTGTAGCAGCCCGACGAGTACTATCTCCACCCGGGGTGGAAGGGGTCTCCTTGCCGTTGTCATCAGCACAGGTATAGGTACAAGACAGAGGAAAGAGGCCTATGCAGGAGGAGGGCCCTTCAGGAGGCCATGATACTAATTTCATATTGCTTGATGAGGATTTGAGCTCTCCAAGCTCAAAACTGAGGGAGATCATTCAGGAGTAGAAAATTGAGATTAGCACATTGACCGAGAAGTTTCAGAGAGCTTAGTGGATCATTAACTATTTGGAGCAGCAGAATAAGCAGCTGCAGGATCAGCAGATGATCATGGAATTGCAAAACATTCGTGAAAACCGGCAAGCTTCCCGAAGAAGCCCATCCGAGATGACACCTATTGAGCGGGAGATTGAGGCCGATAGGGAGACTTGGATTGAGAGAGTCAACATTCATCTCTAGAAGCTGTTGGAGAAGGTGAACAAGGAGAAAAATATGCTCAGGCACATGAAAAATCACTATTGGGCATGCACACATGTTTGCAAAGTGAGAATCAAGATCCTGAAAGCGAGGCTAAGGAGGGCACTGAAACGTCGTCAAAAACATGATATGCTCCAAATCTTGGCCGAAGCTTCTTTGGCTAAGCATGGTACTTGATGAGGGAAATTCATACCAAATTTGAAGGAATTTGGAGAAAATTTTGTCATTTTTGAATTTTTTGGTTACAAAACATGTTTTTCTGCCCGACGCGTAGCGCCACCTTGCGCGCGCTTATGATTGGCAGCTCTTCAGAGGGAAAACTTGGTATTTCTGGATTTTTTATGAAAATATATGCATGCTTAGGAATGGCCTAAGGATTTCATCAAGTTCTGGGTGGCTTAAAGGGTCAAAAACACCTTGAAAATGGCCTTTCTGCCACTTTTTGCACATACAGGCAGTAGTTTTGAGAGAATGAAATTTTGGAGGGTCAAATGGAAACCAAATCAAGAAATTCCACTTGGGTTAGAAAATAGATAGGTAGGGATTTCCAACGAGCTATCATGAGCTCAATTTGGACTTCGGGAAGGGCTTCAAAAACACCTCCAAAATTTTGCTACGCATAGAGATTTTGGGCGCAACGCATAGAGATTTTTGGCCTATTTTTCACTCCACAGCTCAGAATTTCGCCTAGTTTTGGCCAGTTTCACTTTTTCATGTAAATATTTATCTAATTTGATGTAATTTAATTTTCATGATGTAATTTTGGCACATTTTTAATTTTTCTAGAGGATTCATTCACCGAAAGGTGAAATGTGAGTGAATGGATCAGTTTCCTAGCATATAGAGGCAATTTGTTTCATGGCCTATTTTCTAGTTCCTAGTTTAGATATGGTTGAAACAACTCCTAGAATGATGAGATAGACCCCTAGAGGCATGGGAATGGGTTAGGCTTGTCTATATTATGTATTTTCTCAGACATTTTCAGGGTTGGACATTTGGGATTGCATAACAGTTCATTGTACATTCCTTCTGCAATTTTCGCAAAGGAATAGACCAGGGTTTGTAGCCGTCTTTGGGATCCTTGTGGCCCTGTGTTTTGATGGTGTTTTTATCCATGTATTTGTAAGTTTCATTGATGTTTATGTGTACCATTTTCCCTTCTATTTTCTTCTTAAATTAAGTAAATCAGTGTTAAAGGTAGAATTCAGTAGCTTGCTTTACTATGCCTTTAGTTTTGTTTAATTTTTCATGTTTTCATATGTTTGAGGAGGACTCCTGAGACCCTCTTGCCCTCTTTAGCTCCTCACCAGTTTGATCCATCCATTCAATCAATATAAAGCATCAAAACACCTGCCTTCCTTTCCCCAATCAGAATTCTGCAAAACTGGGCCTTATCCCCGCACCCAAAACTGCCTTTCCCTTTGATCCAACAAAAACCCCCCAAAAAAAAATCAAACTCCTTTACTTATATACCTAGCCTAAAATTAGATTTTATTTCAGTCATCTCAAGCCCTATTGATTACTTCTCACTGAGATTGTCCTGGAGAGAGCCCTTTCCTGTTCTGGTAGGGCTAGCTACCAGATTGAGCATGGTTTGATGTTACCCTGAACTCTGCCTTCTTTCAGCCTGAGGTAGATTTAGGAAATAACATAGTGACGACCATACTGGGGATGAATATGGTTTTCTTGTTAGTGTTACTTGTTTTATAAGCTACAGACGGAGCCTGAAGTTATGCCAGGTAGCCTTCGAAACGCTTTTGCTTTGCATTAGCGGAAGTAGATAAACACTGCTTCAGTCAATCTCCGGTCTAGCTTGTGAACGTGACACTTGACTTGTAAATTACCCCAGTATATCAGATCGTTCTAGACTTTTGGGTGATGAGTCTAGAATTTGATAGGCTGAACAAGCTAGTTTTGTCCCTTTGATCTTGGAAATTAATCGAACACACTGGCTTCCAGAAGACATACAAGAGCAAATCCAAATCCCGGTCCACCTCCAGTGTATGAGACATACATCGTTGCTCAAAATAGTTAATGATCCACTGAGCTCTCTACAACTTCTCGGTTAATGTGCTGATCTCAGTTTTCTGCTCCTGAATGATCTCCCTCAGTTTTGAGCTTGGAGAGCTCAAATCCTCATCAAGCAATATGAAATCAGTATCATGGCCTCCTGAATGGCCCTCTTCCTACATAAGCCTCTTTCCTCTGTCCTGTAGCTGTACCTGTGCTAATGATGACGGCAACGAGACCCCTTCCACCCTGGGTGGAGATAGTACTCGTCGGGCTGCTGCAAATAATGCTCTCGTGCCTCTCTGATAAGTAACAAATACTGGCACACCGATAGGCTCTGTCTCGAGACCTTTAAACTGATGTGAAGGCTCACCCATTCAACTGCCTATCATCCACAAGGCAATGGATTGGCAGAATTTTCCAACAAATCTTTAGTCAACATCATTAAAAAGTTGTTGGAAATAAACAAGAAGAGTTGGCATAAGAAATTAGTCAATGCACTATGGGCCGACTAAGTGAGTCAGAAGAAATCCATTGGTATGTCCCCCTTTGAGTTAGTTTATGGAGCTGATACAGTGTTTTCTACCTCTCTCGCGGTTCCGGCGGTCAAACTTCTATAGGAAGCTGGCAGTGAAGAAGATCATATGTAGAGACGAATCAATCAAATGATCCATTTGCAGTAGACAAGGGAAGAAGTTTTTCAAAACACATTCAAGCTGCAGGAGAGAATCAAGAAGATCTATGACAGGAAAGCAAAGGCGGACAAATTCCAACTGGAAGAAGTGGTGTTGAAATGGGATGCCAGAAACGAGGATAAAGGTAAGCACGATAAGTTTGAAAATCTCTGGAAAGGACCCTTCAAAATTACAGCATATCGAGGTCAGAACACTTTTCTTCTGAAGGAGATGAATGGGGAAGATTGTCCAGGAGGGCCGGTCAATGGTCGGCTGCTCAAGCGGTACCATTTCTAAGATGTTTTCTGTTGATTACATTGTCATTATACATACCATTTATTTCAATTTCATTGCAAGTGTGCACTGTGATCTTTTCTTCAGTTTGGGGCCAGAAGTGAAGGCTATAATTATGAAGAAGGATTCCAGTTTTTGTTTGAGTTTGTTGAGTCGATTTTGTGCAGTCATTTCAGTTTCAAAGTTGAATCATTTTGAGACATATTTTCAGTCAATAAATCAGTCAACAGTCTTGAGTTGATTTGTCAAATTGTGGACTCCATAGCCCAATGGACGAAGGCACTTTCTTCTTTCCAAAGATCTGTAGTTCTTGGCACCTCCTAGGAGCTACCATCCCCATTGGAGCCAATGTTAGAGTCAGTCTGTTCATCCCTCCATCAGAGATAAAAACTCTCTTTGTTGCATTTCAATTTTTAGGTGTCTCATTCAGTTCGATCATATGCATTCCATTAGGAGCATCGATCTTCTAACGGAAGGGTCTTGTCACTCATGCCCCTCGTGTCTTGTACCTGCTAGCTCATGTCTATAATCAAAGTCCATAAAAATCATTTTAGAGTCAATGACAATCAGTTTTTCATTTTTTGGTGAGAAAAGAGTCATTTCAGTCATTAGGTCTAGGGTTCATTCATCAAAATGTTTAATAATGCTAGCAGGCACATGAGGGAGGCTCAAAATAAGTTTTCATCGCAAAATTTCATCGTTATAATGATTGATTATGACTTTTCTTCAAAACTCTGTTTTGAAGAAAAATCGTCATTTTTTCCTTTGTAATAAATTCCATGTATATTTTCCAAGTTTTTTAGTTGTTAAATTCTTCAGGCACAACCCTGGTCACCTTTACCAAAACATGCCAGTCATCCCTGCAAAAAAAATAGACAAGAGTTTCATCATTTCAGTAAAAAAATCAAGTGGAAACAAGCAAAACAGAGTTTGTATTAAAAATGTGAAAGTGCCAAAATTGAAACATTACAAAGGTGGGTTTGTAAGAAACAAAAAATCAAATCCATGACTATATAAGATATTTCCCATATTTATCAATTCATTTTCACTCAAGAAGACATCAAAGAAATTGAGTTCAATTGTGGAGAGGCGAAATCATGTGTTAAAGTTGGACTGTGTGTTGAAGATCAGTGCGCAATGCATTGGGAGAAGGTGCGATGCACATAGCAGTCACGGCGCATAGAGCCACCCCTTCCTGTGTATTTTTTTAACCTACACAGCGCACATACTGGTCACGACGCACTAGGTTTGCGCGCGACGCACAGGCTGACATCCAATTTTTATCACTGCCTCGAACAAAACTTCAAATTTTTCGCTCCCATTTGCTCAAGTAAGTGCTCTTGCTGGTGTTTGGTGTTATTTCAAAGATTGGTTGGAGAATTCATAATATCAAAACAGAAACCATATCCTCTTATTAAAGCAGCTCCTTAGGGTTTTAAAATTGGTGGTTTAAAAACAATTCTGTGCCAAACATTACATTCCCCATTGATTTACTCCCTTCACTATTTTGCAATTATCACAGTCCCTCCCCTATTCCCCTCCGTCCCAAACCACTTATATCCCTTGTTCCCATTTTCCCTATCCCTAAACTCTACTATTCCTTATCACTCTCCCTCTTTCATTTCACTTATAAATTCCCAAAATCCCCGCACCCAAAACTGCCTTTCCCTTTGATCCAACAAAAACCCCCAAAAACTAAATCAAACTCCTTTATTCATATACCTAGCCTAAAATTAGCTTTTATTTAATTCGTATCAAGCCCTATTGATTAATTTCCGCTGAGATTGACTCGGAGAGAGCCCTCTCCTATTCTGGTAGGGATGGCTACTAGACTGAGCGTGGTTTGATGTTACCCTGAATTCTGCCTTCCTTCAGCCTGAGGTAGATTTAGGTAATAACAGGTTCCCAAACGTGAACTTCATGTTGGATTTTATCCTTTAAATTCCTTATAAATACATCAATCTTGTGTTCCTCTGGAATATCAGTTACCCTTATATTCAATATTTGGAAGTCTTGAATGTGCTCCACCACTAAACCCTTTTTTTAGAGATTTATCAACTGGCTAAATAAGGTGTTGCTTTTTGTATCCTCATAATGTGCTATCATTTCCTTCGTAAAAATTGACCAATTAACAATTTGTTTATGGTAGCAAAGCCATCGATACCATACAAATGTATTTTGTTCTAAATGTAAAGTTACAATGCGTACCTTTTGTGTGTTTTGCACAGTATTGAGATCAAAATATTGCTCCATCTGTAGTATCCATGTTATAGGATCCTTGTCATCAAACTTCCTCATATCCATATTTGGAATATGGCGGTTCTTCCATCCACCATTAGAGTTGATGAAATCATGACTAACATTTATTTTGTTCTCATCATGAGTTTCCTCTACTATCTTTTCGCCATTAGGAAAAAATTCTTGTATTAACTTTTCCAAACCCTCGATGTCTACTTTTAGATGAATCTTCATGTTTTCCATGTTGTCTTTTATTTTTCAATCGATCATAGCTTCCATGTCATCCATCTTAGCTTCCATGCCAACTTCCATGCCATCCATCTTAGCTTCCATGTCTTTCTTCAAACCATCCATATTAGTTTCCACACCTTTCTTGAAAACTTCCATTTCATTTTTTGTTGCTCTTTGCGACAACAAAATTTGGTGCACTTTCTCTTGTAATTTTGATATCTCATGTTGCATTTATTCATCTTCATGAGTCATAGTAGAGCCTTATGAATGCTTAATGGGTGTTGAACTCTTTTTAGGGGGGATTTTAAAACCAAATACTAATATCTACTCTTCAATATTCACTTGGAATAAATTCAAACTAATTTTTTTCAAACAATACTTATGTAATTTGAAAAAATACAAACCTTTTTCTTTCTTTTGCGGAGCTCTATATTGAAACTGAATTACCTCTGCGATTTCATATCTTCAATATATGAAATTAGGCCCTATCGTAGCCCTTTGAATATTCTTTCAAATTCCAAAGGTCTCACCTGATTTGGATTCATCAAGGCAAAGTTATGCCAAATCTCTCACAATGACCTAATTATGGATTAGTTCAGTAGATTGACCTTGTATGGCATGCCATGTGTCACTTTTTCCTCCTTTTGTTCTGAAATTGAAAGAGAGGAAACTACATTACATGTACTTGCAACTAATTTTTACATAATTCCAATCTAATGCTCAGAGAGAGTTATGGCATTTTTCCCACGGTCATCTCTTTGAGATGAAATTCGGCAGCCTAAAAAATCCCTAACTTCCAAAGACCCTATGTCTAAAAATATTTTGAATAAAGCTCTGAAATTTTTCCACGAAGCTCCTCAATATTGGGGCTTCGCTTTATAAATATTTCAGCTTCTGAACCCTCGTAGAAAAAATTTTATAGCGAAAATTCCATGATGACCTGTTTAGGTTAAATTCATGAGCCCACAAAAATCCCTAACTTGAACAGATCATATCTCTGAAAATATTGTGAACCAAGATCTGAACATTTTCCACGACGTTCCTCAGGATTTTTTCTTGGCACAACAACAATTTTAGCTTCTGAACCTTCATAGAAGACAATTTATATCGAGCATTCCACAATGACCTATTTGGAGCAGTGAAGCCCTAGAAGCTAAAGCTCTGATACCAAATCTTGTGAAGCTAGCTCCAAAAATAGAAGAAAAGAGAGATCAATGCCTTAGAAATCAACCACTTTGAGGGGAAAACCTCCAATACATTACATAAATGAACAATTCTTGGATGATACAAATGATCAAAACCTCCTTCTATATATAGGAGTCCATGGGGCCATAATATAATCCTAGCCGACCTAACAATAATAATGTAAGGGTACAATAATAACAATAATGGGGTTACAGGGGTACAAGAATAAAAATAAGGTGGATAAACTGATAAAAATAAGGGACTAAACTAGTAATATAGGGACATAACACATGATCACTCTTAATTCATAACATATTGTGAAGGCAAAGATTAGTTTCCAATTCAAATTAATGCGCTGACATTACACACACCTAGCTCTTCATTTACTTACATGGAAAAAATAGAATTATTACTCTTCTACCACTCTTCTGCTTGTGTCCTGGATGGTTATATACTCCACCGTGAAGCACACACATACACTAAGTAGAAGTAAATGAACAACTCTACAGGTTAATGTGACCTGCTGTTTTCCTTTGTGTTGTCTCACTAGGACAATGACCCATAAAACGGTTCACTTTTAGACCTCTGGGTGTGGAAATAAGATTTAAATACTCTTGTTTCCTTTTTTCATAATGGGCTCTACAATTTTCCCCTTCCAAAGCTTACACACCTAGAATTTTCTACAAAAGCTGAATAATTACTCTATACTATTAATTTCATTTCCATTTTTCCTAACAAGCCTTCATTTGCTATTTTTGAACCTCATGGCTAAAGTTATGGTATTTAGAAGCCAAAGAGTCAACCACTATTATACTTCTCTTTTTAAAATTTATGGTTAGATCTTAATGAGAAATTTTTTTGAATCGTTTAAAAGAAAAACTTAAATATTCAAATTATAGTTGTTTGTTTAGATAGATCCTCCATGGATATTTTTCATCTTTCATTTTACAACATAGGTTAAACTATGCCTAGGAATCCTATATGTTGAATGTTCTCATAGTCATCATGGTCATCTTCCAAATTTACAACTTGAGTTGAATAAACTTTTCTTGTGCCCTATAGTTGTCTAAGCCATCTTCCAAATTTACAACATACATTTCTTAACATAGGCTCATGACTCACTGTCATCATAGTGATCTTCCAAGTTTACAAGTTAGGTTGGTTAACTTATGCTTGCCCTGTGGTTTTCATGCATCATCTATGCTTTCAAAGTCCATATATATAGTGCTTATCCTACTTATCTTTCGATTAGGTTGTGTATTTTCTTAGTATACATCCTAGTCATCTTCCACTTATGTTGGTTAACCTATGTTTGCATTAGGCTTGCCATACATCCCTTGTGCTTATCAATGGAATATGCCTAGTGGTCATCCTAGTCATGTTTCACATGAACACATAATTGTGCTTGCCATGGTGTTCCCACACATCATCCTAGCATAGGTTTGGAATGCAATATGGGCCTAGTGGTCATCATAGTCATTTCTAAGTTTAAAAATTAGGTTGGTTACCCTACGCATACCTTGGGGTTTCTGATGAGCCTCATTATTTCAAAAATATTGTTGCAACTACCGAGGCTACCAACTTTAATTAACAACCTGGGGTTTGTACTAACTTAAGGGGTATCGGCACTATATGTGAAGCATACAATGTGCCCTTATTTTGTTGATCTGATGTAATGGAGTGAATTTCATGAATCAAAGCCTAAACTAATTGCAAAAATGGAAGTTTTTGTTTGATAAGAAATTAATCCTAGGAAAGAACAACCATTCGTAACTGAAATCCTAAGAGCATGAACTCAAATAAAAAGACCTAATCTAATTTGCAAAAATGAATGTCCTGATTTGTGTCTATTCTTCCTTAATCATGTATTTAGGTCCTAGGGCTCAGGATTCAAGAGTGAGAGACAAAAACAACCTTTGGGAACAAATCTGTTCAAGTTTACACATGCTACAAAAGTGCTACTGGAAACTTTGTTTTTGCTACAAAAAAGTCTTTTTTGGAAACAACTCACCGAATTACTAATTAAATCAAATGAAAATTGGATGGGACAGTTTTTTTAGTAATTATAATGTCTTAGGTCTCCAACCCAAGTGGAATCACTCCAAAATACCCCTATTCACATGTGCTAAAAAATAATAGAAATTTACTACTCTAAAATATAGAAATTCAAGAATTAGTGAGCTAGTTAATCTATAAAATGAATAACCTAATCAAGTGAAAATGAAATGGGGTACATTTTTTTATCAAATTTAACATTATTATGATCTAATAAAAATGGAATCATGTCAAATGGATCTCATTAACCCCTTCTAAAAAATAGAAGAAATTTACTACTATTTTGTTTCAAGGCATTTCCATAAATCTTATATTCGTGAACTAGTAACCAAATCCAAGTAGCTTAATGATTAAGATGACACCAAAAGTTATTATAAAGATTAATAATGCTTTTCAACCTATAAAAAACCTTCAAAAGAACTCAATTAAATCATCTAACTCAATCCTAAAACAAGAAAAGAAACAATACTAAACACAGAAATATGAAAAACATAAATAAGAGATGCATTGAATAAGAAGTGAAAAGAACATAAAGAAATTGTGCAAGAGGGCTCTGAGGCTCTTACGCTCCTAGGATGACCAAGCCCAAGGAGGAATCAAATTCATATGGAAGAAACAAAGCCTTATAAACTGAAATTGACAGCAATATTCATTATTGAATGAGTCCAAGTATATCCCCATAAGAAAAGAAAGTGGAGTTGCTAAAAAAAAAGTTTTCTCCACAATAACACTAAGCAATACATGCCCCTAGAGGCCAATTCGAATTTGTACATATACATAATGATGAGGAATCATTCCGCTTGAAAAGAGGGATATTTCCATCAAAAATACCTCAAATAGTGGATCTATTTCCCAGCAATAGGAGTTTGTAGCAAATGACATGAAACACATTCCTAGATATTCTCAATCATTGGAGTTCCAGAATCTCTCTAGAATTTTTCAATAATTTTATGATATTTTTTTCATTTATTCTTCAATATTGATACTCTAGTAGTAGGGAGAAAGTCCCTAAGTTATATACTTATCCAAATCTTCATAATCTGTCAAACATTCTCACAATATTCTACAAAAATAAATAATATTAGGCACAAGTATGCAATTATCTTTAGCTCTAGAGGTTAGCCTACCTTATTTTAAAGGAGAGGGTGAAAAAAAGTATCCTTTGAAATTAGGAGTTACAACCTTCCATTCACCCCAATTTACAAGAATATGTATTTATGATAGTTATTTTACCCTCCCCATTTGGTGTAAAAAAATGTTTCTTTCTTTCATTTGCTCGTATTTCATGGTATTGGGATTAATTTGGAGAAGATGACCCTGATTTTTTGGAAAAAATGTTAGTAAAAGAATTATTCACCTTTATTTAAAAATTCAAGAATATTATTTTCATGTCTATTTAAAGAATTGAATAGTGTTTTTCATCTTTTGTTGCATATGTTTAGTCACAATCATATCTAATGCATGAGGGTTGTTCGCAAAGTTGTAGAATTTTAATTAAGAAGTAAAGGATTGAGCACACAGTGGTACAAAGTTGTTTGCGTACTGTAATTGGTACAAGATTGTTTGAAAAGTTTTATAATTTGAATTAAGAAGTAAAGCATTGAGCACATAGTGTTACAGGGTTGTTCGCAAGGTATTGTAATTTGTACAGGGTTATTCGCAAAGTACTGTAATTTGAATGAGGAAATTAGGAACCAGCATACAATGGTACAAGTAAGTCTGTGTATTTGTTCTAGGTAGCAATTCCTCTTGCATGTTGTACCTTTTCCTTCTTCTTCTTCTTCTTCTTATTTTTTTAGTTTTGGGAACCATAATAACTTTTGCTTAGAAATGTATTAGGTTCATAATCAAATGAGTATCATTAAATACATGTGTCCAATACAGAACCTGAGAACATCATTCTATTTTCCCTTAGATAATGAATTTTTCGTATATATAATTATAATTTTCTTATATATACTTGTCATTTTCAAATATTATTTAGATAATAGGTTTTTTATTTCTCAATCTCGTTAAAATAATTGATGTATGATTCTTGTTTTTTAACTTTGACTCATATTTAAGTTAAAATCAATGAAAAAATAAAAAATATTCATAAAATAAGTATCATTAATTATATGTGTCCATTACAGAACTAACCAAAATTACATCCAAAGCATAGATAATATTCTCTGATTTGTTACGATTGTTAGTGTCCCGTGATTTGGTAGATTAGTAGACCAATTAACACGATAACATCAGACCAATCTTTGGAGTCCTAGGACCTAGCCTTCCTGGACTCAGAGAGGGCTCTCTCTATTATATGCAAAGGATGTGAACTTGTTTTGTTTTAGGGTTTGATTTTAGGCTAGATGTTAAGTGTAGGGTTTGTTTGGTTGTTTTGGTTGGGTAGGATGGCCAAGTAGAATAGATGGAATGAGGAAATCTTTAATTCATTTGGCCATGGAGTCAATAGAAGTCATGGAAAGTTCAACAATGGATCAGGGAGCATCACAAGGAAAATATAGCATGATCAATGGATTTTCAAGGTTTATGGGAAATGATATGGACATAAAGTTTGTGAATAAAAGTAGGACAAAGGGGCAATCAAGAATCCTTTATCATGTACTTTTTAACAAGAAAGGACTTAAATACCATTAACATCAAGAAGCAAGAAATATATAGGGAAAACCAGTAACTCTTTGATTCAACTTAAGAGAATAAGCATTTAAGATAAACATTCCAATGAAATATAGAAGGTGACAAACTCATTTAACTTCTAGTGATTTCACCTTCAAGGTTAGAAAAAATTCAAGATACACATATAACTTTAATCCAAGAAGAGGGAATGCCTAAACATGATTGATCATAGCTATGAAGATCTCCAAAAAATTATTCAAGCATGGACAAAGGGTATGATCGAAACATAACCTCTTTGGCAGACCTAATTAATGGTACTTTGGAGAGAGACCTCAAGAACAATGTTTGGTGACACCAAACAAGCAGGGCTAGCCATAAATCATCTTTGATACCTACTGTATTAAACCATTCATGAAATAAACAAGCTTAGGGGGTCTAGAGATCAATTAAGAATTCTCTACAATGTTCTAGCAGAGGAAATCATAGAGGTAGTGAAGAACAAACATAGCTAAGGTGCCTTTGAAGAACATTTCTTATTGTAAATCCTTTGTTCTACTGCAACATAGAAAGATGGAAAAATAATTAAACATGAGAAAACAATAACTAAACAGAAACACTTCACCATTAATCAAGCTTAGGGATCCTGCAAGCAAGCCTCCTCCATCAACAAGCAAAACAAGCCATTCACAATCTCCACAACACCAATTTCTCTTCAACCTCCAAAAGAATATGTATTGCTCCAAAGAGTCATCAAATGCCAACAAATTCCAAAGTTTTACAATGAAGCCCTCATGCTATATTTATTTATCAAAGTAGGGAAAAAACCCTAGATATGGTTGGAAAATGTCAAAATCACTCATAGATGTCATAAATGCCCAAGAGACCATGCAAGGCCCAAGGCACAAAATACCCCATGAAATAAATGCCAAAATAACTCCTAGAACCTAGTTCTAGAGTGATTTTCCTCAAAAAACATTAAAATATAATTTTTTAATAAATGAGTGTGCTTTGTTGACTTTTGGCCAACAACACACAGTGCAACCTATAAGTGCAGTGCCTTCACAGGAAAAAAATTGGTCCACTTGCAGCCAAGTTTTGGTGACCTTCCTGATGTCATATTTTTCTCCATGATGACCCGTTGGAAAGGCTGCTGAGTCTAATTTCCAAATATACCTTTGGTTTTCTGATTGAGCCCCTATAATCTATACAAAAATTCAAAATCCCCAAACTGCTCTGAGCGCAGCGCCAAGCCTGAAAATGAGGTAGAAAGGTAGAAAATGAGGTTTTGTTTTTACCTTTTTAGGGTTCAAAAATGCTCCAAATGCTCTGAAATTTTGTGAGAATAGTGTAATAATCATGATAAATCCAAAAATTTAAATTTATCCCTATGAGGATGCCTGAGGAAAAAACGTAGCACCAGGGGTGTTGCGCTTATAAGCCTCCAAATTCAAAAAAAAGAAAAAAATGTCAAAATCTCCTCAAATTTGTTTGATGTCTCCCTTATGGGGTTTGAGAGACCTGTAGAGAAGCTTGTGCCAAGAATCTAAGATTTTATTAGTCTTTTCCTCCTTTTACTGCTTGAATATTGGTTTGGTCCTTTTTGAGTTTTTCCCTTGCAACTTGATTTCTCCGGGCATAATGTTTGGTCATCTTTCTCTATAGATCAAGGTCCTTATTTTCCCTTTCCAAATTGGCCCCCAAGTGTACATTGACCCTTTCCAACCAAGGCTCCCGATCATGTGCTATCTCCATGGCCAACAACTCATCTAGAGGGAGATTTTCTGCTAAGGTTGATTCTTGCTCCCTTTGTTTTGCCAATGCCTTCTTCAACCCCATGGTTTTAGGTCTCTTCCTAGACTATCCTTCTTCATCCTCACTCTCTTCATAAGTTCCCATGAAATCCTCTAGCCGTACCTATGCCCTTTAGGCTTTTTTCCAGGAATTGATGGCTATAGCCTCATAAATTGCAATTTGTGCTGCTAGCTATCTGTTCTCCATGTGAAGGGCATCATTTACAGTTTTGACCCTATCTAAATTTGCTTGGAGGTCTTCAATTTGGGCATTTTTTTTTGGATGAGAAAGTTTGAGATCCTTGCTTCATTCTCCTCATCACTGTCCACCTGAATGATTTCAAACTCCCTCTCAACCTTATGATCTTCTTCTTATTCCTTTACCTTTTTCTTACCTTTGTCTAGTGGCTGAGTTGAGGTGGATAGCATGGTCCCTTTCCTTTTAGAGGCAACGAACACAAGCCTTGGCCCTCTCTGATACGTGAATGAAAGAGGTGTGATTGTGGCCTTGTTGGTGTCTTTATCATGGTTTTGATCCTTATTGTTGTCATAAAAATCTTTATGTTCATCATTGGTATCATCAGTCATCATATTTTCTGCTTCAACATTGTACTCTTTGTTCTCAACATCATCACCACTTTCAACCTCTTCACTGATTTCTGCATTTTCATATTTTTCTTCATCAAAGATTCTTACCTCTCTACTGTTTTTATCTTTATTTTCATTATCAACCCATACACTTTCTTCACTTTCATTTTTTTCATCATTAATATTACTTTCATCTTTATCTTTTGCACTTTCATCATCCTCATTATCATGTGGAGCTAGCTGTTGTCATGAATTTCCTGACTGTTTTCTTCCTTCCTGTCTTGTCCCTCACTTTATTCTTTATTATCTTCCTATTTGTCATTGTTGACCTCTTTGTCACTGTCAACCTCTTTGTCACTGTGGTTTGCTTCATTGGGGTCACTACTACCTTTAGTTTATGCATTATCCTCACTTTTTTCATCTTCATCATTGTCAAGCCCACTGCCTTTTCCTTCATTATATGTCTCTGTCTCTTCATCATCATCTACCTCTGTCTCTTCATCATCATCATGATCCTCTTCTTCACTCAACTCATCATCACCCTCATCTTCACTTTGGACTGATTCATTGTCATTGTCTTGCTCACTGCCACTCTCTTCTTGTTCTGATGCATCAGGATAAGGTGAGGAAGGGAGGTTTCCTTGAGGAGGTGATATATGTGTAGAGGATGAGGTATGGTCAGTAGGAGGTGATGGAGGAGTAAAGGGAGGAGGATGAGATGATGAGGGAAAGTTTTGTTGATGATGGGGCTATGGGATTGTGAAGACTTCATGGGCTATGAACACCTTCAAAGGTATGCCTTTTAGTTCTAGCTGATGTAGGACCACAATCTTGATCAGAGAGTGGTGGAAAAAACTATGCATTTTCTGGGAATAGGTTCTCCTTTGGAAAACAGAAGACATCTTATCAATGCTCTTATACAAATGGTAATGAAAATGAAGCATTTTAAGCCTTGTGAAATGCATGAGTAGTCTAACATGGTAGGAATAAAGTCTGGAGTACCTCCCCTCATAGGTGAAGTACTTCATGATAACCCTCATCAATGGTGCAAATCTTTGTTTTAGAAGTGAGAAAGGGAAAATAGCCTTGCAGCCTTCTCTGTACCTAGTTTTGACAAATGGCTCATAATAGCTCATGTTTAATCTTGCTTTCTTGAACCACTTTTCACCAATAGCAAGTATACATGTAGCATTAGATATGGCATTTGCTGATATTTTAAAGTCTACCCTTCCAAGATTTACCTGTTTATTGTGCAGGTTGAGGACAAACAACCTTATAAGCTTTGGGTGATTTTTCACTTGTTTGAATCTCTCACAAAACAGGAAACACCCCACATTTTGAAAACATGTCATGATCATGGGAGATGAAGTAATATCTACTATGATCTGGGGTTCAAATCTGTTCACCTTCCCTCCCTTGTGTTTTGGCCTGATAGGCACTTGGCCTCCTTCACTGCTGATATTGTCTTCTACTCCTGACATGGTGATTAGGGTTGTTTTTGGAGAAAATTAGGCTTGCTTGTGAAGCTAAGGCAGGAGGAGTGAAATGAAATGGTGGAGAGGGTGTTTCTAGTAAATGAGTGAGATGGAGGTGGGTTTATGATTGAGTTCAATTGAGCTTCATGAGCGCTTAACTTGAAATGATGTGTAATTACCCCAATTCACCCCTCTTAGCTGATAATTTTGCTTGGAGGTTAAAATAGAGGGTTGTTTTCCATGGATACCTAGGGTTTGAAATGACTAGGGTTAGAGCATTTTATTTTAACCACAAAATCACAAAAATTACTTGGAGGACAATTAGGAAAGGCCACCTACTAATTTTAACTTGCTGCACGTTCTTAAAAATAGTTCGGAGGGCATGCCTTGAGTTTTCTGGCACCTTTCTGCAAGTTGGATCATTTTAGCGTGAGTGCAACACCCTTCCTACACTGTCATGTGCCTCTAAGTGCAGCGTTGGTGAGTTGGGTGTGCTACTTGCGTGCAGGCCTATCGGCCCCTGGGCGCAGTGTTAGGTAGGAAATGGGGGAATCGGGCCTCTGTCTAGGCACAACACTGCACTTCCGGGCGAGTTGGGCCTCTGTGCATAGTTCCAGGCCTGTTAGGTCGGCCTCTGAGTGTAGCGCCCACTTCTGGGCATGTTAGGTTTCCCTGTGTGTAGCGTCAGTGACCTTGCCCAGAAACTGTCAAAAACTTAGAAATTTCTTCCTTGAAGGGTTTTTTTCTCTCCTCTAATGCATAATGAGCTAAGTGACAAAGTGAATTTCGGTTTACCTTGGCCCATTGATGCTTTTAAAACTTGTTTTCAGATGCCTTGTTTGAGTCACCATATGTCATTATGTTTTGGTCTATTTCTATCTTTTGATCACATTCACAATTTTTAGGCATTTGGATGGTGGTAACACCCCTTAAAATACCTCTATGTCCTTGCCTTGGAGATCAAAATTCCCTTTAATTGATGGATGATTGAGAAACCTATTTTCATCATTTTCATTTGCTCTTTATTCATGCTAACTCTTACCTTGTACTGTCACCATAGTCTTTACAATCATGTTTGTCATTATTTATTCTTGGCCACTTTTGATTTGTTGCAGGTGCCATGACATAATGATTTATGCCTCTATTGACATTCTTGGAGTTTTAAAATTTTAGTCACATAACAATAAACTCATTCTTAGCTTGCCTTCCATTTCAAAGCTTAACCCTATGCTTTCTTTCCTTTGACCATTTTGAGGGCTAAACCCTAAAAATGAAGGCTTTATCTCCCTCATACTGACATTCTTTATATTCTTTCCCTTTCAGGCCATGAAGCATTGTTACCTTAACAAACCATGGAGGTCACCTTCTGACATATTTTCCAAACCTTTTGCCTGTTTTCATCATGGAGGCTCATAATGTTCATTTCACCCTCTCTTGCCTATCTTCTCAAAACTTTAGTTTTTAGGGGCATTAGAGAAAAATTATTAGTGTTGTCTTCTATGTTCTCTATAGCCCTTTTAAGTCTATTCATTTCTGTTCAGTTCACCTCACCTTTTTCCTTTCTTCATTTATAACTTCTAAAAATCTTCAATTCATGCTTGGTTGTGCTGATGTGCCTCTGTCTTTCTGGTCCTTTGCATTGGTTCCTTGCTTGGCATACTGCTGGTCTAATCAGTCCTAGAAACCCTGATTTTCACTCAACATAGGCTGCTTACTCTTCCATTAGCTTGCGTGTACCTTTAATGAGAAGCAGGCCTCTTACCTTACCAATTTTCCTACTGGTAGCCACCTTGACACTCTTGCAGAAATGCCAAAATGAACAACTATCCTTTGTAGATTTTGTACATGATAATCAGGTATTCCTTGAAGGTTTTCCTGATCTATATTGAAACAATAGATTTTGACCTTATTTTCCATTTGATTCATCTTCTTGGCACATGAAAAACAGTGATTTAGAACATCTAAGACAACCCTACAACCTGTGAAACCCTAGTTAACTAGCGGGAGGCTCTTTTGACTTGGCCTTTGATTGAAAGTTTGGCTTGGGGTCCACAAGTATGAATTTTTTTTTTTTTGATATTTTTATGTATTGAAGATCCAAAATCCAATGTACTTGATTTATCTAAAGAGCATATAGAGATATTTTTGAAACCATCAATGCTTGAGGCATTTGGTGAATATGGAAAAGAGTAGGCTGGTTGGTGATCTTAGGTGGCAAGTGGAGGGTTGAGGCAAAGGAAAAATAGAGTGATGAGGTCATTGGTGGCAAAACATAATGAAGTTGAGTGGCAAGATCCCATGATGGGTCTTCTGGGAGTGGTAAGCTGACCATGACATGATAGAGTAGTTAAATAGTGAAAAATTTATCCTAGGGATAATGAAGGAAGTGAGATTTCTAAAACTCACAATATTCATGAATTTTGGTTTTAGAAATATAGGATAAACATTTAGTCATAGAAAAAATTACTGATGACTAACAAAAACATCTCCAATACCCTGCAGATAAATTTTAATAGCCAAGAGACCACTTAGATCCCTTTACCTGGTTGTTGTATAAATTATCTTTTTCATGTAATATTAGGGTTTGAAGTTTTCTTACTTTATTTTCGTTGTAGGTTTACTTTCTCTAAAAAGTAGAATAGAAATGATTTTATTTCATTGCATTTAAAATGTTTTCGTCCCTTCTCCTTAAATTAATAAATATTTTCTTATTGTCATTTATTTCTTGCAATTCTGAATTGTACATGTAGCATAAATATTACAATGGTCTCTAAGTAACTGAACTGTATCACAGTGTTTTCACCTACACTATATTAGCAAGAGGATAATACAATAGATGTTTCACACAAAGTTCTAATCCCTCTTAATCTTGTATGAACCACAGATTGACAATTAAATTTGAGACCCTTGGGAGCTGCATTATTCTTGCTACAATACTGAGGGCCATCACTTTTTGGAGTCATTGTTAGGGAGGTGTCAATGTACTTATTGTATTTTTCATAGTTGATTCACTCTTTCTCTTATTTTACTTTCTAAAAAAAAAAATTACATTAGGAATTCTTTATTTCAAAAATAGAAAATTGCATTATATTAAATTTTTTATTCAAAATATAATATTTATATATCTTTCTTTATGCCTTGAAGAGTCAAGGATAAAACATGATTTTCTTATCAAATAACCCCACTTCCATAAGAAGCCAACCTTCTTTTATTAATTATGATCCTCCTATCCTGTACATGGAGGATATTGAGGCATTCTTAGGTGAGTAAAAAAGGATCTATGAGGAGCTTATAGAAGGAAAAAAAACTTCACAACCCATTGATATCATGGTTGGAAACAGGAAAAATTAACCGTTTCCCATCAAAGAGACAAATGGAGAAGCCACAATGAAAAACATAATTCCACCTTCCATTCCTCACTTCTATGGTTTGAATATTGAATACCATGAAACTTTTATGTTTGAGTTTGTTGTAGCTTGTAGGAGATATGATTACACAATAGATGAGAATAAGCTCAAATTTTTCACTTGCACTCTCAAGGATGCATCCCTTTCTTGGTTCATGATCCTATAAGGGGTAACATTACTTCATCGGAATAGATGTAGAAAGCCTTCAACACTAAGTATCACGAATATTGCAAAGTAAGAGACACCAAAGATGAGATATTGAAAGTATCTTAAGAAGTAGATGAATTTGTGGAAAATTTGGAGGAAAGGTTTCAAATTAGTTACAAAATAGCACAAAACTTCACTCTAGATCCAGATTCCATGAAATTAGTCATGATATAGGAATTAGAGAAAAAATAATGGAAACATTCAACCTTATAGCCAATGGAGATATTTATTATCTTAATCATGATGAAATCAAAACAACATTCAAAAGTCATTCCAGAGATAATAGAAAAAGTGGTAGAGAACACAAATATTTGCTAATTATATCTTCCTCCTATACAATTACTATGAATCAGAGAAGTGGTATGCTATATTTTACACACCTTTTTTATGTACATGGATACACTATAGATAAAGAGAAAACAAGAAGAAGAAGAAGGGAATTAGCTATATTTTTCCCAAGATTCACTCAAATACATCCTAGGAATGAGTGTACTTTATATATCATAAATATATGTTCTATATGTGAATAAAATCTACACTAACAAATGTCCATATTTTTTAGGTTTAAAAGTTGTATAGAGAAGAGCAAAAGGGAGCATGGAGCACCTCTACTTTCTTAATAAAAATAGGCCATAAGGGCTTAGGAAGTATCAATAATGTATGAATTATCCCTCTCTTTTAAATACAAAGTATAATGAACATTATCTATCACCGTATCCTCCTAACACTTCACCCTAGTTTATGCCTACTCCATGGCCTTATCCACCCAAAAATTCTATTCCTCCTTTTCAGCGATATCCACACCAGTTTACTCAACTGGGTAATCCATCTTCTAGATGGAGGCCTACTTCAAGGATCTTTTTGAACCCTCTTTTTCATTCTAATCTTATTTTGTGAAATGATCTCTTTTGTTATTTTTTCATATGCCAATAGTTTCAAATTTATTACAAAACACAAGACTTTTCCCTATTTATTTTCATTGCACATGGATGGACCATATAATTTGAAGTTAACTATCTTAATTACTAATTAAAAGTGCATGGAAGGTAAAGTACCAAGTTTGTAATAACTTTTTCCTATTATAATATGAAAAAGGTTCATATTTCAAGGCTTTATTTTTATTTTGTGGTCCCGATAAACTTTCCTTATTATGTTGTGTAATATTCCTACGTAGCCCAAGCAAAGAGGAATATGCAATTTTGTTTCATTTTCTGTTGATTGAATAAATGAATCAAGGAGGACATTTAAAACTCCTGAAAACAATGAATAAATCCATTCCCATGTGGACAGAGACAAATTTGGGCCATATAAAATAAACACTTGTAGGTGTGAATGGGTTTGAACTATGAGACTCTGTCAACCTTGACCAAATCCACAGCGCAGTCTAGCTGCAATGTACCTTATGGATGCACCGCGCAGTTCTAGATGGAGGCTCCACATGTGAAAGGAGCTAAATCATTGAAGTGGTTTAGGGTTTGACAAGGCTTTTATCTTATAAAAGGAAGAGGAGAGCAGCATCAGGGAATTATTGAAGATTTGATATCTTAGAAGAATATGTCTGTTTAGACAATTAGAATTCTCTTGGTTGTTTAGCAGAGAAATGAGATGATTTCCTATTTAGGAATTCTCCCTCCTTCCTAGAGAAGCTCTTGAAGGAGCCTTTTTTGTCTTGACCACTATTTTGAATTTTCCCAAGCTTCATCTTACACCTACAACGTTGGTCCTATTTAGGATTGGGTTGTCCTTGTGAGTTGTAGCAAGTGGATACTAGATCTGCTTAGATCTAGAATTATATTAGTGCCTCTTCTCAGTGAGTGTGTATTTTAACCTCCTGGAAGAGTGCATTAGCTGATTGGAGTATCTTGGCAATAGGCCAAAGCATACTCAGAATTGATAGCATAGTCCCTTTTGCAGTACTGCGTTATTTGCAGTAGCAGTGTTGAAGGGAGTTCCAGCATTATTTTGGAGGAGAGATCTCTAGTGATTGGATCCTTCCTTTCACTGTGGTGATCCATGGATTGGCCATCCAATCCATGTTAGATCTGATTCATTCACTAATGTATTTACTTCAGAATTTTTGAAGCATTTTGTAGATCTGCTACAGTGGATCTTAGATCTACTCATGTGCTTTCATGATTTGCTGAGATCCCCAAGGGGAATGTATTGAGGATATTTTCTTGTACATAGATATGGATTAGATCTATATTTTCATGTAAAAATATGCTCTAGATCTGAGTTGTAACATACTACTTCTTCAACCAATAAAAATAATGTTGTCAAGCCTATTCTGTCATTTCTCTTGGTTGTAGCACCTCATTTCTAAGGGTTTCTTCTTGTATATCCTTCTTTCTATTACACATTGTGTAAGATTCTGTATAAATCTGTTTTTCTCATGTATATCTAAAATATGAGCTTCCATAATGATCTCATGCAAATATTGGGCTGAACTACATTATTTTCCAGCAGTTGTTTTTGTACTTCTGCAGTCCCCTTCTCTTGGCATTCTCTAACTGCACTAGGTTCGAGGAGACTTGTTTAACCCACCTAGAAGGATTTTTTTTTGAATTCCTCTTGGATTCAGGTCTTATATTGTTATATATAAGGGATCCAAGTTCTATTTTCCAATCCTGTAGCAGCCATTACTATAAAATGTGTTTTCCATTCATGCCTTGCTAGTAGTCCCAATTTGGGATTAATACAATGGTATCAGAGCAAGATCTTTGGTTTAGCCTATGAACTTCAATCCAAATTACTATAAAATATATAGATCGAGATGATGAACAGAATAAACCTGCTTTCATCAGTTTTTAGATCCAAGAAAGACCTCCCCAAGGAGGTTAAGGAGATAGAAGAAGGAGAAGTGGAAGTACCATGCACTTCCTACTCTTGCAAAGTAGAAGACAAGAAGCATGTAGGACACTTGGATCATCAGATACTAAGTGAGTACCTTGTTGAGTACAATTCTCAACCTAGAGCCTTCAAGGAGACTCTAGCCTTCCCACAATTCATTCAACTAAAGGAAGGGAAGAGACCCTGTAACAAGGGAGAAATCAAGGGCAATAGATTTCTATTGTCCACTTTTGATGGGACATCTGCAGCCAAAGCTTGGGCAAGAAGACTTAGTGCATTTTTCCTACTACATCTATTGGTAGAGAGAGAAGTAGTGGATATTGCAGCGCTGCACCTGAAGGGTGAAGAAAGCAATTGGTGGTTCAGCCATGTGGAACATGCAAAAGTATTTTCTTTTGCAGATTTCACTCAAAAGGTGATAAAGAGATTTGAGGAAGAAAAGTCCTCATTATTTCTTGAGGATATTTGTACCAGCTCTAGGACAGCCTTGAAGGAGCAACCTTCAACACTAGCAGTTGAGGGAGGCAACATAGAAGAAGAAGGAGCTCTTGCAGGCATACAAGAAGTACCCAAAGCCTATCAAGGTATGATTAAGTTTCCACCTTCTATTATTGCAGCCAATATTTTAGAGGGTTGTGGAGACCTACTATTGCATGTTCTAGAATCATCACTTACTGCTAATCTAGAGTAGCAATGTTACATTGCACTGTCCGAGAGTAGTTGTGAAGAAAATAAGACCCATTCCTCATGGGCACACTCAGATGTGAGCTTCATTCAGAGAGAAATGGAGACAAGGGGTAGACATCTTGAGATGAGAAACATTTTCTCCTCTCTATATGACACTTTCTCAATGAGCATGTCTTCGCTCAAAGAGAGACTTCTACTTGTAGCAGATCAAAGACCCCACTAGTTCTGGAAGACCATGCATGAGGAGGAGGTCTCATCAAGAGATCCCATGGAAGGTGCACTTCAACATTCCATGAAGTGAAAATTTCTTTAAATATTTGATGGGGTTGGTGTCATACAATGGGAGCATACCAAATTTTTTCATAGTGAGATCCATGATTCACCGGGGGATGAATGGATGTGGATGGTGACCAAGAAGTTGGAAAGCTACTTGCAGATCTATGATACCCAACAACAAGAGGCTTGGTTGTGATGGTTACTTTTCAAAGAGTTTGGCCATCATCCTCTTTCTAAGGGTATGTGGAGGAAAGATGTGTGGTAGGATACTTGCATCATTGAGAATCAAGGAGTATGGACACATTGTGTTGATATGACACTCTTCATATCAATCACCATGTTTTCACCACATGATTTATATGATGGAGGTATGGGGAAGAGGAAAAATATTTTGTTGCTTTGGATGTTCTAGGAAGAGAAAGAGCAGAGTTGCTCTCACACTTTGCATGATGTTGTAGGAGGAGAAGATAGCAATATCTCATTAGCCTTGGATGATATGGAAGTAATTCTACCCCAGAAGGAACTTCTTGCTTATAGTAACATTGTGAAAGACGTCTTTGAAAATGAAAATGTCAAACAAAGGAGCTATGTATTGGCAAGAGCCTATTTGCATAGGCTAACATCGCTGTCAGTCTGGAGCATGGACTTATGGATGGAGTGTCCCTAGGATCATTCCACTCTTGGTGCACTTGATGGATAAGGACGAGGTGAGAAATATGGAGTAATGGATGGAGACATCTATTGATGTGATATCTTCTTCTTGGCTTGGATTTCCAATTACATGAGGAAGAGTCTTCATGCAACACATGATTCATTTTTCTTCACAAGATGCATTGCTCCGCAAGGAGGCAAGCTTTCTATTGAGCTCCATGATCAACAATGGACTAGAATGTATGATGGAGACAATCGTATCTTATATGGACATGGGCGAGTGTTGTGTTACTTCATGTATGTTCATTTTTTGTATACATCCATCTACTATTACCAGTAAATGGAATAACATACATAGACCACCATGTATCTAGCAACAACTTGCCTTGTGATTTTTTGAAGCTGTAGTTGGAAAAACTGTGTTGTCACTTTATGGGAGACTATTGGTACCTCCCTGTACCATATGAAGCCTTTATTATTTCCTTATTCTTGATGCTAATCATGGTTCCAATTGCTGATGCTGATCTTGCTTTTGTGGGGATCATGATTGGAGAAGAAATACATTGGTTAGATGTGATATTGTGGGAAGAGGATTCCCACATTTTCTGCATTGTATGTTCTAATGGGAACATGAGAGGAGATATGGCCACCACAGCCAAACACTTGTTTCTTTATGAGGTGGGCCATGAGTTTAATGAGATGCCATATGGTGACGATATCCCATCCATCACATATGGAATGGTTTGGGCCAGCTTGATTCATAATGCTGGAAAGGAGATCTTTATAGATCTAGTCTTCATCTTGTCTCTTGAAGGCAACATCTTTGTAGCCCCGAATCAACAAACACTCCACACTTATCTTAGGTGGAGAGGAGGACAGTGTGGGGTAGGCACATATGTCTACCTTGTTCAGTTTCTCAGCTCACGTACATTACATGCACTGAAGGTGGAGGAGAATTTTCTGGAGTTACCATGTTGGGAGGTGACTCATTTTGCATGTATGATTACTTGGGGAAAGATGTTTTCCCAATCCATTTCATTTCTATCCTTGTAGTTGCTTGAGGACAAGCAAAATTTGGGAGGGGAGGACTATAATTTTCCTACTTAGCCCAAGCTAAGAGGAATATTCAATTTTGTTTCATTTTTTGTTGATTGAATAAAGGAATCAAGGAGGACATGTAAAACTATTGAAAACAATGAGTAAATCCATGCCCATGTGAACAAAGAAAAACCTGGGCCATATAAAATAAACACGTGTAGGTGTGAATGGGTTTGAAATACGAGACTAGGTCAACCTTGACCAAATCCATAGTGCAGTCTAGATGCAATGTACCTCATGGATGCACTGCATAGTTCTAAATGGAGGCTCCACATGTGAAAGAAGATAACTCATTGAAGGGGTTTAGGGCTTGACAAGGATTTTATCTTATAAAAGGAAGAGGAGTGTAGCATGAGGGAATTATTGAAGATTTGATATCTTAGAAGAATATGTCTGTTTAGACAATTCAAATTCTCTTAGTTGTTTAGCAGATAATTGAGAGGATTTCCTGTTTAGGAATTCTCCCTCCTTCCTAGAGCAGCTCTTGGAGGAGCCTTGTTTTTCTTGCCCACTATCCGACATTTGGCCAAGCTTCATCTGACACCTACAGCACTGGTCCTCTTTAGGATTGTGTTGTCCTTGTGAGCTGCAACAAGTGGAGACTAGATCTACTTAGATCTAGAATTATACTGGTGCCTCTTCTCAGTGACTATTTCTTTTAACCTCTTGGAAGAGTGCATTAGCTGATTGCAGCCTCAAATCCATATCTTGGCAATAGGCCAAAGCATAGGAAGAATTGATAGAATATTTCCTTTTGCAGTACTGTGTTATTTGAAATAGCATTGTTGCAGGGAGTTCTGGCATTATTTTGGAGGAGATCTCTCTAGTGATTGGATCCTTCCTTTCACTATGGTGATCCGTGGATTGGCCAACCAATCCATGTTAGATCTGATTCAGTCACTGATTTATTTACATCAGAATTTCTAAAGCATTTTTTAGATCTGTTGCATTAGATCTTAGATCTACTGTTGTGCTTTCATGATTTGCTGAGATCCCCAAGGGGAATGTATTGAGGAGCTTTTCTTGTACATAGATCTGGATTAGATCTATATTTTCATGTATATATCTGCTCTAGATCTAAGTTGTAACATACTGCTACTTCAGCTAATAAAAATAACATTTTCAAGCCTATTCTGTCATTTCTCTTGGTTGTAGCACCTCATTTCTGAGGGTTTCTTCTTTTATAACCTTCTCCTTTTTGTTACACAGTGTGTAAGCTGCTGTGTAAATCTGTTTTTCTGGTGTATATCTAAAATATGAGCTTCCATAATGATCTCATGCAAATATTGGGCTAAACTTCATTATTTTCAGTAGTTTTTTTTGTATTGTTGCAGTCCCCTTCTTTGGGCATTCTCTAGCTGCACTAGGTTCGTGGAGATCTTTTTAACCCACCTAGAAGGATTTTTTTTGGAATTAATCTTGGATTCAAGTATTATATTTTCATATATAAGGGATCCAAGTGCTTGTTTCCAGTCCTGTTAGCAGTCCCAATTTGGGGATATTACAAGTTGTAGCCAAAATATCCCTCTTACATGGAAAATAATTTTGACTCTATATTGACTATGTAGCCAAAAAATACTTTGTGATCGACATAGTATTTTACATTTCATATTTCCTTGAGATGGTAGGAGGGTTCCTCTTATCATCCATTCAAATTCTAGTAGCGGTCAAGGAAGATTGAAAGAGTTATTGGTGTTATATCTATTGCCAAATTAAAGAGTTTAATAGGGTTATATTGAGAAGTTATCATGGATTTAGAGTGACTTACTAGGAACTCAAAGAGTATAGATAAATAATATTAGTTCAGCTCGGAATAATTTGTCACAACAAATTTGGTAAAAATAGATAGAATCTCTACTATGAATGTCAATTTTCCATTAGATTTTAGATTATTTAATTGTTGATATTCTAATTAAATGCATAAAGTATATGAAATATGAGTAATATAAAATATATGAATACACACACATCCATAATAGAGACAATTTATTCCCTAGGAAAGCCTTATGGGAGAAAATATAGCTAGAAGGTGAGGATACTATGCTCACTTTTCTTTGGTATGGAAAAATGCAAGTAGAAAGAAAGATTTTATCTTTCACGGACTTACCTATAATCCATAAATTCACACTCCCAAATTTAACACTAAAATATGGAACAATATACAATAAATTAGAATGGGACACCTTCTCCTCCAAGTGACCGAACATTTAAATTTGTCCAATAGCCATCTAGGGGTAAGGTTTGACATTGTCAACCCTCAACTAGTGATAAAGTTCTTATAACTTCAAGAGAATTCTTGAAATATAACACATGAATAACCCCATGTCTATGATTAATGGGGCTAATGTGGCATCTATGTGTATCATGGTGTCCACCTAGGTGGGTCAACTAAATGGAGGCATAACTTTCTCATATGAGATTCAATTGAGGTAATCCTTGTGCCACTCGAAAGGTATTGTTGGGTGCACGCTTTGAGTGTATTTCAGACAGCTTTTTCCTCATCCTTGACTGTTTCACCTATGAACTTGTGTACTTATTAGACCTTAATTGCCTTTTTCCCAGTGACGAGACTTCGTTTTTGTCATGACATATTATATTTCCATTTTTGTTAGATATGAATGAGGTGATGTCATTTGATGACTAATCAAGGTGATTTTGGAGGAAGTTATTTGGATTGTGTCTTTCAGGCGTTACTCCAAGCTTCCTGATTAAAATATGGACAGTGAAATGATGAGTTACAAAGGAGTTCTGAACACTTGTTTCCTCAGACTGTTGCTGCTACACCTTAGGCTGTTGTTGTTACACCTTAGGCTATTTTTGTTACACCTCGATCATTGTTGTTACACATCCCGAAATGTTGTTACATCGCGGGATGTTGATTCCAATACAACTATCCAAGACCATGGGTACTATTCCATGAAGACAACTATCATATGAATCATATTATTTATAGACAACTAGGGAATCAAGACGGTTGTGATTTTGATCAATGATGTAACAATAATAAGCCGAGTATTTGGAACCTATTGTAGCTATTTCTATTTTGATCAGCATGACAATCATGAGATTCTCATGAATTATCTGTTTTCTTATTTTGGACATGTAAAAATTATAAAGAGGACTCAGTCCCATGTGAAAGGGATGAAAGAGAGAGGATAGTATCGTTATTTTGTTTTTGTAATTCATAATCCTTAATAAAAAGACAGTGTTTCTGATGTTTCTAAATATTGTGTTGCAACTTATCAGATTCGTGTTTCATTCCTATTCCCTACAAGGGAGGAAGGGTCCTCCTCTTTAGCAGGGATTGCAGTAGCAGCAATAGTATTGTGGTAGATTGTTATTATTTCTTAGAGATTTAATTGAGTATATCGTCCAGTTTACCAGCTTAGTCAGTAGTGTGGTGTGTGGCATGCATTTTTCTTAGTAACATGAAGTGTGATTTTATTTCTACCAGTTAATTTCTAATTTCCGCATGAGTGTTACTTTTTGCAATTAAATCCAACGACATATATTTATGTTTTCATTTTCTCTGCTCTTGGCTAAAGTGTATCGGCATAGATAGTGAAAAATCCTTTGAAACAAACAAACCTAACCTGGGTTGACAATTGATGTTGTAGTTTAGTAAAAGTAATATGTTATTAAATTGACACAACATTTTGGCATCGTTTCCAGGGAAGGCAGCTAACGGTATAGTCAACCAAGCTATTTGTTTAATTGTGTCTCTAGTGAACAGTTGTTGGGTGATAAGATGAGAGGTAAGAACCTGTGAATCTCTCTAACATACCTGGGTGGGCTCACCATTTTGATCACTAAGACACTTAGGGTGTGGAATTTCAATTTTTCTTAGAGCATGTCTCTAGTTCTATAGTCGTTGGGTAGTAAGACAAGAGGTGAAAACCTACACATCGATCTAGCATACTTGGGCGGGCTCATCACTGTATAAAATGGGACATATAGGGTGTGATTTAATGCATATAGGGTCCATGTGTGAAGATATAGGAATAATAGGAAAAAATTGAACACCCCCACTGTAATTAGTCATGGGAAAAATGGGGCATAAGAAGGAAAATAAGGGCTTAGATTTGAAGAGGAAGACATTTACTGGGAATCTGATTTCAAAAGTAGAAAAAAAAATATATTTCATATAGGGATCTAAGGAAAACATGGCCACAAAAAGTTGTTGTCACACGTAAGCTGGGAGCATCTGGTCCCTCTATCTCTGGATCTCATCACCCCTCAACAAACATAGTCACTCCTAAGATTGGGAGTCTGAGTCAAGAGCAGAAGTGGAAAGCTACTTAACAAGATCTGAAGCTTGAAGGCTAAGTGGAGACTAGAAGGGAGCCCCAAGGTCCTGAGAAGGAAAATTACCTATTTGGCTACCATCATCTAGATTCAGATAGTGCAGTGAAGCATCCAAATCCAAAGTAGCCCAACTTGTTATTGCATAGCCCCTCACCTATAATACAATTTACTGATAATTCAAAAGAATATTTATCACATCAGGAATCAATATATTCAATTATGGGAGACGAAAACACTAGGACATAAGGCACTATCACTACCTTTGAGTTCCCAATACAAGAAGTAAGAAGCGATGCCCCCATGAAGAATATTCCTTTGTCCTCTCTTCCATATTTTCAATGAATGGTAGTGGAAGATCCAGATGCCTTCCTTTTTGGATTTGATGTCCTATGCAAAAGTTATAATTATACCACAAATGCACAAAAGCTGAAAATATTCGTTGCCACTCTAAAGGGACATCATTAAGATGGTTTATGGGACTGGGCGCTGCTACTATTCGGAAATGGGGTCACATGAGAGAGAGGATTCTTTCCAAATATCAGTTTTATTGTCATACGAAGGATTTGAGGGAAGAAATATTCCAAATAACACAGATGGAAGATGAAAGCCTGGAAGATTATGTGGAGAAATTTCACTATAATTTATGGAGATATAAATTTAGTGATTTAGCTCCCAAACTCTTGAAATCCATATTTATAAGGGGCATGAGAGATGATTTCCTAGAGCACCTGAATTTACATGGAAAAGGGGACGTATCTCAGAAACCGTTAGATGAAATAGTAAGACTATGTCTGAGAAGTTCCAGAGGATCATCCAAGGGAATAAGTTTGGTACGGGACCCCTTGGTCTGAATACAGAAATCTGTGAATGGGGGCGTGACCAAGGCAGAGATCAGAAATTTATTTGCATATTTTAAAACCAATCTCCTTAGCACCTTGTCTTCTTAGATAAAAACATCAAAATTCAATATAAAGAAATCACATGAGGAGGCTAAGGAAACTCTAGCTATGTTTTGTCCAAAATGTAGAAATAAACCTCCCTTGAGAGAGTGCAAAGTGAACACCATCAGCTTGTGCAATATTTGTGAATTAGAGAATTCTATAGGTCAGTGTTTATATATTTCCAGATTAAAAGTGGTACTTAGGGAGTCAAATGACGATGTTCAATTCTACTATTTCATTGGATCTAGGAAACCATGGCAGCCACAATCTCTAGGTATGTCAAAAGAACTTTTTTTATTTTTAAATTCATGGAATAATGCATATGCTCAGCAATTTCCATGCAAATACTCTGCCTCTTCTCTAGCACAGTTCCCTTTACCTTGGAACCAGTGGTCTCCTACTCCACCTATTTATTATCCTCCATCTCAGCCATATCCTTGGAGTCAGAACTTGAGGGGAAATGCTCAGTGTCCAACCCCTTCTGCATTCTCAATACAACAATAGTTACAACTTCCTCCTCTCCAAAATCCTCTTCCTACACCTCCTGTGCAACTGCAACTACTTGTGCAACCTAATCCTAACCCAAATAATAAGGTAGCCCAGAGTATAAAGGCCCCAACTACCTCCTAGAATTAATTCATTACTCTAGTTGAACTTAAAGAAAGTCAACTTTGGTCAGGAAAAGTGATGAGGAGAAACCATTCCCCTATCATTGCCGAAGAGGAATGTGAGTCTCCCAAGGAAAATAATTTATATCTCGTTACCCCTATAACAACTAATCCGATAAAAATTGTTGCTCCTATAACAACCAACTTGACTAAAGCTGATACACCTATAATAGCCAATTTTGTTGTTGTAACTCAAGATCCTCTGCATCCTCAAAGACTAATAGAGATTGGAACAACACGACAACCTAAATCTGATTTTCTTAGGGAGTTGAAAAGATTGCATGTACAAATATCTGCTGCAAGCTCTTAAAGAAGTGCCTATCTATGCCAAAACAGTATGAGACATGTGCATTAAGAAACTTGGAAGGAAGCCTATGGATCTTGCTACTATAAATGTGATGGAAAATTTTTTCGAATTAATGACTGATTAACCCCTCCTAACCAAGTATAATGATCTAGGAAATCCTATAGTAATTGTTTATATCAACAGAAACCCTATAACCAATATATTCATCGATTTACGAGCGGCCATTAACATAATGAAGAATGACCTCTTCACAACCTTAGGATTCCATGGACTTAGACACACACCTACGATGCTTGAATTAGCATACAAGTCCCATGTTAAACTGAAGGGGGTAATAGAGGATATAGTCATTACATTCACCTCCTGGAGATATCTAACTGATCTCCTTATCCTGCAAGCCAAATCCAATTTGGGAGGGAACCCTTTGATTTTATGAAGGCCTTGCCTAGCTACTACACATGCATTCATAGGATGTAGATTTAAATATATGATAATATCATATGGCCAACCTACAAAGAACCTCAATATTTAGCCTCCGGTGAAACCAATGGATGTGAAAAATCCCTGGTGGGATGAATTTGAGCCTGAATCTGATCTTTCCCTGCCAATTATGACCCTAGGAAAAGATCAGTATTTTAAGGATGAAAAAAGGATGATATCATAAATGGATTTATTAGTAGCTCACTTTTTGTCACTTCTATTGAGAACTCGGGGGAATAATATGAGGTAGAAGATGAGAAATTTGAGCAGATGAGTACCACTCTGCATACTGACATCAGTCCAATTGAAATAGAGCCATGAGAGTATTTGAATATTAACCCCAACCTGACTGTTGAGCAAACCAAACTATTGTTATAGTTGTTACAGAATATAAGAAATTGTTTTCATGGGATTATACAGACATGAAGGGGACTCACCCTAGACTGTGCACTCATCACATTTATCTGAAGGATGGCTACAATCCAGTTATACAATCGCAACAATGCATGAACCCTGCACTTCAGGAGATAGTGAAAGAAGAATTGTAGAAGCTCCTAAACACTAAATTCATCTATCTGATATCTAATAGTCATTGGGTGTCTTTGCTTGTCATCAATCCTAAAAAAATGGCAAGTCGAGAGTCTGTGTGGATTACAGAGAACTTAATAGAGCCACTCAAAAGGAACATTTTCCCTTACAATATATAGATCAAGTCCTTGATACTCTTTTTGGAAATAAATTATTTTCATTCTTAGATGGGTTTAGTGGCTACAATCATATATAGATCACCCCAGAAGATTAGGATAAAAAAACATTTACTTGCTCATGGAGAATTTTTGCATACTGAGTCCTCCCTTTTCAACTGTGCCATGAACCAACAACTTTCCAGAGGGAAATATTGGGAATTTTCTCAATTTTTCTTGTGTAGTGTGCTTGGCACATGAATGTACCAAATCACACTTACTTAAGAGGAGTGGCTTTTCCCTCTTAAGTTCTTGGTCATAGGCAGAAAATAGATGGACTCAAGAAAGTTAGTGGAACATGTTAAAACATAAACATACTAGATAGAGAAATATCATGCATATTCAAACATAAAAACTAAACTAAATAAAAAATAAAAAAATCTCTGAATAGCATCAAACAACTTCAATAATCCAAATGGTGGTGCTTACATCCCCTCTTATTGAGTGTTGGTAGGAATGAAGGATGAAACTTTTACCCACTTGTGAAGGGGCCCTTAGAACTATGGAGTTCCAAGTCCCAATGGAAGGATTTATTTAATACCAAGCTTCCTTGGTGCAAAGTATCCCTCTCTCTATTATGGTGGACTAGAGTTGTTGGATGGCCAAAAACTGAGTCCCCTTTATCTCTGCTCCATATCACACACTACTGGTATTGCTTGGGGAAATTCTGGCCAACATAACAATGTGTTCTCAAATTTTTCATCTCTTGGTGGCATTTTATAGGATAATTCAAATCCTCCTTCCCTCTCTTGGTACATTATGGATGGTGACCCAAGAGAGGAGGTTGATTCCATTGTGTGTCACATTTATTCTGTTGTGTGCTCCCTTAAGGTCCTAAGGAGGCTTGGGTGGTTGTCTTTAGGTGGCCTCAAGTGTGGGATCAATGTCCTCGAGTGTGCCTTGTGGTCCCGGAAAGTGACTTCTGCCACTCTTAGGACCATGTGGATTTTTTAATAAAATCCATGCAAGGTATGCTTATCAAATAATTATGCACGTAAAGGGGCATTTTACTAGTTCCTTCAGTGCGCAATTTGATTTTCCTATTAAACCTTAGAGATTGTAATATTCCCAAGTAGGGATGTAGCAATAATTGAAGAAAATACTGGGATAGAAACAAGCATTAACTCATAAAATGGGTGAATAAAAACTTATCCATCAATTATTTGTTCAACGGAAACTTGTTGCACCTTTTATGATCCCAAAAGTTGAGGAAATGCAGCAAATAGGCCCATAAAACGACTCTCTTTAGAAATAATGCTAAAACTATGAGAAGTGGGACTTATATCCCTTATAATATGTAGTATACATCTCACATCCATAATTTGAACAAAAAAAATGCTTCTAGCCAAGTTAAGCAGGTCTTCCCATACCAATACTGCTAAAATAAGCCCAAACCCCATGACTTTTGCTAACATAAAGTACTAAAGCATATAACAACGTCATTTTTATGAGGGTTTATGTAGAAAATAATGAGAAATAGTATAGATGGATTTTATATTCATCCAATGGCTGAGAAAATTGGATATCTCTCCCTTTTTATACAAAATGAGAATAACCCGCCAAGGGCTTCATGAAAGTACAAGTCTAAAGTGAGAGATTTGTAGATCTAGATCTGAAAAATGTGGTAATACTATAGCTCTAAATATATATAGCTGAAATGTATAGTGAGTGGAATAATATTCTCTATACAAGCCTTCCAAGAGAAGGGTTGGCCCTCTCTCCAGGGAATAATCTTAAGATCAAGGGTCTTGACCCTGCTACTGCAACACAGATAAAAATGACGCAGTTCCTACAAAGGAATGCACTGTAGGAGATGGATATTACATTGGCCACGTGCCAATATCTAAAATGAAGCTCTGGGACTCCCTCACTGAAATCCCAGAGAAAGGAAGGCTTCCTCCTTTAAAATACAAGCTCCAGAAGTGGTGTTGTGAACCCTCACTGCAACACCCTACAACACAATGTTATACTGTTGCAGAGATAAAACTGTAGCTGAAGGAGGATGCTTGGCCTCAAGCTTGGATGTGAGGAAAATCAGTACATGCTCCTTCAAGAGATCACTCAAGGAAGGAGAAGGATTCCTGAATAGAAGTTCCTCATGCTAAGCAACACTGCAACTCTGCTAAACAGTAAGAGAATGTCAAACAATCATGCAGACCAAATTCTATAATCATCAAGCTGACCTCAAATGGTTGCCATTCTATTCCTTATAAGCTTTGTGAGGCTCCTCACCTTGGGTCCTACCCATTAGGCTTTCCACATGCACATGATCAATCTTCCTCCAAAACTGCGTTGTATGTCCATGAAGGCCACTCCTCCAAACTCATGTTATTTGATTTGGTCAAGGTTGACCTCTTCAACCTGCTTCTTCCACTTTCACACTCAAGTGTCTTCAATCCAGCTTTCATATATCTATCTAAGTTGATCCTTGTTCACATTGAGCTATGCACATTTGTGATCCATTCCTCTTCATGCATGCTGTTGACTTGGTCAAATTTGACTTTGTCCACATGCAAAAATCCATTTTCACACATGAGGGTGTGAAATCCAGCTACTAAAGTGATCCCCTTCCACACCAAGAGGGTTTTTATGTTGATTTAAGTTAAGTATGGGTCTCCTCCCCCATTTATTCATCCACTAGGTGCAAAAATCAAATTCAATATTCTAATTAGCTGCATGCTAATTTAGGAATATTACAGAGATTTTTTAAATACTTTAGATTCTCTAATGTCTCTCATCCCTATAAATCCTTCTGCCCTACATTAAATAATGTCATCTTTGCTTGTCTGATTTTCCAGTGATAACATTTGCCCCCTAATGTTTGAGGTTTAGGAAGAACTGTATAACCGAAATACATTATAGTTTCTTTTTTGTGTACCATGTGGAGAGAGAGAGAGACCTGCGTGTAGCTCAAATTTGAAGACACCCTGCACCAGGTCTAAGAGCGACCATGTCCTATGGGATCCTTGAAAGTAATGGTATAATACAATATATATAAATTTTCTATGAGGAAGGCATGCCCCATGCTCGTGATGCTTTGGCTAGTTAAACAAATCTGTTTGACAGATACAGATTGTATATGCGTCACTACTATGGTAGTGACTTACTAGTTTATGACAGTGACTACTAATGCTCTCAGGGGAATTTTTTCTTTGAAAATAGGTAGAATGTGGTACCCCCATGCATAAAACTTTGTATGGCATATCAACATGCATTGTATGCATTGGTTATGGCTGGGACCTTCTCGTGTAATCATTGCTGAAAGAGACGTTTATAAGGGCATGGGCCTTCGACGAATTTGATCAAAGTGCAATGGTTGTAAGGTACGATACCATCTTGACATGAAAGCTTGTGTTATATTCAAATGTTAGGAGGACTGATGACATCTATGGGCAATGATGTCTCCCACAATGCCACCCAAGGATGTCCCTTTTCTGGAGATGGGTGATCCAAGGTACTGCTTCCTTTTTGGAAAAATAGGTGTTGATGCCGACAAAAAGGAAGCCCCAACCGAATGAAAGAGCCACTGATCAGGTGATCAAGATCCTCAATGTGATGGGTTTAATGTAGGCATTATGGCAAGGAGTGAATAAAAAACTGATGATGGGGATTCAGTGGCCCAAGGTCGAAGTATAAAAATCAGCTTGGTGGATGTCATAACTATTTCTGATGGGGAAATCCCTAGAGTCGGTAGGACATCCAGGGTGGGTATATTTTGGTTATGAATGTCATGGGGGCTTATGCATGAGGGTGTGATACTTCGACCGAGAGTGAAGAGCGACTACTGCCATGGGAGAAAAAATTAATGGGTGGGTGGGGGACATAGTGCACCATTTTTGGTCTTTGTACACTTACCAAAAGAATAAAATAATGTGGTTTGGTTTGTACAAAACACAAAGACAGGTGCCCCAAAACATGAAAGTGTTCACTCATTGATGGTGTGAGGAAGTTTTTTTTGCTAACGGTGGGGCCCCCATTGGGTGGTCTCATGTGTGAGGTTGATGAAGTGCATGGAAAATTTCATAGATGGGTTATGTTGATGGAAGTATGTGAAGCCAAATGCTATGGGCGGTAGTGTGCTTTCAACCTGCTTGCAAAACCTAGTCATGTGGGAAAGGGGTTTTATTTTGGAGAGGTTCTTCCTAAATCTGAAAAGTGATGAGAGTAATCTCATTCTCTCCATCATTCTAATCTTTTCTCCTTCTCTTTATTCTTCTGATAGCTGGAACTCACAGGTTGAGCCAAGACTATGCTTTGATACCATTGTAATATTCCAAAGTAGGGATGTAGAAATACTTGAACAAGATACTGGGATATCAGCAAGAATTTACTCATAAAATGGGTTAATAAACACGTATCTATAAATTATATTTTCAACAGCAACTTGTTAAACCTTTTATGATCCAAAAAGTTGAGGAAATGCAACAATGCGGCCATAAAACGACCGTCTTCAGAAAATAACACAATAAATATGAGAAATGGTTCTTAGAGCCCTTAGAATATGTAGTATTCATCTCACATCTAGAATTGGATAAAAAACAAATGCTTCTAGCCAAGTTAAACAGGTCTCCCCAAACCAATACTACTCAAATAAGCCCAAACCCCATGACTTTTGCTAACATAAAGTACTGAAGCATATAACAGTGTTATTTTTATAAGGTTTTATGCAGAAAATAATGAGAAATTGTAGATGTGGAGTTTACATTCATCCAATGGCTGAGAAAATTGGATATCTCTCCCTTTTTATACAAAATGAGAATAACCCAACAAGGGCTTCATGAAAGTACAAGTATAATGTGACAGATCTGCAGATCTAGATCTGGAAAATGAAGTAATATTTCAAATCTAAATATATATAGCTGAAATGTACTGAGAATGGAAGAAGATGCTCTATACAAGCCTTCCAAGAGAAGGGTTGGCCCTCTCTCTAGGGAATAAGCTTAAGATCAAGGGTCTTCACCCTACTACTACAACACAGATAAAATGACATAGTTCCTGCAAAAGAATGCACCATATGAGATGGAAATTACATTGGCCACATGCCAAGATCTGAAATGAAGCTCTGGGACTCCCTCACTGATCTCCCAGAGAAAGGAAGGCTTCCTCCTCTAAAATACAAGCTTCGAAAGTGGTGTTGTAAACCCTCACTGCAACACCCTGCAACACAACATTATACTACTGCAAAAATAAAACTGTAGCTGAAGGAGGATGCTTGGCCCCAAGCCTAGATGTGAGGAAAATCAGTACATGCTCCCTCAAAAGATCACTTCAAGAAGGAGAAGGATTCCTGAAGAGGAGATCCTTGTGCTAAGCAGCACTACAACTGTGCTAAACAGCAAGAGAATGACAAACTGTCATGCAGACCAAATTATATAATCATCAACCTGACCTCGAATGGCTTCCATTCTCTTCCTTATAAGCTTGATGAGCCTCATCACCTTGGGTCCCACCAATTAGGGTTTCCACATGCACATGATCAATCTCCCTCCAAAACTGCATTGTATCTCCATGAAGACCACTCCTCCAAAATCACGCTGTTTGATTTGGTCAAGGTTGACCTCTTCATCCTGCTTCATCCCCTTTCACACTCAAATTTCTTCAATCCAGCTTTCATACATGTTTCTAAGTTGATCCTTGTTCACATCGAGCTATGCACACTGGTGATCCATTCCTCTTCATGCATGTTGTTGACTTGGTCAAACTTGACTTTGTCCACATGAAAAAATCTCTTTGCACACATGAGGGTGTGAAATATGGCTACTAAAGTGATCCCCTTCCACACCAAGAGGGTTTTTATGCTGATTTAATTTAAGTATGGGTCTCCTCCCCCATTTATTCATCTACTAGGTGCAAAAATCAAAATTCAATATTCCAATTAACTGCATGCTAATTTAGGAATATTCCAGTGCTCCTCTCCCAAATGTTGCTTGTCCTCAAGCAATTGCAAGGATAGAACTAGAAAGTCTCCTCCCAAAGCATGGAGTCTGAAATGTGTTGGGAAAAATATTCCCCATGTGGATCCTCCATACCCCAACAAATCATACATATAAAATGAGCCACCCTCCAGAATGGTAACTCATGAAGAATCTCCTCCACCTTCTGCTCATGAAATGTAGGTGGGCTAAATAGCTTAACATGGTAGGAAAAATGGCCTACCCCACAATGTCGTATTCTCCACCCATGATAAGTGTAGAGAACATGTTGATCTAGGGTTGCAAAAAGGTTTCCCTCAAGTGGAAAGAAGAAGATTAGATCTCCAACGATCCTTTCTCCCATGTCATGAATCATGCTAGCCCAAATCATCCCATTCACAATGAATGACACATCATTACCATTCGGCGTCCAAATCAGAAAATTTTTGAAGGTTATATGTAATTTTGGATGATAAAAATGGTTTATCAAGTGGATACAACATAGTCTTC
Source organism: Pinus albicaulis (assembly GCA_034641835.2). NCBI lineage: Eukaryota > Viridiplantae > Streptophyta > Pinopsida > Pinales > Pinaceae > Pinus > Pinus albicaulis. Next base: position 347,201,460 of record CM076569.1, on the reverse strand, counting down.
CCAACTGCTACTTGAGAACATCATGTGGCAAGTTATCCTCGAACAATTTACTAGCTTTGCATGATTTCTCATCTACTATGTGGTAGTAAGTAGCAATATATATCAGCTATACATAATAAATTTAACAAGATACTTGCCCCAAGTCATGTATATATGGGTTATTATCATTACAAAGTTTGGCCCAAAAGTGACCATGTAACCCAAAAATAGTCTTGCCCTATTTTGGAACAATGCAGTCTCCATATATGGTGAGAAGATACAAGCACTCAATGGAATAATCAATAAGTATAGAAATGTATTTCTTACCATGCATAGTGAGTAAGCTGAAAGTGAGGTCCATGGATGAGTCCTCCCATGAGAGTCTCCTCACAAAAATATGCAAAAAGGAAGGATGCATACTACCCTTGGAAAAATCCATCAATAGAAACATACTCCTAGTGACAGCACTGTTGGCCTTAGTGTTAAGGTTCTTGTCACTCCATGGCTTTTCTCTTTGACACTCCACATGCCAAAGCCATCCACCAACATGCTGCTATGTGAGAAGCTCTTCTTCCTATGTGGAAGCCTCTCCTTGTCCTCCAATGTTAAAGGGTAGCCCCTTTGTACCTTGAATGTGCCATACATTCCTTTTGACATGATGAGTATGGAGAAATTTTAGCCCATACTATGCTAATAGTAACCAATGCAACAAGGACTCTTGTTGCCTTCTTGCATTATCAAAATTAAAATCATGGAGAAATAATACAATGATGGACATGTGAGATGTCTCATCAACATAGTACAAACAAGCTCCCATATACCACATCATATGGGAGTTATCCTCCTGTTGTGGCCAGAAACAACCCCCCCTTTTATTTAAGTATTAGTAATAATACTAAATATGAGGGGACCCTTAGTCAAAAAATCCAAAAAAATTAATTAGTGCTTGTTTCCTTTCTCAAATAAAACTTACTATCATAACTTATGGAAATTCCTTAGGAAATCCTTAAATACACTTAAGTTTATGATAAATTAAAATAAAATCATTTCTTTGAAGAAAATATCACATCCATCGCAATAAGTAGACATCCTTCGTAAGGCAGAATATTTTAAATCGTGATTTCGCGATATTGCGATAGCGCGATCCCAAAAAACTATGCATTAAAATATTGATCGCAAACCGCATATCGCAGAAAAGATGTTTAACAAATACTTTTCATATATTATATTTTGAGATATTGCGATTTTGCGATACTGCGATTTCACGATGCTATGAGACTGTGAATCATGAATATTGCGATTTACGATAATTGCGATCTTGCGATGATTTCGATTTGAGAAAACTGCGATCTACGATATTGCGATATTGCACAGCAAATTGCAGATCGCAATGTTGCAAATTCTTAAAAGCTCGTTGTCCAAAGAAAATATTTTCATAAATCTATATCCGTTATGCGCTTTAATGATTGAATTAATGAATGGATTGTCAATTATCGATAAAAAGGATTTTGTTTTGATTGAAAGGTTGTTTCATGTTAAAATAATATATTTCATCTGCCTTCAGCATTTAAAACTATCCCGTCACCTTTCTCATGTCATTACTCTCACTTAATTCGTAAAACCGCAGGCGCGAAGGAGCAGAAGACTATACAAAGCATTCACAGAGTATTATGGGAAAGAAAGAGAAAACTCCAAGTTCTGAAAACAAAGAGATGGCTTCCCTGTATGCAGATACTGCTTGCAACAAGGATGCCGGTATCACCACCTGGGAGGGAATGCATAATCTGCTCGAAGAAGAAAATCCCAGGGTAATGGAAGTCGCTGCTACTGCAGGTTCAAATAATTCATCTGAAGCATCTCTTACAGAATTGGCTTGTTCATTTTTGCACCGGATAGCAGTAAGACCGAGAATTCTTCCGTATACAGATATGGTAAAATGGGTGCTGGATAGCACCGATATTTCAGACAGGAAATTTAGAACTCCAGATCAAGAGCTCATCGGGTCATTCACTACAGAAGATTTGAGGCTTATGTATCACTTGCCGGAGCCTCAGGCGACTTACAACAAACAATTTATGGAGAAATTTGCCAGAGAAAATGCAAATTTGGCGGAATGCACAAAGGAATGGACCAAAAGAGATGAACCATTGAAGAAAGACAAACACGGTATATACAATACTGGTTCACTCACCTCTCCCTATTGTTTTGCTGCTGCTATGTTATGTAGGCTTTTTGGAAAGCCTGACATAAATAAGGTCTTGCCTGAATGGCTTCCGTTATTAAATGTTGTTGTTAACGCTACCATTGTAGACTGGGCCAAAATACTGTCTGATAATTTAGCCACTGCTATTTTCAATTACCGGTCTAAACGGACTGTCTCTCAGAGGATTTATCCTCCTTTTTATCTGTCTGCCTATGTTATGGATTCTATCTGCTTTGTTTCTAAATTCCCTTTAATGGGTTGGCAATGGACAATTCATGATCCTTTGCCTATTCATGTGTATCACAAAGAACTGTGGGAATCAAAATTTGTTCCTCATTTTTACAAGATTTTCCATGGCATAATGTTGCCGCTGTACAGAATATTGTATAATAAGGATTCTCCAAGGTTTTCTCCGGAAGAAGAAGTCGACATTCTCCCTGTCGCACGGTGGTTTGGAGAAGAGTTGTTTACCTATGTAAGGGTTTTTGGAAGCTCTGATTCTCCTCATGTTTTACCCTTGTATGTTCCAGATAAACTTATAGCTCGGGAAATTGCATACCAAACCTGTGGTGGAGGAGGTTTGACAAAGGAATTAAACGATAAGAAGAAGGCCATCTGGCCACAATTTCCCGTAGCCTGTGGAGCATTTTCATTGTTTGATGTTGGTCATGCATTCAAAGAGGTAAGAAATATTACATGCTTACAACTGTTCAAGTTTTCGAGAAGGCTATTTGATCTATATGATGTTGTCAAAAATTTCACCACTGCAGTTAAGGTGAGAGTATTTTCTGGAGAAGAAGATCCTTTTGATGATATGTTTCAAAGAAAATGTTCATTTAAAGAAATTTTGCATTTAGCTCAAACACAGTTTTCCCCAGAAGTATTTCAGGAATTTAAATCTACAGAGAAAGAAGATTGGCTACTATCCCTTTGGATAATTTACGCTTGGAACCCGCAAGGGAACCAACTCCTAGTGTCAGTCCCAATGATAGCTCAGATACTGACAGGTCTAAATCAAAGTCTGACAAAGAAACTTCTGAACATTCTCAAAAGTATGATAAAGATGAAGGCTCAGTAAAAGATACAGCTTAGTCAAAAGAGCTTTCACAACTACAGAATTCAACCACTCCACAGTTGAATCTTCCACCTCCCACTGTACAGCAACCATCCACCAGCATTCAATTAGATAAAGAATGGGAAACGTTTAATCAATTGCTTAATGTTGAAGGACAGAATACACAAACCCCTGTACAGACAAAAAAAGTTTTGAGCACGGGAATAAGTGGTAATGTCATAGAGACTGAGCATATACCTATCACTCCCTCTTCTGAAATTGTACTTAATATAGAGGACATTCCTCCTCTGGATGTATTCTACAGCCCGCAGTATAAAGCAGTAGTGAGGAAGCAAAGGAAAAAGAGCTGGTGCACCAATTATCAATGACACTCATAAGGAAATAATTTTCAATAATTGGGATGCACAGATCAGAGAAGCAGAGAAGGCGGCAGAGGAGTCAGCTACAGCAGCAAGCAATATTACTAATTGTGTAAATGAGAATTTTCACAAGGCTAATTTGATTTCAGAAACTATTCTGGGATATCTTCCACAGGCACAACAATTGCAAACAGAATGGAAACAAAAGGCAGAATAAAAAGAAAAATCAATTCAAGGGTTGAAAAGATTAAATTGGGATTCTTACTGGACATATCTAGTAAAACCACACAGTCAATGTAGCACTCTTAATTGCATCATTAATTCTGCTGAGAAGATTGCGCCTACACTTGCCGATTCTGTCTTTTCAGGGCAGTTGAAATCTGAAGTCAGCCAACCACCTCTTCTCAAAACAATTCTGGATGCTTGCAAATTCAAAGATCAAATTCATAAGTAGTTAGTTGATAGTTTTCAATTTTAGATTTAGTTTCAGTTTTACTTTATTTTTTCCTAGAAAAAGGACGGTCATTTAAACCGAATCCTAATTTTTTGTAATAAGATATTTTTAGATTTAGTTAGTAGTATTTAAACCCTTCTCATGCATTTAGAGAAGGGTCCTGAAATTTGTCAAAAACTTATCCTCAGAAAATTCACTTCTGCACCCTCAGAGGAGGTTTTGATGAATGAATGGAACGAGATTTATTGATATCTGTGTCTAATATCTGTTACTGATGTTGCATTTCTGTACTCTTAATGGATGTTGGATTAGGAAAAGATAAATCATTATTGCTTCTAGCTCATGAGTAGAACCAGTTATAAATGGTACTTTTATCTCTTAACTGTTTCTGTTTCTGTGTTAAAAGTGATATTTATGTTCAGTTATTTATATATTGATGTTTGAATACTTGAGTTATCATTTAGCATTTTTTATGGTGATAGCTATTTATTTGTACTTGATGTATGAATAGCTTATTATGTGATATGTTTCTCACAACTATTTCATCTAAATTTTTATATGAAATGGTTTATCTTTATTGAATTATTTTCTTATGATAATTGAATAATCTTTATTATCGATTGTTATCTGAAATCATTTTAGATCGCATAAATAGAAAGGTTTACATCCCGGGTTAGTTTAGAGTTAGATATTTCTTAGAATATAGTTTGCATATGAATAGATTAGGAAGAGATTAAAAGCATTTTACTTAGGAATTTTAGAAAAGAAATATCAAATCTCAAACACACACACATATTGGGAAACTGGTCCCATTATCCCCAGTCGGACCCACTACACCAAACGGAAAAGGAGCTGCTAACCAAGGTCCGGACCGGGTGGGTATCCCCCTTGTTGTAGACCCGATTTTCGGGGCTTCAACATATTTGGCGCTAGAAGGAGGGCCACGAACTATGAATGGCAAGTGAATTTAAATCTAAATACCATTTTGAGAGTAAATCACCCTCACCATCTTCCCCGACTTCTCCATCACACTCAGAAATTTTAAATCTAGAACTAGAAGTCGAAAGAATAACAGACACTGCTACAAACCCTGACTTTTCAGACGAATTTGCTATTGAACCTCCAGAAGTTGAATCTTTGATTCATAAACTTCAGTGATTTTCAATATCACCTCAAAGGTCTGATAAATCTCAAGGCAGTGTGACTTCGCAATATAATCCTGCTCATCCCCTTACTAGATTACAGAGTGAAAAGCTTGGCATTCAGCCAACTGAATTACCTCTACCTACAAGAAAAAGAGCTAGGAAATCACCTAAAGGGTCTGATAGTGAGACTCTTTCATCATCCATCTCAAACTCTTCATCGCGAAGTCAACCACCCACTCCTCCACCCCAGATTACTGTCCATCAGTCCACTCAATCTTCCACATCTCCTTCTCAAATCATAATATCTTCATCTTCTCAGTCACAAATATCATCTTCTGCACTTTCCTCTATTATTAGTTCAGCGATGGCCCAAATTCCATGGAATAATCCAGGGGCGGTCTTAATTCCTGCACCCTTGAGTCAATTACCATCCCATCCTGAAGTAGGCATCTTGCTTGAAGAACATATCAACAACTTTATCTTTCATCCATAAACCTCGATGGAGTTATTAATGAAGATGTTGTTGTGGGCTTTCTGCTCTTCTGGGCTCAATTGATCATGGTGTTCTAGTTGCTATCAGTTCTATCACTAGATTAGAGATTGCCATTTCAAGTCAATTTTAACTAAATTTGACAATAGTCTGTATATTGGTCAATGTTTATCAAACTTAGATTGAGTGAATGGTATATTTCTGCGTTACCATCAAACATAGCAATCTTTGTTAATAGGGAAAACAAAACAACTTTAGCAGACAATATGAAAGAAGCAATAGTAGTAGAGAAACGAATCATTGCTTTAGAAAAGAAAAATGCAATAGAAGAACGAAAATCTAAGAAGGTCACTTTTAAAGAAGATCCCAATAAAAAACAACCAAAAGATCCATTTGATTTAGAAGGAGTGCAGAAAGTTTTGAAAACCATGTCTAACGAAATGGTTGACATTAAGAAACAAGTGGCAGAAACATCTTCTAAAAAGTCTTTCAAGCCTTTTAGAAGAAATCCTTCAAATGATCCAAAGCCACCAAATGCTATTACAAATGCTGAATCAGAAGAAGAAGAAGAAGAAGAAACTGCTACTGAAGAAACAACTGATGAAGAAGAAGTTGTAGAAGTCCAAGGTATGTGGGATTTCATCCTCCCAGATGAGGAAGATCAAGAAGCATCCCCGGTTAGCACTCGAAGTAGAAATCAGCTTGATCCTCCTCAAACTACTCCTAATTCAAAGAGCGCAAGCCCATTGACTAAGGAAAAATTTGTACCCAAGAAAACGACATCTAAAGCAATTCAAATTAGCCCAGTCCAAACAGATTCATCAATTCCATCAAGAACACTAATTGTTCTGAATTAAATGAAATATAACATTATAGAAGATATGAAGAAGACTAGGGCTAACATCACTTTGTATGAATTGAGCAAGTTAAAGCACCAGCAAAAGGTACTTTTGAAAGAATTACATGCTGTACCAGAAAAACCTTTGCCCGATCCTATAATTTCTCAAGCTTCCAATGAGATGGGAAGACCTCCAACTAATTCGATTAGTAAAGTTGATCTTGAAAATATCGCTTTAATTGGAGGAAGATCGAGATCTCATACTCCTCCATTTCTTCTTACTTATGAAGTTTTCAATAAAAATTTGCATAACTGTTTAGTGGATTCTGGAGCTTCATCTAATATTTTACCAAAATCAGTATGCGCAAAATTAAACATTCAACCACAAAAATCTGTTGTATGCATAGTGCAATTAGATCGATCGCAGGTTGAAGTGATTGGCGAATTAAACCAGGTTACCATACGGCTGTCATCAAATCCAAAGGTATGTCAAGTCATTGATATTTTAGTTGCAGATATTCCAGAATTTTATGGCTTAATTCTTAGCAGAGATTGGTCAGAAAAACTTCATGGATACTTTGCAACCGATTGGTCGCATATGTGGCTTCCTTACAATGGTAAACCAAATCAGATAAAGGTTGAACGAGAAAAGCATCAGAAATACATAGTAACATAATTGGAAGGAGAGAATTAACTAGTTGCATACATCAGTAATATCATTGGCAATTACTCAGTTGATTCTTTCTTAGGAAATTTTAATGCTCATACTTCACCTTATTTAGAACATTATGTTTTATCTCAAATAGAAAATTTTTCTCAGACAGATAGTTCTAAATGTATTAATGTTGTAGATACTCCTGTAAATAAATATTTATTTTGGAAATTATTTTTTGATGGTTCTAAGTCTAATGAAGGAGCAGGAGCAGGATGCGTGTTGGTTAGTCCAGAGGGAAACAAAATTATGCTAACTTGTAGACTTGAGTTTGAATGCACTAATAACACTGCAGAATACGAGGCTTTAATCCAAGGATTATATAAAGCAATCGGATTAGATATCAAATATCTACAAGTTTTCGGAGATTCAGAAATTGTAATCAAATAGGTACGCAATACTATACACTGTTTATCAGGTCATTTAAAGCATTATCAATATTTAGTTCAAGATCTGACTGAACATTTTATAGCATTTAATATTTCACCAATTCCTAGAATCCAGAATGCTAGTGCAGACCTCTTAGCCAATGTAGCCTCTAAGCTTATTCCTGCAGAAGACTTTAGTCCTGATCGATTTTCAATTGAATTAATCTTTAGACCTTCGATTCCTGATAACATTACCAATTGGAGAATTTTCAACGATGATCCTGATATTGTAAGCTTCCTCACATCTGAAGGATCTTATACCAATCAGATAATTGATGAAGACCAACATGACAAACAATTACAACATGATAGCACTAATAATGCTATTCCAAAGTCAATAGTCAAGTTAGAAGACCTTTATGATTTTAAAGACCGATTTAAAATATCTACCAATTCAAAATTACAAAGTTCAACTTTGAATTATGAATTAGTGAATCTAGGAACTGATACCAAACCACAGAATATCAACCTAGGCCTTGGTCTAGCTCCTGAAGAAAAATTAGCATATGTTCGTCTTTTGAAACAATATAAAAGTGTCTTTTCTTGGAACTACGATGAACTCAAAACTTATGACACTTCTATCATCCAACATACTATCCCAATGATGAATGATGAGAAACCTGTACAACAAAAGCTGAGAAAAATCCATCCCAATCTAGAAAATCAAATCAAATCTGAACTCAATAAGTTATTGAAAGCCAAAATTATTTTTCCTGTTCGACATTCTAAATGGGTTTCCAATATGGTTCCTATTAGAAAGAAAAACAGAGATATTAGAATTTGCATTGACTTTCGAAATCTTAATAAAGCCTGCCAAAAAGATAATTTTCCTTTGACTCCCATGGAGCAAATATTACAGGCAGTTGCATGATCAGAATTAATGTCTTTCTTAGATGGTTTCTCTGGCTACAACCAAGTGTTAGTTCATCCAGATGATCAATTGAAAACTACATTCAGAACCAAATGGGGCACTTATGCATATCAAAAGATGCCTTTTGGTCTGATCAATGCTGGTGCCACATTTCAAAGAGCCATGGACATCGCTTTCAAGGGATTAGTTAACAAATCAGTGGTAATTTACTTGGATGATATAACTGTATATTCCAAAAAACTAAGCAATCATCTTAGAGATTTGAAACAGATCTTCCAACGTTGTCAAAGGTATGGAATTTCACTTAATCCGAAAAAATCCTTTTTTGCATTAAGTGAAGGAAAACTTCTTGGATTCATAGTGTCAAAATCTGGAATTCATATTGATCCTGATAGAATCAAGGAGATTTCTGAAATATCTTTACCTCACAACAAGAAAGCTATGCAATCTTTCCTTGGCCAAATTAATTTTGTAAAGAGATTTGTACCAGATTTTTCAAGAATTGTATCTCCCTTACAAGCAATGATTAAAAAGAATTCAAACTTTAAATGGGGTCAAAACAAATATGAAGCATTCAATCTAATCAAACAAGCAATTATTAATGCTCCATCTTTAGCAACTCCAAAATTTTCCGATCCTTTTATTTTGTATACATTTGCCTCTGATAAATCTTACGCTGCAATACTTACTCAAGAAAATCAAGACAAAGCAGAAGCCCTAATTGCTTTCTTCAGTTCAAATTTACAGGGAGATGAGTTGAATTATTCAGATGTGGAGAAAAAAGCTTATGCTATTTTCAAAGCAATAAAATATTTCAGACCCTTTTTACTTAAAACCCATACAAAAATCATAGTACCGTTTCCAGCAGTAAGAAATATTTTAGTCCAAAAAGATGTGGGTGAGAAAAGAGCTAATTGGATTACTGCCTTACAAGAATATGATGTCGAGATCAAACCAGCAAATATTGTAAGAGGTCAAGGCTTTTGCAAAATACTAGCTGGAGCATCACAGATTTTTGAAAAATCATTTGAAAAGATACAAATGTATGAGGTAAGCCTAAAAGATGTTGAATCATTATATGTTGATATCATTTTTTATCTAAAGAATGGATATGCTCCTCAAAATCTCGATCACACCAAGAAAAGAGCTCTAAGGTTGAAGGCTAAACAATATCAGCTTGTAAACGATGTTCTTCTTAGAATGAATTACGATTCTGTTCTTCTTAGATGTCTGGAGAAATCTGAAGCTGAAAAAGTCTTGTAGGAACTTCACTATGGGCCAGCAGGTGGAAATTATGCTGGAGATGTTACTGCACACAAAATTCTTTTTGCAGGCTATTACTGGCCTACATTATTCAAAGATTCACATAGCTATGTAAGAAAATGTCAAATTTGTCAAACTATAGCTGGAAGAAAAAAGAAACCATCATTGCCATTACAACCAACGGACATTGAACAGCCTTTTGATCAATAGGGATTGGACATAATAGGTGAGATCATTCCTCACTCTTCTAAGCAACATAGGTATATTATCACAGCAACTGATTATTTTACGAAATGGTTAGAAGCAGTCCCTCTCAAGACCGCTAATGCTAAACATATCATTGAATTCATAGATCAGTTCATAATTACCAGTTTTGGTTTACCTTCTGCTTTAATGTTTGATAATGCATCGTATTTTTCTGGTAATGCTATGATTGAATTTTCACTCAAGAGAGGTTTTAAACTTAAATACTCTGCAAATTATTATCCACAAGGAAATGGATTAGGCCCGAATACATTAGTCATCGATTTTTTTTCACTTATTATGATGGTAAATCCATAGTAGTTTCTTAGTGATCTCCATATGTCAATTTGTCATCTAGAAAACCCTCATAAAAACTTTTTCGCCCTCTACTTTTCGACACCGCCCATGTCAAGGTGAAACCTCATTATCACTATCCTATCTAGCTTCAGCCCTACTAGTCTGCCCATCAGCTCTAAAAGGACAATCCAAGTCTGCTTCAAAACCTCCCCTAAGTTAGGAAGTGGCGCTTTAAGGCATTTTACCCTTGGCAACCATCAAAAGGCCAAAAACCTCCATCTGCTACAGACCAATCATGACAGACCTCCCACTCTGCAAATGAAATTGATCACAGCCCTAAGTCGCGCCACTTACACACCCCTAAGTCTCAACAATGCATAGACCACAGTCTCAAGCTGATTTTAGGTGTTTTACAGTGTTTTATGGATTTTACAAAGACAGGAAACATGTCATCATCTCAGGAGAAAATTCTTGAATCCACATTTAGAAGAACAGCTGCTTCTCAATGTAAACATGAGCCTGAGATACATCTGCAGGGTAAGGAGTTACTCATCAAACTCTTACAGCTTCATTAAGCCTGATAGCACAGTAAAAGAAAGACAACACTGTCAAACAAACTTGTTATTTGACATGGCCAAGAACCTCCTTCATCTATAAGCAGAGGGTTAAGGCGCCTCCTTCATCCACAAGCAGAGGGCGATGGCCAATGTTGACTTGAAGAATTGCAAAACTTACTATAAACACAGGTTTGTTTTTTACTAGACAGTGAAACAATGACTCAAGGTTTCTGAGGGAAAATGATGATCAAAACAGGGCTAAGATCTGAAATGTTCAAATCAAGAGAAAGCAGAGTTTTTTGCTCTTGTGCCCTAAGAAAGAAGATAAATTGAAATTGCCAGCATCATCATCATGGCACAACAAAAAGAGACTCCATTGATCAAAGCTATCATAACAAAATATCTCTGCAGGGGTGTTAATATGAATGGCTCAAATCAGTGTTGAGCATGAAGATACTTCAGTAAAAAGGACCTCTGTGTACTCTCATATTTCTTTTGAGTTGTGGAATATAGTCCATGGTTTCTGGATAAACATAGAGAAAAAGTAGGCAAGTAATACACAGCCCCAGACATGAGACATCTTGATATCATTCAAAGCACCAGTGCAAGTTCAGGTGTTGTGATCTACACTCCACCACAAAGACAAATGTATCCTTCAGATGCAGTAGGGTTGGTGATTTCAGAGCTCCATTGAAAAGAAAATGACTGATAAAAGCCTTGGTACCTATGAAATATTCCAGCAGTCATTCTACACCTCATATGTTTGTCTCCTCAACACAAAGGTATAAAAAGGTTATGATCTGAGTTTTAAACCCTTGGGGAAGCATGTCATTAATGAAAGTAACTCCAATCATAGACAGGTGTCTTTTTAAAACTGTTTATCACAGCTGGGAAAGGCAATCTGGGCTTTTATTATCAAGAGACATCATCACTGAAAAGATTGTTTAAATGTGCAAAAGGGGGTCATTTGACATACTGTTAGTTTTGGGAAGCTTGAAACAAATGCAGGTCTTCATTATTCAAGGGACAGAGATATCATAGTAATATGTTCTAAGCAGAGACAGTGTATTGGAAAAAGCGCCTTTCTTAATCAATAGAAGATTGGCAAAGTCTGAATAAATGCAGAAACTTTTGACACCTACAGTTAGGGAAAAGAGTTGATGAAGCAATTGGAGACAGAAGTTGTCAAAACAAGTTAAAGGATAAGCCTCATCATTTCAAAGGACAAAGCAGTGTCAAATACTTTTCCTCATACCTTAAATGGATTTTCTACTTTAAAGTGATCACCAACAGTGCTGATAAATGGTAGAGGATAGCTTATATGTTATTAAGGTATGAATCCAGGATTGGAGCTCTGTGCTAAGTAATCATCAAAGGAGGCAGTGGTAGCAAAAGTCACCTTTTTAAACTATAATGCATAAGTCAAAACAGTTTTAACATTTCCAAAATAGGTTGGTTTGTTATAAAAAGGATGTCCATATGAAAACTGTTTAAAAGGCACAAAACACCACTGCCAACATCATCTCGAAACCCAAGTTTCACGATGCACCAAAGGTATTATTGAAAAGGGAAAAAAAGCTTTGAAAACATTTTCAAAGACCAATCAAATGTTCGATTTCATTTTAAAAAGGCAAAATGACCGTTGGGTTTCCTCCTTTCAAAGGAATAAGTCAAATGTAAACTTGTTTTCAAACTTCTCCAACCAGCAATTACAGTCTCCAAGCATTGAAAGGCAAGTTTCAAATCGATTTGCAGAAGTTTTTGCAGAGTTTCAGGTTTTTTAGACCGCACGGCACTCCTGTAGGAGTGCGCGGCGCTCTTAGGCAGATTTTTTGAGCTACGCCACAAGGGCACGCGACGCTCTTGTAGTCGCGCGCGGCGCCCCTGTAGCAGCGGGTCACAGGCGCCCGACACTGCCCGACACCACCCGACAGGCCGCCCGACAAGTCTTCTGCGCGGCGTTCTTCTCCACAAGGGTGCCGCGCATACCTCTGACCTTCAAACGCTCTCCAAGCTCCCTCCAAGGCGTTCTCAACTTATGAAAAGGGTTTTTCTTGACATTTTGAGGTATTCTACAGCTCCTCCTTAAATTCACACTTGCTAGATAATGCTTGGAGGCCAGGGACTGTGTCAAAGTGAAATAGGGCGTTTTTTTTCAAAACAGACTTATGGGTTCCTGACTGCTGAAAGGGCTTGGGTACAAGCTGTCCTTTTTTCTACCACGGAAGTATTTCAAACTATGTCAAACTCTGCCCATTAACCACAAGAAAACTCGAACTATGTTTTAAACCCTTTGTTTGACTGAGTTCATACATCATTTCATATTAGTGGACTGCTTGTGAGGTTTGAAGTTTCAATCAAAGGAGCTGCTCCATATTAGAACTCTGTCACCATATATAACAAACTGTGTTTTTGATGTGGAAATATCAGTTGTTTAAAACTGTGATTGAATGGTGGATATGCTAATAAAAGTCCCTACAAGGAAAGAAAAGGTTTTGAGCTAAGCACTGTGTGTATTCACCTTTCATAAATCAGAGAGCAATGGTGTGCTTATTCTTCAAAATATCAAAGAGCAAAGTTAACCCTACCAACCACAGAGGGGTAGTTGTTCACTGTGTACACTTTGTGAATGCCTTTTGTTGATTCTTCAATATCACTGTTAAGCTGATATTCAGATAGTTGTAAAGGTATTCTTCTAAGGAGGACAGGGGTTCTACATTGAAAGAGGAGCTTTGATTGTGTGAAAAGATAAACTCCTACAGCCTTTAATTGAAACTTTTGAAGCATTTTTCAAAAACTCTGTCACCTTGTTACATAAACTGTGACATTGACTGTATACTTACACTAAAGGTTGATTGCATGAGATATGAGTTTGTTGGGTGATTGGCATGCTAGACAAGGGGAAGTTTGTGAATATTGGGAAGTTTATCATTGGTCAGAAATACAAACAGGTTGTTGAGCTCCAAACATCACAGAGCAAGGCGATTTTGACACTTTACAGAGCAATTTCACCTAACAGTCTGTCTTCATTTCACTGTATTGTCTCTTGTTAAGGGGTCTGCTAGCTGAGATACATATTAAAGGTGGGAAGGCCACTTTTTAAAGGAGCAGGGGTTTTGTATTGTGAGGAAATATTTTGCAAATCATCCAAATACATTGTTTCTCTATCAAAACAGTGAATTGACAGAGTTTAGTTTAAAGAAGGCACTTTAAAGGCAGTGAGGCTGTTTGGTTCTTCAATAGCATATTTAGCCCAAAATGCCGCCCAGGCAAGACAGCAGAAGTGGTTTACATAAAATATATGAGCCAATCTCTACAGAGGAGGTCAATGCACATCCATCCATCCTCTTCAATTTTCATGAGGTAGGTTGTTTAGATTTCTGCCAGAAGGTACAAGAGGTCAAAAGTTTCTCGCCCTTGACACACCTATGCGCCCTGAGGTTCCAAAGCAAACATTTCCAGGTAGCAGACCTTGATTTCAAGTTTTCCCCGAGGTCAGTATCTAAAGCCACCAAAATCCCATATCTTGGCGAGAAATGGTTCAAGCAGGCCCATCTAGACTTGGATGACTACAAGCCTTTCATCAAGCCCGAGCACAGAGATACATGCACTGCTATTTTTCCTTTCTCTTATCTTCTTGCCAGCTATGCTCCTCTAATGAAGGTCATAATGAAGTACTTTACCTGTGAAGGGAGATTTACTCGAGTTTATGCCTATCATGTCCGACTATTGATGCATTTCACTAGAACTAGGCAGCTCAATATCCCTTACTTTTTATGCAAAAGCATCGAGAAGATGGCATCCTTAGTCCAGAAGAAGACTCCATCTCTGCAATTAGCTTCCCTTTTCCATCATTCTCTGATCAAAATTATCATTCTACATCAGTTGGAGAAGAAAGGGGTTTCTTGGGATGTTTTTATCAGTCACCCGGATTTCTCCACTGTTCCTCATGTCCATATATCTCCCACCCAGCCTATTCATCGCCTTGTACCTTTGTCCAACAGGCCTACTCCTAGAAGGCTCGAGATTACCACATAACAGTCAGGACAGCAAGAAGAGAAAGGGCATGAGCAAGAAGAAAGGTATGAAGAGCAGCAGGACAGTGGTGAAGGTCAGCAGAAGGAGCAAGAAGAAAAAAGTGCTGAACAACAACATCTCAGTGATGATGAACAGCAGGGACAAAAGGAAGAGCAGCAGCTTGAACCACAAACTGAAACAGGGGTTGAGATAGGACAGCAGCTTGATATTGGTGAACAGAAACAGCAGTTTGAATAGCATGAAGAAGATGAGCAGCAACAGTTCTCTCATAACACAGTATAGCCTCCTCAAGTTGCACAGCAGTTTCAAGAGGAAGGGATTTTTCTGGAAAGTAATAAACAAAGTGATAAGGGCAAGGCCATCATGCCTACCTCTCCCGAGAAGATTAAGCCCAGGACAGCAAAGAAACAAAAGCTCAAGGTGGTTACTCCAAAAGTAACAAAAGCTATCCAGAGCAAAAGAAAATCGCCCAAGAAACCTCTCACTAGCATGCCAAGAAGGAAGAGTGCAAGGTTAGCTTTCAAGGGCAAAGGGAAAGGCAAGATAGGAGAAAGTCAAGAACATGGAGGTGCATTGGCTATCATCCCAATCCAAAGTGATGACAGCGATAATGAAGCCCGCATT
The DNA here is from genome assembly GCA_034641835.2 of Pinus albicaulis. Classification (NCBI taxonomy): domain Eukaryota; kingdom Viridiplantae; phylum Streptophyta; class Pinopsida; order Pinales; family Pinaceae; genus Pinus; species Pinus albicaulis. Next base: position 347,185,884 of record CM076569.1, on the reverse strand, counting down.
CTTGAAAACCTTCTAATCCATCGAGAGGGTCAAATTGAAGCATTGGAGAATGACCTTCATTGGGCAAAGACCTTCAATCATTTCTTGGAGATCCAAAATAAACAAATGAGTGTCCATATGGCTGTCCATGAGGCACGAGCAATCAAATACAAGAATGAGGCTGCTAAAGCACAAGTAAGGATAGAGGAGCTCATCGGTGATTTTGATGAAGATGAAGAAGAAGACCAGCCTAGGCGGAAGAGGCCTAGAACCATAGGGCTTAAAAGAGCCCTGGAAAAGCAAAAGGAAGAAGAACAAGCCCATCTTCAATCCTTTCCCCTCACTGCACTACTTGAGCAAGAAATTGAAAGCAATAAGGAGGCATGGCTAGAAAGAGCCAATAAACATTTGGAGATGAAGCTTGAGAAGGCAAACAGAGACCTGGAGCTGCAAAGGAAGATGACACAACACTATCAAAAGCTAAAGCAGTTTTCCCGGCGCAAGCTAAAGGCCACCCAAGAGAAACTGAAGGAAGCAAAGGGGAAGCGCCCGGCATGGAAAGAGAAGAAAGGCACACCAGCACTCGACATTTTGGCTTTAGCTTCGGAACATGTTGCTAAGGACCCTTGAGGGTCATGCACCCCAATTTTGGGCCCATTTTGACAATTTTTGGCTTTTTGGCATTTTGAGTTGTTGTTGGGTATAGACTTTGATTATCTTGTTTACTTTGTATCATAGCATTGGACCCCTGTACCTTAAAAGGGGTGGCAACGCCACCCGTAATTAATCGCTACTGTGGGGGGTCCAGGGGGGGGTGACAGTGCTTTTCGAAGCCACCCCTGGCGGGGGCTTTCGGGGGCAGCGCCCACGAAGCTAAAAACAGATGTAAAATTGCCTTGTAAAAGTATAGTAATTTCTAGTCAATCTGGGTCGTTCATTAGGCAAATGATCTGACGGTAGAAGTTATGTTTAGATTAGGGTTTTTTGCCCTAGAAGGCAACCCCTTGTATATATGGGGGCATTGTATTGCGGCTGTGTATTATGAGTGTATTCTCGGAGCGAGAAACAGAGAGGGAGACTGTGAGAGAGAACAGAGGATATTACAGCGGATCTGCTGTAGGTTTTGTCTCTTCATTTTTTGTTGGATAATATAAAGGAAGGACTGGCTGTTCGGGGTGGATGTAGCCCAAACTGGGTGAACCACGTATATCTGTGTCTCTCTGGTTTTATGTGTTTTGTGTGCTTGTATTTCCGCATATTTTATGTGTTTCATTGCTCTGTAATATTTAATTTTCTAACAACTGGTATCGGAGCCGAAGGTCTATTTGGCTGATAAACTCGCAGGAAAGAAGGGTTCCTGGTTCGAGTGGGAGCAATGGCGGACGATGGTAAGTTTAGGGTCGAGAAATTTAACGGCCAAAACTTTGCGTTGTGGAAGATGCAGATGGAAGATTATCTGTATCAGAAAGATCTGTACCTACCATTGAGCGGAAAAACAAAGAAGCCGGCGACCATGACAGACGCGGAATGGAACATTCTCGATAGAAAGGCACTCGGAACAATACGGTTGTGTCTTGCGGCGTCAGTCGCCTTCAATATTTCGAAGGAAACAACAACAGAGGGTTTGATGCAGACGTTGGCGAAACTGTATGAAAAGCCCTTGGCCTCAAACAAGGTATTTCTTATGAAACGACTATTTAATATGAAGATGTCGGAAGGTGGATCTGTTGCAGACCATTTAAATGAATTTAATACGGTTACCAGTCAGCTAAGTTCTGTAGGGGTAAACTTTGATGATGAAGTTAGAGCTCTGTTATTCTTGTGCTCATTGCCAGAGAGTTGGAATGGTTTAGTAATGGCCATTAGTAACTCTGTCTCTGGATCTAGTACTTTAAAGTTTGATGATATTGTTGGTGCTATCCTTAGCGAGGAAATGCGACGGAAAAGCTCCGGTGATACATCAGGTAATGCTTTGAGTGCAGAGTCTAGGGGAAGAAGAATGGAAAGAGGAAAGAGCTCGGGATATCGCGTTAAATCAGGAAAGGCGGATCCAAGTCCGGATCAGATCCAAGTCCGGATCGGGGATAGTGTGCTGGAAATGCGGAAAGAAAGGACACCTAAAGAAAGACTGTAGATCTTGGAAGGGAAAAGAAGGAGACACACAACAAGAAAACAATCACGAAGCAAATGTGACAGGTGATGTGTTACAAGATGCTTTGATTCTTTCTTTCGAAAATGTTACCGATTCTTGGGTTGTAGATTCAGGGGCTTCATTCCATGCCACACCTGATAAGAAATATTTTCATGACTATGTTCAAGGAGATTTTGGACAAGTTCGTTTGGGTGATGATAAACCCTGTAAAATTGTTGGAATGGGTAAAGGGCAGTTAGGCGGTAAAGGTTGTGTGACAACTTTCACAGATAAAACTTGGAAGGTCACCAAAGGAGCCCTGGTAATAGCAAAAGGCGAAAATGTTGGTACATTGTATTTGTGCAATGGTATTTATAACTCTGTTAATGCTTTAACTTCCAAAGGAGCAGATGCAGCATTATGGCATCATAGGCTCGGACACATGAGTGAGAAGGGAATGAAGATTCTCCACTCAAGAAATTTGTTGCCAGGTTTGAAGAATGTTGATTTGGATTTATGTGAGAATTGCATTTATGGAAAACAGAAGAGAGTCAGATTTCTCAGAGTTGGGAAAGAAAATAAGAGCGAAAAATTGGAGCTTGTGCATACAGATGTATGGGGACCTGCTCAGGTATCATCTCTCGGTGGCTCTTGTTATTATGTTACTTTTATTGATGATGCAACTAGAAAAACATGGATTTATTGTATTTAGAATAAATCTGATGTATTTGATACTTTCAAGAAATGGAAAGCTTTGGTTGAGATTGAGACAGGAAAGAAGTTGAAGTGTCTCAGATCAGACAATGGAGGTGAATATTGCAGCAAAGAGTTTGATAGGTACTGTTCAGAGCATGGAATTCGTAGAGAGAAGGCAGTTCCAAGAACACCACAAGAAAATGGTGTGTCAGAAAGGATGAACAGAACAATCATGGAGTGTGCAAGGTGCATGAGATTGCATGCGGTATTGCCTTCACAATTTTGGACAGACGCTGTAGATAGTGTTGTTTATCTAATAAACAGAGGGCCTTCAAGTTCCTTGGATGGTGGTATTCCAGAGGAAGCATGGACAGGTAAAAAGGTAAACTACTATTTTTTAAAGCCTTTTGGTTGTGAGGCCTTTGTCCATATTAATAAAGAAAATAGAACAAAGCTTGAGGAAAAATCAAAGAAATGTACCTTTATTGGATATGGTGTTAATGATTTTGGTTATCACTTATATGATTATGAAAATCACAAAATCATTAGGAGCGGAGATGTAATATTCAATGAAAAGGTCTTGTATAAGAATCAGTTGCAGGAAAAGAAACAGGAAAAAGAAAGCAAGGAATACACGGTTCTTGATGAGATAACTGAAAAAGTAAAGGTGCCTGAAAATAATAATAATCAACAACCACAGCAGCAGCAACCACCACAACAGCAACAGTCACCTCAAACACCTGAAAGTGGTGTTAGAATATCTACCAGGATAAGTAGACCCCCTGAACGATACTCTCCTTCATTATATTATTTATTGTTGACTGATTCTGGTGAACTTGAATGTTATGAAGAAGCAATGCAGGTTGAAAGCAGGAAGAAGTGGGAGCTAGCCATGGAAGAAGAGATGGACTCCTTAATGCATAACCGGACTTGGGACTTAGTCAGGTTGCCTGCAGGTAAAACTACATTGCAGAATAAATGGGTTTACAGACTGAAGGAAGAAGATGGAGGAAAACAGAGGTACAAAGCTAGAATTGTGGTGAAGGGATTTGCATAGAAGAAAGGTATTGATTTTGATGAAATATTTTCTCCTGTTGTTAAGATGACTTCAATCAGAACTATCTTAAGTCTTGTAGCAGCTGAAGATTTACATCTTGAACAGTTAGATGTAAAGACAACATTTCTCCATGGAGATTTGGAGGAAGAGATACACATGCAGCAACCAGAAGGATATGAGGTCAAAGGGAAAGAAAAATTGGTGTGCAGGTTAAAGAAGAGCTTGTATGGCTTAAAACAGGCTCCAAGGCAGTGGTATCTAAAATTTGACAAGTTTATGTCTGAACAAGGTTATACTAGATGTCACTATGATCATTGTGTTTATCTAAAAAGGCAAAATGATGGCAGCTATATTATATTGTTATTGTATGTAGATGACATGCTTGTTGCATGGTCTAACATGCAGGAAATAAATGTGCTCAAAAGAAAATTGGCAAATTCATTTGCAATGAAGGATTTGGGAGCTGCAAAACAAATCCTTGGTATGAGGATAACTAGAGACAGGAAAAATCGCAAATTAACACTGTCTCAGAATGAGTACCTAGAAAAGGTGTTGAAAAGATTTAATATGCAGAATGCAAAACCAGTTAGTACACCTTTTGCTAGCCATTTAAAACTTAGTAAGGAGATGTGCCCAAAGACCCAAGAAGACATGGATTATATGTCTAAATTTCCATATGCATCAGCAGTTGGAAGCTTAATGTATGCAATGGTCTGCACAAGGCCTAATATTGCACATGCAGTGGGAGTTGTAAGCAGGTACATGAATAATCCAGGAAGAGAACATTGGATGGCAGTAAAATGGATTCTCAGATATTTGAGAGGTACCACAAATCAAGCATTATGCTTTGGTGGTTCAAACATTGCTCTACAGGGATATGTTGATGCAGATATGGCAGGTGATAGAGATAACAGGAGGAGCACTACCGGATATGTATTTACTGTGGGTGGAACAGCTGTCAGTTGGGTTTCAAAAATCCAAAGTGTTGTTGCACTTTCAACAACAGAAGCCGAGTATGTTGCTGCTACAGAGGCTAGTAAAGAAATGATTTAGTTACAAAGGTTTATGGATGAATTGGGTAAGAAGCATGATATGGGCACTCTATACAGTGATAGCCAAAGTGCTATTCATCTTGCAAAGAACTCAGCATTTCATTCCAGGACTAAACACATACATCTCAAGTACCATTTCATACGGTCAGTATTGGAAGATGGAGAGTTGAAGCTGGAAAAGATACACACTAGCTAGAATCCTGCAGATATGCTAACAAAATTTGTAACCAGGGAGAAACTGAGAACATGCTCAGTTTCAATTGGTCTTCAAGGATGACGATGAAGATGAAGAACAAAACTGTGTCCAAAGAGGAATCATTTGTCCCGGTAAAATGAAGCAGCCGGTGTGGAGTTGCATGCTAACACCTCCAAGTGGGAGAGATTGTTGGGTATGGAGCCCTCGATTATCTTCTTACTTTGTATCACAACATATGGACCCCGTACCTTAAAAAGGGGTGGCAATGCCGCCTCGAAATTTAATCGCCGCCGTGGGGTCCAGGGGGGCGCAAACCACCGTTGGGTGTGGAGCCTAATTATCTTATTATTTGTATCCCCAACATAGGACCCATGTACCTTAAAAGGGGTGGCAAACGCCGCCGTGATGTCATTCTTGTGGGGTCTAAAATTTATTTGGCAATTTCGAGACGACGCCCCAAACTAAAACAGATGTAAAATTGCCTTGTAAAAGTATAGTAATTTCTAGTCAATCTGGGTCGTTCATTAGGCAAATGATCTGACGGTAGAAGTTATGTTTAGATTAGGGTTTTTTTTTGCCCTAGAAGGCAACCCCTTGTATATATGGGGGCATTGTATTACGGCTGATTATTATGTGTGTATTCTTGGAGCGAGAAATAGAGAGGGAGACTGTGAGAGAGAACAGAGGATATTACAGCGGATCTGCTGTAGGTTTTGTCTCTTCATTTTGCTGGATAATAGAAAGGAAGGACTGGCTGTTCAGGGTGGACGTAGCCCAAACTGGGTGAACCACGTATATCTGTGTCTCTCTAGTTTTATGTGTTTTGTGTGCTTGTGTTTTCTGCATATTTTATGTGTTTCATTTCTCTGTAATATTTAATTTTCTAACATTTTTGATCAAAAACTCATAAATTAGCCATTTCATTTTGAGGATTCATCAAGGGAGGAAAATGATATCATTGGATGCCATAATTTCGTGAGCACAACCTCAGCAATTTTCAGAACATTTGGAGATCATTTTCCGCCTCAAAACGGCAAAAAACGCTCGCATTTTGCACACTCTGCCTGGTCTATCAGCAGACTGTTATTTTCTGGTTTTTTACACACAGGTGCAGATTTGGAGAACTTCCAGGCATCATATTGGGGAAATTTCAGTTGCACTAGAAATTAGACACTCAGAGCTTTCTAACAAGCTATCATGAGCCTCGTTTCTACATCAGGAAGGCTGCCAAATGTTTCCGGCAAGTCGGGGAACTCTTTCTAATGTAAAATTGAAATATTTTTTGTAATTTTGAACCTCTAAAATGTTGCTTTTTCCAAATGTGCGTTTAGCTATTTTTGCACATGAAAATTTATGCAAAGTTAATTAAATTCCCTTTTTAAGAATTTTTTATATGTTTTATGAGATATTTTTGTGCCTTGGGCTTTGCAAAGCCTCAAGGACAAGTTTAGATATTTTGAGTAGGCCAATAGGAGAGGAGGTTGAAACATGAGGTTTACCTCACTTGAGCCTATTTATTCCACAAGCTCTCATTGTAAACAAGGCTGAACTTGAGAAGAGAAGCAATATATTGGTCATATGAGCTTTGAAGGAAATACTTGTGTTATGCTTATGGATTGACTCTTTTATGTTCTTGGATGAATGAAGAAGGATTGTTGATGGATTCCATGACTTGGTAGAATGGTATAGTGTCTCTTGCTTTGTTGTTGTCTTCTAGTTTTCATTCATGATACATGTTTCTTGCTTGTTATAGATCAGTAGAGAATAAATTTGAGATATGCCCATGGAGGCACCTCAAATTTCCTGAATCTTCATAGCTTTTATGTTTTCTTCTTCCTTAGTTGCATTAAAGAATTCTTAACTTCTCTTTAACAACTTGAGGATATTGTTGCTAGTTTCATTCATAGTTCTATGCATGTTAAGTAGGATGTATGGTGTGCCCTGCTTACCTATGACTGTCCATAGTCCCATCTATGAAACTATCTCTTTGACTGATTAGATTATCATCTTGTTGAACCAAGGAGGCCTAGTTCCGATCTAGCCCTTTGCCTAAACTATGCGAATCTGGTTGTTCAAAGTGCCCAATAACTTGAAGTGTTGTGTTTAGGCGTTCTGGCATAGTGTTTTAAAGTTGTTAGTCTGTCTTAAGTGTTTTCCCCAAAGTCTGATAGCCATTTCCCAAAGTTAGAGGGTCTTATACTTCTATGCATGGCTTGAATGTTTGTTTCTATGTATTGATTAGTTTATAGTTACATTTTGCATGATTAATGGTTTGCCCTACCATGTTTATGTTATCTATTGAACCAGTGATGCTTGAAACTCTTTTTTGTTCACAAACTTGATGTCCATTTACTCCATTTTGCCCAAAGATCCTTTCTACCTTGAATCAAATCGGCCCTACAACAGCCTTGTATCATCATCTGATAGCTTCCTTGACCTTTTTGACCCCATAGCCCAGTTGATCTGATATCTTTTACCTATCTTACATTTTCAATCAGTTTCATCCCTCACAAACTTAAAAAACCAAAAATAAAAAAACTCACTTCATAACTAGCCTAATATCAGAACACCATAAGCAAACACACCGATATCTTTTACATATAATAGAGAGAGCCCTCTCTGAGTCCAGGAAGGCTAGGTCCTTGGGCTCCAAAGCTTGGTTTGATGTTACATCGTCATTTGGCTAGCCAATCGGCCAAATCACGGGACCCTAACATAATGGCGATCACGGTGGGACTTTGAGTTAGTGACAATATAAGGACACCTTAGAACTCTATAAGTCCCTTATTTTCAAGAATACCCGCCTTTAGCCACCTCATCGCCACCCTAACATAATGGCGATCACGGTGGGACTTATTGAGTTCATGATAGTCTAGCAAACTTTTATAGACTCCTTAGTCCTTCAACTTTTAACTTAAACCATCAGCCTTTAGAATCATTTAGTGTAAACTCTCTGTTTCACCATCTTAGCAAAGTGATGAATCAGGTTTATAACACTCTTACATCCTAGGCTGCACATAAAACTCAGAAAAAACCACAAAAAACTCCCTTAGATTGGTTTTTGATAGTATTGGTGGTGGACCATACAAATATACCTCAAAACAACTAAAAATCCACCTGGCGACTCCACTAGCCTCCAGTAGGCCTTACTTCTTTGCTAAATTTCAGAATACCATCCGATTTAGCCACCTCATCGCCACCCTAACATAATGGCGATCACGGTGGGACCTTGAGTCAAAACATCCTAGGTATCCCTTAGGAACTCTCAAAATCTCAGTCAAACTTAGAAGAGTAGAATCTGGTTGTCTCACCATCCTAGCAAAATGATGACTCAGCTGTAGGACACTCTTCCAAACCTTAGGATTACATAAAACTCAGAAAAAACCACAAAAAACTCCCTTAGATTGGTTTTTGTAAGTATTGGTGGTGGACCATACACACATATCTCAAAACAACCAAGTTCCACCTGGCGACTCCACTAGCCTCCAGTAGGCCTTACTATTTTTCCGAACTCTAGATTATTATCTGATAGACCTATCCCATCGCTCACTAACATAGCGGGAGATGGTGGGACACTGAGTACATGACAGTCTAGAAAACTCTTTTAGACTCTTTGGTCCTTTAGATACTTAAACAAGCAAGCAGTCCATAGACTCATTTAGAGTAAACTCTTTTTGTTCTCATCACCCTAGCAAAGTGTTGAAACAAGTCTAGGATACTTTAACAAACCATAGGCTGCACATAAATTCAGAAAATCTAAAAAAATATTTCCAGATTAGTTACCGGTGGTGGACCATAGCTATCTCCACAAAACAACCAAGTTCCACCCGGCGACTCCACTAGTCCATCCCTTTTATTTTGACCATCCTTCACCTTAGTAGAAATTTAGAGAGACCACCCATCCAAAACATTCGTCAATATCATCCTCTCTAAACTATAAACCCAAAATCTGGCTTCACGAATAATCAACACCAGATCCCATCCAGACCCAAATCCCCCTATCATAGTAGATGACCTAGAGAAGATTTTGTGGCAAGCTTCCGAAACTGACCATCTAGCTACTGGTAGATCCATCCGTAAAACAAGATCAGTACCTGAACATCTCACTATCCCACCAGATTCACCTTTTGAATTAGAGTCATCAAAAACTCTTTTCAGAAGCAGGTCTCATAGTAAGATAAACTTTGACGATCTTGAAACCCTAGACCAATCACACATCCATAGTAGAGAAGCCTCACCTTCCACCCCCTCCGACTTTCAGCTTCTCCATCACTTTGGCTCCTACCATCCCAGATCTGCTCAAAACCAGATCACTAGTCCAAGTTCATCCGCCACACCTGTCCAAACCACCACTGTTCAAACCACCTCATCTCAGCCCACTAGTTCTCATCTTGTACATCATCCATTAGCTCCTGTCATGGCAGCCTATTATGCACCTTTGGTGTTGCCACCACCTTTGGCTCCTCTCCCAAATAATATCAAGACAAAATCCCACACTTTACCGGAGAAGACACCACCACACCTCAACAACATATGATTAGGATTAGTGATGCTTTTGAATACCTGGAGGTACAAGACGAGACCGTCAGAATGAGAATATTCACCCAAAGCCTGGGCAGAGAACCCAAAACATGGTTTAAGAGCTTAGCTCCAAACAACATCCACAACATGCCAGAACTATGTCAAGTCTTCAGAAATAGGTGGGAAGTCCGAAAGAACCCTATTCAAATCCTGTCAGAATATAGCAACCTAAAACGGGAAAATGGGGAAAGTGTCCAGGCTTACTGCACTAGGTTCAATAGTGTATATAACTCCCTCCCACCTCATTTCAAACCCCCACTTGGTTTAGCCTTGGAAAAATTCCCCGAGGGTTTCGATCCGGACATGACATATCATCTGAGAGACAAAGATCCCCCTACCTTAGAGGAAATGCAACAAATAGCCATAAAAGCAGATGCCAAATTAGCAGAAAAAAGGGCTAGGACTAGATCAGAAAGAAAGGTCACATATAAAGATGAGGTCTCCACTTCATCTCCTTCCCTAGATCCTAGAATAGATGACTTAGTCAAAACCATGGCCAAAATGTGGGAAAGGATAAATGAAAAGGCTCCTGTAAGGGACAATCAGCCAAACCCTCCAAACAGAAACCGAAACCAAAATTTTAGGAGGGAGCAGCCTCAAAACAGACCAAGGGAAAACGACCAACAAATTAGGCCACCATTTAATGAAAATTATGTGGAAGAAGAAGATAGGGATACAAAACCCACGGATGAAAGTCATTTGAACCTCATAGGGTCTGATAATGAGAGCGAGGTTTACCTCACAGAAGAAGAACAAGCGTTATTTTCTCCTAATCAGGATGAGGCCAACTATGAAGATCTCGACGACCCTGCCATAGATTTTCAAAATGCCATAATAGAAGCTCACCGGCAGTATGACCTTAGAAGAAAAAGAAATCAAGATAATTCCAAGAAAGGTAACTCAGATACTGCTAAAACCCCTGATACCATCCTTAGGAAAGCAGTAAATAGTAACAAAATTGTGGTCGAGAAGAATGACCAAAACAAAACTAAAGTTACCCAAACTAGTCCTGACTCAGATGCTCCTAGTACTTCCACAAAAGTTCCCGAAGCGACTATGGCAAACAAAATCCCGAAACAAAGCCAACAAACTCAGAACATAGAGAAGGTCGTGGCTGAAAAAGCTGAAACAAACATATCCAAACTTTAGCTGCCTTTTAGCTTTGAAGGCGAAATCACCAAGATCAAGATCACCATGCCTCTTACCGAACTCATCGCCCAAAGCTCTTATAAATCCCAAGTGTTAAAAGTCCTGAATCTAGGGAATGATGCGAACACTGTTAATCTGGTTGATGACACTCCTGAAGTGTTGTTTGGTCCGAAAATAGAGGGAAAATTCCAAGAGGGAACTACTCTTCCATTTTACATTAGCCTAAACATCCACGACCAAATCCTCCACAATGCCATGCTAGACTCCGGTGCCTCGCATAATCTTATGCCGAAGGTAGTAATGGAAAGACTAGGCCTGGAAATCACAAGACCATACAAAGACTTGTATTCATTTGATTCGAGTAGAGTCAAATGCCTGGGTTTGATCAAAGACCTTTGTTTTAGTCTGGCCCAAATACCTGCGAAACATCTAATCATGGATATAGTAGTGGCAGACATCCCTCCCAAGTACGAGATGCTTCTGTCCAGATCTTGGGGAGCCAAACTCCAAGGGAATATTCAACTGGACATGTCATACGCCACCATTCCTATGTTTGACCAAACAAGAATACTCTACCGAGAGTCACACATGAAATACATGATTAGTAGTCAAGAGAGACCAGACAACATTCCAATGTATTCCTTGCATTCCGACCTGAACTCTTTTATTCTGCATATTGATGAAGACATGGAGGAAGAGTCAGAAGAGACTGAAATAGACTTAGATCCACCACATCAGCTGCCCCTGGTGCTCTATGATGAACTAGACACTCAAAACTACCATGATCATGAACAACTGTGTCTTGAAGAAAGTAAGTATGTCCCTTCTAAGGTGGGATTAGAGCAAGAAGCGCAAACCCTTATGTACTATCAAGCGAATTTCTCTAGCCCTAGTCAAACACCAGCAGTAACCTGCAGAAATTTTTTCTGGGTAAAGGCTTTAGAAGACTTACACATCATAAACCTGTTTGGAACTCAGGAGCAGGGAAGTTTAATGTTTCTACCATACCTCAAAGATTTACCACAACATAACTCTTCTACTGCAAATGAAGCTTTGACTGTAGCCTTAACATCCCAAATTTCGGAGAGAATACCTGATAAACTTCTCATGAGCAAGGATGATAGCTTCAGTCCCAGCATACCTGAGCTACTAAAATTGGCTCATATTCTGTCTTTTCATGAAGAACTCAGAAATGCTAAAATCAAAAATCTCATGCAGAATACCAATTTCTATAGGAAAAACAAGGGAAAATGTTGTGATACTTTTTCTCCCTCAAAGAATAACTTTGACAAGAGAAAACATAACAATCTGAACCAAACTGTAATAATCAGGGATAAAATAGCTGTTCATAGAGTCTGTTTCGATTTTAGAAATACTACTGCATATCCCTATAACAGAAATTCTGTTTTTTCTACCCAAGACCATGATATACCAATTAAAAGTGCTTTTAATCATGTGTTTTCGCAAGATGATGTTTCAGGTTATGTTCAAAAGATTCCCTTGCAAAGTAGACAACTTAAAGATTTTTTCCAGTTTGCGGGAGGTAGATCTAATTTCAGAATCAAAATTGCATAACCACCCAATATCAGAAATCTGTTCATGAAGGCCATGTTCCCAGTTTTAAATTTCTGCATTTTTGCATACCTTGATGATGTCATTATCTATTTCAAGAATGACCAAGAGTACATGCATCACTTAAGGAAAATGTACAGTAAGGAAAGGAGTGGGAGTCAGATATACAAAGAGGTACAGCGGGAAGATACCGGTCTATTCAGAGATTCTTGCATGAATCCCTATGTCATGTTAGAGAGAGAAAACTTTCCAAATTTCTCTTTTCAGGAGTTGAGTGGGCCAAGGGTGAGAGGAGATCCTTATGAGGATAAGATGCTTAAATTTCGTCATTTCCAAGATTTCTGAGTTTGAAACACTTTCATTCATTGTATATACCACTGTTTGAAACATAGAAAAATAGAAAAGTCAAAAACAGTAAAAGATAGAAAAGAGGGCGAGTGAAGATAGAACAAAAGCCCCATGTTCCAAAAAATAGTCTTTCAGAAAGCGCGCAAGTCCAAATGCCGCTACTAGCACTTCAATGTCTTGTTCAGCTATCTAGCCTAATCATAGCTGAGCATGTTTAAATTTATTTGCTGATAAGTTAGTGAGTGAAAAATATGGTCAACATTGTGTAAGATTGACTTATCACAGAGAGTAGATTAGGGAGATATTCTGGTTCCACATGCCTAAAACAAAACCAAAGAGAGAAGCGAGGGATGAAAAATACATTGTACATCTTAGCCCCGCTTTTCTAGTTTTCCTTTTGTTGCAGAATAATATTTGTGTGCAGTTTGTCCTGTCATGCCGCAAATACATGACAAATCAGACAGTTTAACCCTGATTTGATCATTTTAAATTTCATGTTTTAGATTAGAGAACAAAATCCTGTCAAACAGTTTAATCTTGACAGTTGATCTAGTTTAGATAGAGTAATGAAGGAGTTCATCAGTTTAATCTGAACTCCCGGCAGATATAAGTGTAGAGTTAGATAGGTTCATTTTGCAAAAAGAAAAATATGCATTGTCAAAAGGCTGCTAGTTCAAATGCGCCAAAAAAAGGAAGAAAAAATGTTAGGAAAGATAGTGGGGTAAGTAGAAATATTATTGATGCTAATCATGCTGTCACTTTTCAGAAGTAGCATCAAAGAAGGGTGAAATTTTGCACCAATGGGTAAGGCACTGGTCTTCATAAGCCAAAGATCTGAATTCTGGACACCTCCTGACGAGGAGCTGCCCTCCCCAAATGGAGCCACTGTTAGTCATCAGTATTTTTCATTTGTTGGTGATGACTAAATCCATAGCTGAGTTTTCTAGAAGCTGATCTCCATATGTCAATTTGTCATCTAGAAAACCCTCATAAAACTTTTTTTCGCCCTCCTACTTTTCAGTCCGCCCATGTCAAGGTGAAACCTCATTATCACTATCCTATCTAGCTTTAGCCCTACAAAGTCTGCCTGTCAGCTCTAAAAGGACAATCCAAGTCTGCTTCAAAACCTCCCCTAAGTTAGGAAGTGGCGCTTTAAGGCATTTTACCCTTGGCAACCATCAAAAGGCCAAAAACCTCCATCTGCTACAGACCAATCATGACAGACCTCCCACTCTGCAAATGAAATTGATCACAGCCCTAAGTCGCGCCACTTACACACCCCTAAGTCTCAGCACTGCATAGACCACAGTCTCAAGCTGATTTTAGGTGTTTTACAGTGTTTTATGGATTTTACAAAGATAGGAAACATGTCATCATCTCAGGAGAAAATTCTTGAATCCACATTTAGAATAACAACTACTTCTCAATGTAAACATGAGCCTGAGATACATCTGCAGGGTAAGGAGTTACTTATCAAACTCTTACAGCTTCATTCAGCATGATAGCACAGTAAAAGAAAGACAACGCTGTCAAAAAAACTTGTTATTTGTCATGGCCAAAAAACCTCCTTCATCTATAAGCAGAGGGTTAAGGCACCTCCTTCATCCACAAGCAGAGGGCGATGGCCAATGTTGACTTGAAGAATTGCAAAACTTACTATAAGCACAGGTTTGTTTTCTACTAGACAGTGACACAGTGACTCAAGGTTTCTGAGGGAAAATGATGATCAAAACAGGGCTAAGATCTGAAATGTGCAAGACAAAAGAAAACAGATTTTTTGGTCTTGTGTCCTAAGAAAGAAGATAAATTGAAGTTACAAGCATCATCATCATGGCGCAACAGAAAGAGACTCCATTGATCAAATATATAGTAACAAAACATCTCTGCAGGGGTGCTAGTATGAATGGCCCAAATCAGTGCTGAGCATGAAGATACTTCAGTAAAAAGGACCTCTGTGTACTCTCATATTTCTGTTGAGTTGTGGAATACAGTCCATGGTTTCTGGATAAACATAGAGAAAAAGCAGGCAAGTAGTACACAGCCCCAGACATGAGACATCTTGATATCATTCAAAGTGCCAGTGCAAGTTCAGGTGTTGTGATCCACACTCCACCACAAAGACAAATGTATCCTTCAGATGCAGTAGGGTTGGTTATTTGAGAGCTCCATTGAAAAGAAAATGACTGATAAAAGCCTTGGTACCTATGAAATATTACAGCAGTCATTCTACACCTCATATGTTTGTCTCCTCAACAAAATGGTATAAAAAGGTTATGATCTGAGTTTTAAACCCTTGGGGAGGCATGTCATTAATGAAAGTAAAGGTGTCTTCTTAGAACATATTACAATTTATTGGAAAAAGCGCCTTTCTTAATCAATATAAGATTGGCGAAGTCTGAATAAATGCAGCAATTTTAGACACCTACAGTTAGGGAAAAGAGTTGATGAAGCAATTGGAGACAGAAGTTGTCAAAACAAGTTAAAGGATAAGCCTCATCATTTCAAAGGACAAAGTAGTGTCAAATAATTTTCCTCATACCTTAAATGTATTTTCTACATTAAAGTGATCACCAACAGTGTTGACAAATGGCAGAGGATAGCTTATATGTTATTAAGGTATGAATCCAGGATTGGAGCTCGGTGCTAAGTAATCATCAAAGGAGGCAGTGGTAGCAAAAGTCACCTTTTCAAACTATAATGCATAAGTCAAAACAGTTTTAACATTTCCAAAATAGGTTGGTTTGTTATAAAAAGGATGTCCATATGAAAATTGTTTAAAGGGCACAAAACACCACTGCCAACATCATCTCGAAACCCAAGTTTCACGATGCACCAAAGGTATTATTGAAAAGGGAAAAAAAGCTTTGAAAACCTTTGCAAAGACCAATCAAAGGTTCGATTTCATTTTAAAAGGCAAAGTGACCGTTAGGTTTCCTCCTTTCAAAGGAATAAGTCAAATGTAAACTTGTTTTCAAACTTCTCCAACCAGCAATTACAGTCTCCAGGCGTTGAAAGGCAAGTTTCAAATCGATTTGCAGAAGTTTTTGCAGAGTTTCAGGTTTTTTTTAAGACCGCGCGGCACTCCTGTAGGAGTGCGCGGTGCTCTTAGGCAGATTTTTTGAACTATGCCACAAGGGCGCGCGGCGCCCCTGTAGCGGCGCGTCATGGGCGCCCGACACCACCCGACAGGCCGCCCGACAAGTCTTCTACACGGCGTTCTTCTCCACGAGGGTGCCGCGCATACCTCTGACCTCCAAACGCTCTCCAAGCTCCCTCCAAGGCGTTCTCAACTTATGAAAAGGGTTTTGCTTGACATTTTGAGGTATTCTACAGCTCCTCCTTAAATTCACACTTGCTAGATAATGCTTGGAGGCCAGGGACTGTGTCAAAGTGAAATAGGGCGTTTTGTTTCAAAACAGACTTATGGGTTCCTGACTGCTGAAAGGGCTTGGGTACAAGCTGTCCTTTTTTTCTACCACGGAAGTATTTCAAACTATGTCAAACTCTGCCCATTAACCACAAGAAAACTCGAACTATGTTTTAAACCCTTTGTTTGATTGAGTTCATATATCATTTCATATTAGTGGACTGCTTGTGAGGTTTCAAGTTTCAATCAAAGGAGCTGCTCCATATTAGAACTTTGTCACCATATATAACAAACTGTGTTTTTGATGTGGAAATATCAGTTGTTTAAAACTGTGATTGAATGGTGGATATGCTAATAAAAGTCCCTACAAGGAAAGAACAGGTTTTGAGCTAAGCACTGTGTGTATTCACCTTTCATAAATCAGAGAGCAATGGTGTGCTTATTCTTCAAAATATCAAAGAGCAAAGTTAACCCTACCAACCACAGAGGGGTAGTTGTTCACTGTGTACACTTTGTGAATGCCTTTTGTTGATTCTTCAAGATCACTGTTAAGCTGATATTCAGATAGTTGTAAAGGTATTCTTCTAAGGAGGACAGGGGTTCTACATTGAAAGAGGAGCTTTGATTGTGTGAAAAGATAAACTCCTACAGCCTTTAATTGAAACTTTTGAAGCATTTTTCAAAAACTCTGTCACCTTGTTACATAAACTGTGACATTGACTGTATGCTTACACTAAAGGTTGATTGCATGAGATATGAGTTTGTTGGGTGATTGGCATGCTAGACAAGGGGAAGTTTGTGAAGATTGGGAAGTTTATCATTGGTCAGAAATACAAACAGGTTGTTGAGCTCCAAACATCATAGAGCAAGGCGATTTTGACACTTTACACAACAATTTCACCTAACAGTCTGTCTTCATTTCACTGTATTGTATCTTGTTAAGGCGTCTGCTGGCTAAGATACATATTAAAGGTGGGAAGGCCACTTTTTAAAGGAGCAGGGGTTTTGTATTGTGAGGAAATATTTTGCAAATCATCCAAATACATTGTTTCTCTATCAAAACAGTGAATTGACAGAGTTTAGCTCAAAGAAGGCAGTTTAAAGAAAGTGAGGCAATTTGGTGCTTCAAGAGCATATTTAGCCCAAAATGCCGCCCAGGAAAGACAACAGAAGTGGTTTACATAAAAGATATGAGTCAATCTCTACAGAGGAGGTCAATGCACATCCATCCATCCTCTTCAATTTTCATGAGGTAGGTTGTTTAGATTTCTTCCAGAAGGTACAGGAGGTCAAAATTTTCTCGCCCTTGACACACCTATGTGCCCTAAGGTTCCAAAGCAAACATTTCCAGGTAGCAGACCTTGATTTCAATTTTTCCCCGAGGTCAGTGTCTAAAGCCACCAAAATTCCATATCATGGCGAGAAATGGTTCAAACAGACCCATCTAGACTTGGATGACTACAAGCCTTTCATCAAGCCCGAGCATAGAGATACTTGCACTGTTATTTTTCCTTTCTCTTATCTTCTTGCCAGCTATGCTCCTCTAATGAAGGTCATAATGAAGTATTTTACTTGTGAAGGGAGATTTACTCGAGTTTATGCCTATCATGTCCGACTATTGATGCATTTCACTAGAACTAGGCAGCTCAATCTCCCTTACTTTTTATGCAAAAGCATCGAGAAGATGGCATCCTTAGTCCAGAAGAAGACTCCATCTCTGCAAATAGCTTCCCTTTTTCATCATTCTCTGATCAAAATTATCATTCTACATCAGTTGGAGAAGAAAGGGGTTTCTTGGGATGTTTTTATCAGTCACCCGGATTTCTCCACTGTTCCTCATGTCCATATATCTCCCACCCAGCCTATTCATCGCCTTGTACCTTTGTCCAACAGGCCTACTCCTAGAAGGCTCGAGATTACCACATAACAGTCAGGACAGCAAGAAGAGAAAGGGCATGAGCAAGAAGAAAGGTATGAAGAGCAGCAGGACAGTGGTGAAGGTCAGCAGAAGGAGCAAGAAGAAAAAAGTGCTGAACAACAACATCTCAGTGATGATGAACAGCAGGGACAAAAGGAAGAGCAGCAGCTTGAACCACAAACTGAAACAGGGGTTGAGATAGGACAGCAGCTTGATATTGGTGAACAGAAACAGCAGTTTGAATAGCATGAAGAAGATGAGCAGCAACAGTTCTCTCATAACACAGTATAGCCTCCTCAAGTTGCACAGCAGTTTCAAGAGGAAGGGATTTTTCTGGAAAGTAATAAACAAAGTGATAAGGGCAAGGCCATCATGCCTACCTCTCCCGAGAAGATTAAGCCCAGGACAGCAAAGAAACAAAAGCTCAAGGTGGTTACTCCAAAAGTAACAAAAGCTATCCAGAGCAAAAGAAAATCGCCCAAGAAACCTCTCACTAGCATGCCAAGAAGGAAGAGTGCAAGGTTAGCTTTCAAGGGCAAAGGGAAAGGCAAGATAGGAGAAAGTCAAGAACATGGAGGTGCATTGGCTGTCATCCCAATCCAAAGTGATGACAGCAATAATGAAGCCCGCATTCTTGAAAACCTTCTAATCCATCGAGAGGGTCAAATTGAAGCATTGGAGAATGACCTTCATCGGGCAAAGAGCTTCAATCATTTCTTGGAGATCCAAAATAGACAGATGAGTGTTCACATGGAAGTTTATGAAACATGGGCAATCAAATACAAGAATGAGGCTGCTAAAGCACAAGTAAGGATAGAGGAGCTCATCGGTGAGTTTGATGAAGATGAAGAAGAAGACCAGCCTAGGCGGAAGAGGCCTAGAACCATAGGGCTTAAAAGAGCCCTGGAAAAGAAAAAGGAAGAAGAACAAGCCCATCTTCAATCTTTTCCCCTCACTGCACTACTTGAGCAAGAAATTGAAAGCAATAAGGAGGCATGGCTAGAAAGAGCCAATAAACATTTGGAGATGAAGCTTGAGAAGGCAAACAGAGACCTGGAGCTGCAAAGGAAGATGACACAACACTATCAAAAGCTAAATCAGTTTGCCCGGCGCAAGCTAAAGGCCACCCAAGAGAAACTGAAGGAAGCAAAGGGGAAGCGCCTGGCATGGAAAGAGAAGAAAGGCACATCAGCACTCGACATTTTGGCTTCAGCTTCAGAACATGTTGCTAAGGACCCTTGAGGGTCATGCACACCAATTTTGGGCCCATTTTGACAACTTTTGGTTTTTTGGCATTTTTGAGTTTTTGATCAAAAACTCATAAATTCGCCATTTCATTTTGAGGATTCATCAAGGGAGGAGAATGGTATCATCGGATGCCATAATTTCATGAGCATGTCCTCAGCAATTTTCAGAGCATTTGGAGATCATCTGCCCCCTCAAAACGGCGAAAAAGGCTCTCTTTTTGCACACTCTGCCCGGTCTATCAGCAGATTGTAATTTTCTGGTTTTTTACACACAGGTGCATATTTGGAGGACTTCCAGGCATCAGATTGGGGAAATTTCAGTTGCGCCAGAAATTAGACACTCAGAGCTTTCGAACGAGCTATCATGAGCCTCATTTCGACATCAGGAAGGGTACCAAATGTTTCCAGCAAGTCAGGGGACCTTTTTCTGATGTAAAATTGAAATATTTTTGTAATTTTTGAACCTCTAAAATCTGCTTTTTCCAAATGTGCGTTTAGCTATTTTTGCACATGAAAAATTATGAAAAGTCAATTAAATTCCCCTTTTTATCATTTTTTAGATATTTTATGAGATATTTTGTGCCTTGGGCTTTGCAAAGCCTCAAGGACAAGTTTAGATATTTTGATTAGGCCAATGAGGATGCAAGTTGAACCATGAGGTTTTCCTCACTTGAGCCTATTTATTCCACCAGCTCTCATTTGTAAACAAGGTTGAACTTGAGAAGAGAAGCAATATATTGGTCATATGAGCTTTGAAGGAAATACTTGTGTTATGATTTTGGATTGACTCTTGGATGTTCTTGGATGAATGAAGAAGGATTGTTGATGGATTCCATGACTTGGTAGAATGGTATAGTGTCTCTTGCTTTGTTGTTGTCTTCTATTTTTCATTCATGATAAATGTTTCTTGCTTGCTATAGATCAGTAGAGAATAAATTTGAGATATGCCCATGGAGGCACCTCAAATTTCCTGAATCTTCATAGCTTTTATGTTTTCTTCTTCCTTAGTTGCATTAAAGAATTCTTAACTGCTCTTTAACAACTTGAGGATATTGTTGCTAGTTTCATTCATAGTTCTATGCATGTTAAGTAGGATGTATGGTGTGCCCTTCTTACCTATGACTTTCCATAGTCCCATCTATGAAACTATCTCTTTGACTGATTAGATTATCATCTTGTTGAACCAAGGAGGCCTAGTTTCGATCTAGCCCTTTGCCTAAAACTATGCGAATCTGGTTGTTCAAAGTGCCCAATAACTTGAAGTGTTGTGTTTAGGCATTCCGACATAGTGTTTTAAAGTTTTTAGTCCGTCTTATGTGTTTTCCCCGAAGTCTGATAGCCATTTCCCAAAGTTAGAGGGTCTTATACTTCTATGCATGGCTTGAATGTTTGTTTCTATGTATTGATTAGTTTATAGTTACATTTTGCATGATTAATGGTTTGCCTTACCATGTTTATGTTATATATTGAACCAGTGATGCTTGAAACTCTTTTTTGTTCACAAACTTGATGTCCATTTACTCCATTTAGCCCAAATATCCTTTCTACCTTGAATCAAATCAGCCCTACAGCAGTCTTGTATCATCATCTAATAGCTTCCTTGACCTTTTTGACCCCATAGCCCAGTTGATCTGACATCTTTTACCTATCTTACATTTTCGATCAGTTTCATCCCTCACAATCTAAAAAACCAAAAACCAAAACTTACTTCATAACTAGCCTAATATCAGAACACCATAAGCGAGCACACCGATATATTTTACATATAATAGAGAGAGCCTTCTCTGAGTCCAGGAAGGCTAGGTCCTTGGGCTCCAAAGCTTGGTTTGATGTTACACTGTCATTTGGCTTGCCAATCAGCCAAATCACGGGACCCTAAATGTAACCCACAAATAAAAACTTAATTAGAATCATTAAGCGAACCATTGATCAAAATCATAAAAATTGGCATAAGTCTTTAACATATGCTTTATGGGCAGATCGAATAACACATAAGTCTTCTATTGGTACTTCTCCCTTTAATTTAGTTTATGGGAAAGAAGTAGTTCTTCCAACTCATTTAGCAATTCCTTCTTTAGCCTTAGTTCAATATATTGATGAAGCACCAACTTCTTCCATACAACTAAGACAGATGGAAATAATTAAGTTAGAAGAACAACGAGAAAAATCCAAAATAACTCATGCTCATCATCAAGCATTAGTAAAAGCTTCCTTTGATTCAAACATGATAACCAGAAAAGACTTTCAGGTTGGAGATCTTGTTTTAAAATGGGACAAGGCTCATGAGGAAAAAGGAAAACATATGAAATTTCAACGGATGTGGCTTGGTCCTTTCCAAATTGCAGAAATCATAGGTCCATCTACTTTTATGTTACAGGATTTAACAGGTAAAAGAGAGTCTTTGCCTGTTAATGGACAAATTTTCAAAAAATATTTTCCATAGGAGATCATTCTTCTATTTTGTATATTAGTTTCCTTTATCGTCATAAATAAAACGAGTTGTTAATGGTTACATTTGGAATTCACAAAAAAGATACAAATTCTCTTTTTTAGATGTTGTTTCTTCACTTTTACAAATAGAATTCTTTTTAGAATATTGATCATTGTTATTCAAAGATACAGTTAAAAACTTTAGCCTAGAAATGATACTAGTTTCAACTTTGAAAACTTTGATAAAAGGAAACTTTTAGTGAAAGATTGTTTCATATCAGTCCAATGAAAGGTATCAATAACAAAACAAAGTTTCTCTGTAGAAAAATTCTTTCCAAAAACTCTACCATTGTCGTCCAGAGCTATCTTAAGGAAACAATGATTTCCTCCCCACTTAGGAAATTACAACGTTCAGGGAATTATCCAATGATACACTTAACTTAAAGAGTAAGAGGTCTCATCACGAGCCGACTTATCATGATCATAGATATTATAGCTTGCTGACTTTGCCAATACTGCATACCACAACAGGGCAATGACTTAAGATTGTTGCAATCAAAATACAAGGGGTCTCATCACGAGCCAGCTTGTTCAGCAAAGTTATAAATCAAGTGAATGGCACTGTCATAAATTGGCTACCAAACCAAGACATTGTTCTTTAAGAAGAAAAAGAAAAATAAAAGCAATAAGTGTGAATATGGATTTCTCTTTGAAAATTGTATATTTCTCTAAGTAGGATACAGAATCATTGTTGGGTAACAGGTAACCCTGTCGAGGCTATAAACGCTTGCTGGCAGCAGTGGCTCTACCTACGACAAATGAGCATATTTTAAATTGATTTACAGAGAAGCCTTTGTTTTTATCTTTATGAACTAAGTAATGACTGATGTAAATACAAGGACTAGCTTGAGGAAGTGAATAATCAAAGTTGAATATAGAAGAAATGAAATATCATTTATAGATTAAAGCATAATGTACTTTGTCTTTTCATAATAAAGTTTGATTTTCTGGAAAATTTTCTGCTTTGAAAAGTTTAGAAAATTCAAAAGAAAAGCAGAGATAACTGGTTCTTCCAAGTGAATCGCCAATTGTTGTGGCCAGCAACAACCCCCCTTTTTATTTAAGTATTAGTAATAATACTAAATATGAGGGGACCCTTAGTCAAAAAATCCAAAAAATTAATTAGTGCTTGTTTCCTTTCTCAAATAAAACTTACTATCATAACTTATGGAAATTCCTTAGGAAATCATTAAATACACTTAATTTTATGATAAATTAGAATAAAATCTTTTCTTTGAAGAAAATATCGCCTCCATCGCAATAAGTAGACATCCTTCGTAAGGCAGAATCTTTTAAATTGCGATTTCACGATATTGCGATAGCGCAATCCCAAAAAACTATGCATTAAAATATTGATCGCAAACTTCATATCGCAGAAAAGATGTTTAATGAATACTTTTCATATATAATATTTTTCGATATTGCGATTTTGCGATATTGCAATTTCCCAATGCTACGAGACTGTGATTTGTGAATATTGCGATTTGCGACAATTGCGATCTTGCGATGATTTCGATTTGAGAAAACTGCGATTTGCGATATCGTGATATTGCGATATTGCACAGCAAATCGCAGATCGCAATGTCACAGATTCTTAAAAGCTTGTTGTGCAAAGAAAATCTTTTCATAAATCAATATCCGTTATGTGCTTTAATGATTGAATTAATGAATGGATTGTCAATTATCGGTAAAAAGGATTTTGTTTTGATTGAAAGGTTGTTTCATGTTAAAATAATATATTTGATCTGCCTTCAGCATTTAAAACTATCCCGTCACCTTTCTCATGTCATTACTCTCACTTAATTCGTAAAATTGCAGGTGCGAAGGAGCAGAAGACTATACAAAGCATTCACAGAGTATTATGGGAAAGAAAGAGAAAACTCCAAGTTCTGAAAACAAAGAGATGGCTTCCCTGTATGCAGATACTGCTTGCAACAAGGATGCCGGTATCACCACCCGGGAGGGAATGCATAATCTGCTCGAAGAAGAAAATCCCAGGGTAATGGAAGTCACGGCTACTGCAGGTTCAAGTAATTCATCTGAAGCATATCTTACAGAATTGGCTTGTTCATTTTTGCACCGGATAGCAGCAAGAACGAGAATTATTCTGTATACAGATATGGTAAAATGGATGCTGGATAGCACCGATATTTCAGACATGAAATTTAGAACTCCAGATCAATAGCTCATCGGGTCATTCACTATAAAAGATTTGAGGCTTATGTATCACTTACCAAAGCCTCAGGCGACTTACAACAAACAATTTATGGAGAAATTTTCCAGGGAAAATGCAAATTTGGCGGAATGCACAAAGGAATGGACCAAAAGAGATGAGCCATTGAAGAAAGACAAACAAGGTATGTACATTACTGGTTCACTCACCTCTCCCTATTGTTTTGCTGCTACTATGTTATGTAGGCTTTCTGGAAAGCCTGACATAAATAAGGTCTTGCCTGAATGGCTTCCATTATTAAATGTTGTTGTTAACGCTACCATTGTAGACTGGGCCAAAATACTGTCTAATAATTTAGCCACTGTTGTTTTCAATTACCAGTCTAAACAGACTATCTCTCAGAGGATTTATCCTCCTTTTTATCTTTTTGCCTATGTTATGGATTCTATCTGCTTTGTTTCTAAATTCCCTTTAATGGGTTGGCAATGGACAATTCATGATCCTTTGCCTATTCATGTCTATCACAAATAATTGTGGGAATCAAAGTTTGTTCCTCATTTTTACAAGATTTTTCATGGCATAATGTTTCCTCTATACAGAATATTGTATAATAAGGATGCTCCAAGGTTTTCCCCGGAAGTAGAAGTCGACATTCTCCCTATCGCACGATGGTTTGGAGAAGAGTGGTTTACCTATGTGAGGGTTTCTGGAAGCTCTACTTCTCCTCATGTTTTACCCTTGTATGTTCCAAATAAACTTATAGCTCGGGAAATTGAATACCAAAACTGTGGTGAAGGAGGTTTGACAAAGGAATTAAAGGATAAGAAGAAGGCCATCTGGCCAAAATTTCCCATAGCCTGTGGAGCATTTTCATTATTTGATGTTGGTCATGCATTTAAAGAGGTAAGCAATATTACATGCTTACAACTGTTCAAGTTTTCGAGAAGGCTATTTGATCCATATGGTGTTGTCAAGGATTTCACCACTGCAATCAAAGTAAGAGTATTTTTTGGAGAAGAAGATCTTTTTGATGATATGTTTCAAGAGAAATGTTCATTTAAAGAAGTTTTACATTTAGCTCAAACAAAGCTTCCCCCAAAAGAATTTCAGGAATTTAAAATCTACAGAGAAAGAAGATTGAATACTATCCCTTTGGATAATTTACACTTGGAACCCATAAGGGAACCAACTCCTAGTGTCAGTCTCAATGGTAGCTCAGATATTGACAGGTCCAAATCAAATTTTGACAAAGAAACTTCTCAACGTTCTCAAAAGTCTGATAAAGATGAAGGCTTAGTGAAAGATACAGCTTAGTCAAAAGAGCTTTCACAACTACAGACTTCAACCACTCCACAGTTGAATCTTCCACTTCCCACTGTATAGCAACCATCCACCAGCATTCAATTAGATAAAGAATGGGAAACGTTTAATGAATTTCTTAATGTTGAAGGACAGAATACACAAACCCCTATACAGACAACAAAATTTTTAAGCACAGGAATAAGCGGCAATGTAACGAACACAGAGCATATACCTATCACTCCCTCTTCTGAAATTGTACTTAATATAGAAGACATTCCTCTTTTGGATGTATTCTATAGCTCGCAGTATAAAGCAGTAGTTAGGAAGCAAAGGAAAAAGAGAAAGTTAGAGAGCGCAATCTCTACTAATGCAGAACAATTAGATGTCTTATGGAAAGATCCTACTACGGATCCTACTGAGAATCTTACCAAGTTATCTCAGATTACAGGAGCTTATGCCTCCGCAACTATTGACAAAGCATCTGAGGTACGGCTATTATTAAATGAAAAATAAGATCAGATACAAGTTCTGCAACATCAATTGCAAACAAAATGGAAACAAAAGGCGGAAGAAAAAGAAAAATCAATTCATGGATTAACAAGATTAAATTGGGATTCTTACTAGACATATCTAGAAAAACCACACAGTCAATGCAACACTCTTAATTGCATCATTAATTCTACTGAGAATATTACACCTACACTTGTCGATTTTGTCTTTTCAGGGCAGTTGAAATCTGAAGTCGGCCAACCACCTCTTCTCAAAACAATGTTGGATGCTTGCAAATTCAAAGATCAAATTCATAAGTAGTTAGTTGATAGTTTTCATTTTTAGATTTAGCTTCAGTTTTACTTTATTTTTGCCTAGAAAAAGGACGGTCATTTAAACTGAATCCTAAATTTTTGTAATAAAATATTTTTAGATTTAGTTAGTAGTATTTAAACCCTTCTCATGCATTTAGAGAAGGGTCCTGAAATTTGTCAAAAACTTATCCTCAGAACATGCACTTCTGCACCCTCAAAGGAGGTTTTGATGAATGAATGGAACGATATTTATTGATATCTGTGTCTAATATCTGTTACTGATGTTGCATTTCTGTACTCTTAATGGATGTTGGATTAGGAAGAGATAAATCATTATTGCTTCTAGCTCATGAGTAGAACCAGTTATAAATGGTACTTTTATCTCTTAACTATTTCTGTTTCTGTGTTAAAAAGTGATACTCATGTTCAGTTATTTATATATTGATGTTTGAATACTTGAGTTATCATTTGGCATTTTTGTACGGTGATAGCTATTTATTTGTGCTTGATGTATGAATAGCTTATTATGCGATATGTTTTTCACAACTGTTTCATCTAACTTTTTATATGAAATGGTTTATATTTATTGAATTCTTTTCTCATAATAATTGAATGATCTTTATTATCAATTGTTATCTGAAATCATTTTAGATCGCATAAATAGAAAGATTTACATCCCGAGTTAGTTTTAGAGTTAGATATTTCTTAGAATACAGTTTGCATATGAATAGATTAGAAATAGATTAAAAGCATTTTACTTAGGAATTTTAGATAAGAAATATCAATTCTCAAACACACACACACACAGATTGGGAAACTGGTCCCATTATCCCCAGTCGGACCCACTACACCAAACGGAAAAGGAGTCACAATCCACTGGGTCCTGGATCGGTGGCATCCTCCTTGTTACAGACCCGATTTCTGGCTTCAACACCTCCTCCCAAACCAAGGTACATACATGAGATACATCTCAAACAGAAATATATGTGAATACATGAGACATACTTCAAACAAGGGTAAATACATGGAGATAAAATTTAACATGTGATGTCCAAACTCTCTTCTTAACAGCCACAAACACCATGCCTTCTTCTTATACATGCTATCATTGAGACATAAGTCATGAGATGAGAAAATATGTATCTTTGGGTAGTAGCCATACTTACCCAAAAGCAACCAGTGCAGCCATGCTTCTTGCTGGCCTATATCATAGATCTACAAGTGGTTTGGAAACCTCTTGCTCCATACTGTCATCCACTCATCCCAATATGGGTGATGGATCTCATTCTGCAAATACTTGGTATCCTCCCATGTTAGGACACCAACCTTCTCAAATATTTGAAGAATTTTGCACTTCATGAAATTTTGAAGTGCACCTCCAATGGGACCTCTTGATGAGACCACCTCCTCATTCATGGTCTTCCAAAACCAATGGGGTCTTGGATCTGCTGCAAGTAGAAGTATCTCTTTGAGTTGTGGCATGCTCATTGAGAAAGTGTCATCTAGAGAGGAGAAAATGTTCCTCATCTCAAAATGTCTACCCTTTGTCATCTCTCCCTCTATTTCTCCCTGAATGAAGCTTATATCTGAATTCTCCCATGAGGAATGGGTCCTTATTTCTTCATTTCTACTCTTGGACAGTGCAATGCAACTTTGCTGCTCTAGATTATCAGTAAGTGATGATGTTCCTGGGCCGTGCAACAACAAATTTCAACAGTCCTCTAAAATATTTGTTGAAATAATAGAAAGTTGAAACTCAATCATACCTTGATGGGCTTTAGGAACACCTTGTATGGTTTCAAGAGTTCCTTCTTCTACTATGTTGGCTCCCTAAATTGCTCATGTTGAAGGCTGGTCCTCCAAGGTTGTGACAACACTGATACAAGCCTCCTTAAGCGGTGGTGAGGGCTCCTCCCTTTCTGATTATTTTTCATCAAATCTCTTGATCACCCTTTGAGTGAAATCTGCAAGAGAAGATACTCTTGCATGTATCACATGGCTGAACCACCAATTTCTTACCTTTCCCTTCATGTGCAGCGCTGCAATCTGTATTTCTTCTCTCTCTACCACTAGATGTAGTAGGAAGAATGCACTGAGTCTTCTTTCCCAAGTCCTTACTGTAGATGTCCCATCAAAAGTGGACGATAGAAATATATTGCCATTTATTTCTCCCTTGCTGCAGGGTCTCCTCTCTCCCTCCAGTTGAATGAATTGTGGGAAGGCTAGAGTCTCCTTGAAGGCTCTAGGTTGAGACTTGTACTCAACAAGGTATTCACTTAGAATCTGATGATCCAAGTATCCTCCATGCTTCTTGTCTCCTTCTTTTTGAGAATAGGAAGTGCATGGTCCTTCCTCTTCTTGAAACATTCTAGAGGTCTCATTGCAGCTTTCTTCTTCTTGAAACCCTCTAGGAGTTTGATTTCATCTTTCTTCTTTCATCTATTTTGCCTCCTTGGAGAGGTTATTCCTTGATTTGAAAAGTGATGAGAGTAATCTCATTCTCTCCATCATTCTAATATTTTCTCCTTCTCTTTATTCTTCTCATAGCTGGAACTCACAGGCTGAGCTAAGACTATGCTTTGATACCACTGTAATATTCCCAGGTAGGGATGCAGCAATACTTGAACACAATACTGGGATAGTAGAAAGAATTAACTCATAAAATGGGTTAAGAAACACTTATCCATCAATTATATGTTCAGGAGAAACTTATTACACCTTTTATGATCCCAAAAGTTGAGGAAATGCAGAAAATAGGGCCATAAAACGGATGTCTTTAGAAAGTGATGATATAACTGTGAGAAATGGGACTTAGATCCCTTAGAATATGCAGTATGCATCTCACATCTAGATTTGGAACAAAAAAAAATGCTTCTAGCCAAGTTAAACAGGTCTCCCAAAACCAATACTGCTCGAATAAGCCCAAACCCCATGACTTTTGCTAACATAAAGTAATGAAGCATATAAAAATGTTATTTTTATGAGGTTTTATGTAAAAAATAATGAGAAATAGCAGATTTGGAGTTTACATTCATCCAACGGCTGAGAAAATTGGATATCTCTCCCTTTTTATACAAAATGAGAATAACCCAGCAAGGGCTTCATGAAAGTACAAGTATAAAGTAACAGAGTAACACATTTACAAACATCTAGATATAAAAAAAATGCAAGAATTAGCTCAAAATATATATAGATGAAATGTACAAGAGAATGGAAGAATATTCTGTATACAAGCCTTCTCCGGGAGAAGGGTTGGCCCTCTCTCCTAGAATAAGCTCACATCTAAGGGTCTTGACCCCCGCCGCAACACAGATAAAAATGATGCAAGTCCTACAAAGGACTAAAATGTAGGAGATGGAAATTACATTTATCCAAACATGCCAAATATCTGAAATGAAGCTCTAGGAATCCCTCACTGATCTCCCATAGAAAGGAATGCTTCCTCCTCTGAAATACAAGCTTTGGAAGTGGTGTTGTGAACCCTCACTGCAACACCCTGCAACACAACATTATACTGCTATAGAAATAATGTTGTAGCTGAATGAGGACGCTTGGCCTCAAGGTTGGATGTGAGGCAAATTAGTATATGCTCTTTTAGGAGATCACTCAAGGAAGGAGAAGGATTCCTGAACAAGAAATCCTTGTGCTAAGCAGCACTGCAACTCTGCTAAATAGCAAGAGAATGCCAAATAGTCATGCAGACCAAATTATATAATCATAAAGATGACCTCAAATGGCTGCCATTCTCTTCCTTATAATATTTGTGAGCCTCCTCACCTTGGGTCCCGCCCATTAGGGTTTCCACATGCACATGATCAATCTCCCTCCAAAATTGCATTGTATCACCATGAAGGCCACTCCTCCAAAATCACGCTGTTTGATTTGGTCAAGGTTGACCTCTTTAACCTGCTTCACCTCCTTTCACACTCAATTTTCTTCAATCCAGATTTCATATATCTGTTTAAGCTGATACTTTTTCACATTGAGTTATGCACATTGGTGATCCATTCCTTTTCATGCATTGTAATATTCCCAAATAGGGAATTTCTACAACAATAAGAACACCTTAAGATTTTCCAAAGTTGGATATAGTTCATATGATGTATTAAAAACACATAGCCGTCAATTAGAGTTACAAAAACAACTTATACTTCACTTTATGATCCAAAAGTTGGGGAAATGTGGCAAAATAAGCCCCAAAAACGTTATTCCCAGCTATTTTCGTAATAAAAGAGAAAAATAATGGTGGGATCCATTATAATATATCATATGGGACTCACATACCAAATTTGAGTGAAAACAAATCACTCTATCTAAGTTAAACAGACCTTCTCGTCCCGGTATGGCTTAAAAAGGCCCAAATCCCATGACTTTTAGCATACAAAATGAATGAAGCAAGGGAAAGAATGATTTAGTGAGGATTTATACAAAAAATAATGGTCTTTAATAGATATGGACTTTATATCATGCAAGAGTGAAGAAAAATGGGGATTCAACCCTTTTTATACAGCAAAAGACAACCCAACAAGGGCCTCATGAAAGTACATGTATAAAATGATAGATCTGCAGATATAGATCTAAGAAAACATATTATACTGCAGCTCTATATATATTTAGCTTAAAATATACAAGAAAGAGGATAAGGATGATATACAGAGCTCTTTGAGAGAAGGGTTGGCTCTTCCTCCAAGGAATAAGCTCACAAGCAAGGGTTCAAACCCTGCTACTGCAACACTATGAAAAATGACATAGATCCTAAAGGTTACTATGCTATAGAAGATATAAAGTAAATTAGCCACATTCCAAGATCTGAAATTAATCTCTGGAGCTCCCTCACTGATCTCCCAGAGAAAGGTAGGCTTCCTCCTTTGAAATACAAGCTCCAGAAGTGGTGTTGTGAACCCTCACTGCAACACCCTGCAACACAACATTATACTGTTGTCGAAATAACACTATAGCTCAAGGAGGATGCTTGGCCTCAAGGCTAGATATGAGGAAAATTAGTACATTATTCTTCAAAATATTACTTAAGGAAGGAGAATGATTCTTGAACAGGAGATCATTGTGTTAAGCAGCACTACAACTCTGCTAAACAACAAGAGAATGCCAAATTATCATGCAGACCAAATTATATAATCGTCAAGCTGACCTCAAATGGCTACCATTATCCTCCTTATAATATTTGTGAGCCTCATCACCTTGGGTCCCACCCATTATGGTTTCCACATGCACAGGATCAATCTCCTTCCAAAACTGCGTAGTATCTCCATGAAGGTCACTCCTCCAAAATCACGTTGTTTGATTTGGTCAAGGTTGACCTCTTCATCCTGATTCATCCCCTTTCAAGCTTAAGTTACTTCAATCAATATTTCATATATTTTTTTAAGCTGGTCCTTGTCCACATTGAGCTATGCACATTGGTGATCCATTCCTCTTCATGCATGCTGTTGACTTGGTCAAACTTGACTTTGTCCACATGCAAAAATCCCTTTTCACACATGAGGGTGTGAAATTCAGCTACTAAAGTGATCCCCTTCCACACCAAGAGGATTTTTATGCTGATTTAAGTTAAGTATGGGTCTCCTCCCCCATTTATTCATCTACTAGGTGTAAAAATCAAAATTCCATATTCCAATTAGCTGCATGCTAACTTAGGAATATTCCAGTCCTCCCCTCCCAAATGTTGCTTGTCCTTAAGAAACTGCAAGGATAGAACTGGAAAGTCTCCTCTCAAGGCATGGAGTCTGAAATGTGTTGAGAAACATCTTCCCCATGTAAATCCTCCACCCCCCAAGCAATCATCCATACAAAATGAGCCACCCTCCAGAATGGTAACTCATGAAGAATCTCCTCCACCTTTGGCTCCTGAAATGTAGGTGGGTTGAATAGCTTAACATGGTAGGAAAAATTTCCTTCCCCACACTTTCCTCTTCTCCACCCATGATAAGTGTAGAGAACATGTTGATCTAGGGCTGCAAAAAGGTTTCCCTCAAGTGGCAAGAAGAAGATTAGATCTCCAACGATCCTTTCTCCCATGTCATGAATCATGCTGGCCCAAATCATCCCATTCAAAATGAATGGCACATCATCACCAATTGGCATCCAAATTAGGAAAATGATGATGGTTATATGTGAGTTGGATGATAAAAATTTTACATCAAGTGGATACAATGCAATATTCCCAATTACTGATTTAGATCATCATGTGACAAGTGGTTTTTCAACAAGATGACAACTATGCATGTTTTCATATCTACCATGAGGTGGTAAATAGCATTATATATCAGCTAAGTACAATAAGAATGAAAACACACTTGTAAAAATTCATGTATAGAAGGGTTAGCTCCATCATAAAGGTTGGTTCTATCATGAACATGAAGCCCATAAATAATCTTTCCCTCTTGTGGAGCAATGCAATGCACATACATGGTGAGAGAGTGTACATACTCAATGAAATTAAAAATAAGTGTAGAAATATATTTCTTACCATGTATAAAGAGTAATATTAAAGTGAGGGCCATGGATGAGTCCTCCCATGAGAGTCCTCTCATAAAAATCTACAAAAAGAGAGGATGCATGCTCCCCTTGGAACACCTCATCAATAGAAACATACTCCCAAGTGACAACGTTATTGGCCCAAGTGATAAGGCTCTTGTCACTCCATGACTTCTCAATTTGACATTCCACATTCCAAAGCCATCCACCAATATGCTACTATGTGGGAAGCTCTTCCCCTTATGTGGAAGCCTCTCCTTATCCTCCAATTCTAAAGAGTAGCCTCTTTACACCTTGAATGTGCCCTACATTCCTCATCAAATATTATGATGAGTATGGAGGAATTTCAGCCCATACTCTCCCAATAGTAACCAAAGCAACAAGGAATTTTTCTTCCTTCTTACATTATCAAAATGCAAATCATGGAGCAAAAATACAATGATGGACATGTGAGATGTGTCATCAACATAGTACAAACAAGCTCCCATATACCACATCATGTGGGAGTTATCCTCCCTCCAAAACCAAGGTATGAGATACATCTCAATCATGTGAACACATGATACATACCTCTAGAAAATGTAAATACATGGACATAAGATCTAACATATGATGTCCAAACTCTCTTCTCAATATCCACAACGACCATGCCTTCTTCTTATGCATCCTATCAATGAGACTCAAGGCATGAGATAATGAAATAGAGATTTTTGAGTGGTGACCATACTCACCCAAAAACAACCACCACAACCATGCTTCTTGCTGGCCTGTATCATAGATCTACAAGGGGTTTGGAAGCCTCTTTCTCCATACTGCCATCCACTCATCCCAATGTGGGTGATGGATCTCATGTTGGGAATACTTAGTATCCTCCCATGGTAGGACACCAACCTCCTAAAATCTTTGAAGAACTCTGCACTTCATAAAAGGTTGAAGTGCACCTCTAATGGGATCCCCCAATGAGACCTCCTCCTCATGCATGGCCTTCTAAAATAAAAGAGGCCTTGGATCTACTGCAAGTAGAAGTCTCTTTTTGAGTTGTTGCATGCTCATTGAGAGAGTGTCATCTAGAGAGGAGAAAGAGTTTCTCATCTCAAGATGTCTACCCTTTGACATCTCTTCCTCCATTGCTTCTTGAATGAAACTGTTATCTGAATAATCCCATGAGGAATGGGTCCTCCTTTCTTCACTAATGCTCTTAAACAACGCAGTGCAATCTTGCTTCTTTAAATTAGCAGTAAGTGATGATCCTGGGCCATACAAAGACATACTTCCAAGGTCTCCCATAAGATTTTATGGAATGATAGAAAATGGAAATTCATGCATACCTTTGTGAGTCTTGGGAACATCTTGTATGGCTGCAAGAGTTCCTCCCTCCAATGTGTTGGCTGCCCCAATTGCTAATGTATATGGCTGCCCGTCCATGACTGTGATAACGCTGGTACAAGACTCCTCAAGTGGTGGTGAGGACTCCTCTTTCTTTGGTCTTATACTGTCAAATATTTTGATTACCCTATGAGTGAAATCTAAAAAAGTGGACAATATTGCACGACTCACATGGATGAACCAACAGGTGCTTGCCTTGCCCTCCAAGTGCAGCGTTGAGATCTCCACAACCTCTCTTTCTACTACTAGATGTAGTAGGAATAATGCCTCTGGCTTCATCACCCAAGATTCTGCTATACATAAGGGTGATCCATAAAAGTTAGACAATAGGAACCTATTGCCCCTTATCATCCTATTGCTGTATGGCCTCCTTTCTTCTTTCAGTTGGATAAAATAAGGAAGGTCTAGAGTCTCTTTCAAAGCTTTAGGTTGGCACTTGTACTCTACCAAATATCCACTCAGGATCTCATGTTCCATGTGGTCTTCTTGCTCTTCAATCCCTCTATGATAATAGGAAGTGCATGGGTCTTCTTCTTTCTCTTGAAACCTTCTAGAGGTCTCACTGCAATTTTCTCCTTCTTGAAATCCTCTTGGAGTTTCATTGCATCTTTCTTATTTCATCTGTTTCACCTCCTTGGAGAGGCTCTTAGATCTGAAAATTAATGAGAGTATTCTCATCCTTTCCATCATTATGATCTCTTCTTCATATTTATCTTCTGGGTTGGATCTGAAATCCATAGGCTGAGCCAACATGGCAGCTTCGTTACCACTCTAATATTCCAAAATAGGGAATTTCTACAAAAATAATAACACCTTAAGATGTTCCAAAGTTAGCGATAATTCATATGATGTTTTAAAAACACATAGCCATCAATTAGAGTTACAGCAGTAACTTATACTTCACTTTATGATCCAAAAGTTGTGGAAAAGTGGAAAAATAAGCCCCAAAAATGTTATTCCAAGATATTTGCGTAATAACAGAGGAAAATAATGGAGGGATCCCTTAGAATATATCATATGGGACTCACATACCAAATTTTAGCAAAAACAAATCAATCTAGCTAAGTTAAACAAACCTCCTGGTCTTGGTATGGCTTAAAAAGGCCCAAATCCCATGACTTTTAGCATACAAAATGACTGAAGCAAGGGACAACATGATTTAGTGAGGATTTATGAAAAAAATAATGTACTCAACAGATTTGGATTTTATTGTAGGCAAGAGTGAAGAAAAATGTGGATTCAACCCTTTTTATACAACAAAAGACAACCCGGCAAGGGTCTCATGAACGTACATGTATAAATGACAGATATGTAGATATAGATCTAGAAAAAAAAAGCATACTGTAGCTCTATATATATGTAGCTAAAAATATACAAGAAAGAGAAGAAGGATGATATAAAAATCTTTCTGGGAGAAGGGTTGGCCCTTTCTCCAAGGAATAAGCTCACAAGCAAGGGTTCAAACCCTACTACTGCAACACTATAAAAAATGACGTAGATCTTGAAGGTGACTACATTGTAGGAGATATAAAGTACATTTTCCAAATTCCAAGATCTGAAATGAAGCTTTGGGACTCCCTCACTGATCTCCCAGAGAGAGAAAGGCTCCCTCCTCTGAAATACAAGTGCTGGAGGTGATTTTATGAACCCTCACTGCAACACCCTGCAACACAACATTATACTACTGCAGAAATAATGTTGTACTTGAAAGAGGATGCTTGTACTCAATCTTGGATGTGAGGCAAATAATTACATGCTCCTCCAAGAGACCTCTCAAGAAAGGAGAAGGATTCCTAAATAGGATATCCTTGTGCTAAACAGCATTGCAGCTCTGCTAAGCAGCAAGAGAATGCAAAATAGTCATGCAAAAAAAAATATATAATCATCAAGCTAACCTCAAATGGCTGCCATTCCCTTCCTTATAAGCTATGTTAGGCTGCTCACCTTGGGTTTCCACATGCACATGATCAATCTCCCTCCAAAACTGCATTGTTTCTTCATGAAGGCTCTTCTCCAAAATCACATTGTTTGATTTGGTCAAGTTTGACCTCTGCAACCTGCTTCATTCCCTTTCACACTCAAGTGTCTCCAAGCTAGCTCTCATATGTTTGTTTAAGCTGATACTTGTTCACATTTTCAATGTTGATTCATTCCTCTTCATGCATGTTGTTGAGTTGGTCAAACTTGACTTTGTCCACAAGAGAAAGTCCCTTTTCACACATGAGGGTGTGAAATCCAGCTGCTATAATGATCCCCTTTCACATCAAGAGGGTTTTTATGCTAATTTTAGTTAAGTATGGGTCCCCTACCCCATTTATTCATCTACTAAGTGAAAAAATCAAAAGTTAATATTCCCCTTAGTTGCTTGCTAAAGTAGGAATATTACATGCATGTTGTTGACTTGGTCAAACTTGAATTTGTCCATATGCAAAAATCCCTTTTCACACATGAGGGTGTGAAATCCAGCAACTAAAGTGATCCCCTTCCACACCAAGAGGGTTTTTATGCTGATTTAAGTTAAGTATTGGTCTCCTCCCACATTTATTTATCTACTAGGTGAAAAAATCAAAATTCAATATTCCAATTAGTTGCATGCTAATTTAGGAATATTACTGAGATGTTTTAAATACTTTAGATTCTATAATATCTCTTAGCCTTGTAAATCCTTCTACCTGACATTAAATAATGTCATATTTTCTTGTCTCATTTTCCAGTGATATCAGTTTCCCCCTAATGTGTGAGGTCTAGGAAGAACTGTATAGTTGAAATACATTATAGTTTCTTTTCTGTGTACCATGTGGAGAGAGAGAGAGACCTGCATGTAGCTCAAAGTTGAAGACACCTTGCACCAGGTCTAAGAGCGACCATGTCCTATGGGATCTTTGCAAGTAATGGTATAATACAATATATAAAATTTTGTACGAGGCAGGCATGTCCCATGCTCGTGATGCTTTGGCTAGTTAAAGAAATCTATTTGATAGATACAGATTTTGTTTGCGTCACTACTATGGTAGTGACTTAGTAGTTGATGATGATGAATAATGATGCCCTCAAGGGCATTTTTTATTTGAAAATAGGTAGAATGTGGTACCCCCATGCGTAAAACTTGGTATGGTGTATCAACGTGCATTGTACTCATTGGTGATGGCTGGGACCTTCCCATGTAAGCATTGCTAAAAGAGACACTTATAAGGGCACGGTTCATTGACGAATTTGATCAAAGTGAAATAGTTGTAAGGAGGAATGATGACATCTGTGGGCAATGATGTCTCCCACAATGCCACCCGAGGATGTCCCTATTGTGGAGATTGGTGATCTAAGGTACCGCTTCCTTTTTGGAAAAATAGGTGTTGATGTTGACAAAAAGGAAGTCTCAACGAAATGAGAGAGTCACTGATTAGGGGATCAGGATCCTGGATGTGATGGGTTTAATGTAGGAATTATGGAAATGAGTGACTGAAAAACTAATGATGAGGATTCAGTAGCCCAAGATCGAAGTATAAAAATCAGCTTGGCAGTTTTCATAAATATTTCTGATGGGGAAATCCCTATAGTCAATAGGACATCCAGGGTGGGTATATTTTGGTTATGAATGTCATGGAGGCTTATGCATGAGGGTGTGTTAATCCAATTAAGAGTGACGAGGGAATGCTGCCATGGGAGAAAAAATCAATCGGTGGGTGGGGGACATAGTGCACCATTTGCAGTCTTTGTACTCTTACCAAAAGAATAAAATAATGGGGTTTGGTTTGTACAAAACACAGAGACAGGTGCCCCAAAACATGAAAGTGTTCACTCACTGATGATGTGAGGAAGGTTTTTTTGCTAAGGGTGGGGCCCCATTGGGTGGTCTCATGTGTGAGGTTGACGAAGTGCATGGAAAATGTCGTAGATGGGTTATGTTCATGGAGGTATGGTAGGCCAAATGATAGGCATGGTAGTACGCTTTCACCCTACTTGTAAAACCTAGTCGTATCAGAAAGGGGATTTCTTTTGATATGGTAAAACTTGACCTAATGTATGGCGGGTGAATGGGCATGAGGTGTTTCCTAGACTAAAGTGGTATGGCCATGGCCTCACTTATTTTTGTGAGATATTGTCTACAATGGGTGACAGGCGGCATGGAGGGGAGTCTCTACTGACCAACGAGGATGTTCATCATGTGCAAGGTGGAGTGATGATAAACATGGTCAGGTGTTTGGAACCAGCGGCTAATTTATGATGGAGAAATTATGTCAAGATATGCATATTTTTTATGGGACTCTATAATGCTGAGGGTATAATGATACCTTCTTTGTAACTTTTAGTGGATGGAGTGGTGAATTTTTTCCATATTACCTACAAAAATAAATACCCAAGTGAAAGCATATTATTTATTCAAATATTATTGAAATAAATGTTCTTCAAAAAAGGAGATCAGAGAGGGCATACCTGCTAGTGCTCGATTTCTTCTTTTTTTTGTGAGGTGAAAATGTGTGGCACTTCTCTTGGAACGTGTGGGTGGCCAGTCACAATACGCTTTCGGACGAGGTGATTGGGCTTTACGAGCTCTCTCATTATGTTAAGTCCCTATATTAATAGTATAGCCCCTTATTATGTTAATGCCCCCCTTATTGTTATTATTGTACCTGTAACCCCCTTATTATTGTTATTATTGTGCCCTTAAATTATTATTGTTAGGTTGGCTAGCATTACATTGTGCCCCCAATAGGATTACATTATCGCCCCATGGACTCCTATATATAGAAATGAGGTTTTGTAAATTGGATCATCCAAGAATCGTTCATTTATGTAATGTATTGGAGGTTGCCCCCTAGAAGTGGATTATTTCTAAGGCGTTGATATCTCTTTTATTTTATTTTTGGAGCTGGTTACACAACATTTGGTATCGGAGCTTTGGATTCTAGGGTTTTGCTGCTCCAAACAGGTCATCGTGGAATTTTCGCTATAACTTTTTTTCTACGAAGTCTCAGAAGCTGAAATTTTTAGGGTGTGAAGCCGAAATCATGAGGAAGATTTTCTAAAAATTTCAAAGCTTGGTTCACAATATTTTCGGAGATATGATCTGTGGAAGTTAGGTCTTTTTTCAAGATCCTAATGTTTTTTGGCATCGTGGCATTTGCGCTATAATGTTTTTTCTACGAAGGTTCAGAATCTGAAATTTGTATGGTGCGAAGCTAAAATCCTGAGGAAATTTTTCAAAACATTTCAGAGCTTGGTTCGTAATATTTTTGGAGATATGATCTGTGGAAGGTAGTGCTTTTTCAGGCTCCTGAATTTCATCTCAAAGAGGTGATCGTGGGAAAAGTTCAATAACTCTCTCTCTAAGCATTGGATTTGAGTGCCGTAAAAAGTGGTCACAGTACACAGACTGTAGGTTTCTTTTCTATCAATTTTAGAGACAAAGGATGAAACGGTGACACGTTGCAAGTCGTATAAGTTAGCTCTACTGAACCAGTCCATAATTAGGTCATTGTGGGAGATTGGACACAACTTTGTCTTGGAGAATCCAAATCGGGTCATAGCTGTGGCATTCAAAAGAGAATTCAGAGGGCCACTTCAGTGCTAAATTTCAGATATTGAAGATCCGCAATCACAGCGATAATACAATTTCAATATCAAGCTCCACAAAGAAAGTAAAAGGTGTGTATTTTTTTCCGAATTGCATAACTCTTGTTTGAAGAATCAAGTTGAATTGATTGCAAGGGCCTATTGTAGAATAGATATCAATATTGGAGTCTAAAATGGCCCCTAAAAAGAGTTCAACACCCATTAATCCTTTAGAAAGCTATACTATGATGCATGAAGAGGAAGAATTTCAGTATGAGATATCAAAATTACGGTACCAAGTGAAAAAAATTTCGATCTTACGAAGAGCAACCGAAGATGAAATAGATGGTTTAAAAGAAAAAATGGAGGCTAAGTTGGATGGTTTGAAGGATAAAATAATAGCAAATATGGATGATAAATTAGTGGAAGATCACATTGAGCATCAACAACAAGTTCTCCAACTCTCAAAGGATAACCCAACTTTGGTGTAGAATCTAATGAAACAATAGGAAGATCAACATGACATCGAAAGAAGTTATGAAGCAGTCATAGAAACAAGAACTCGACAAGTACGATCAATCTCAGAGTATCTCAGCAAGTGGAAGAACTTTCCTGTAGAAG
Source organism: Pinus albicaulis (assembly GCA_034641835.2). Taxonomy (NCBI): domain Eukaryota; kingdom Viridiplantae; phylum Streptophyta; class Pinopsida; order Pinales; family Pinaceae; genus Pinus; species Pinus albicaulis. The sequence goes on along the minus strand of CM076569.1, from coordinate 347,145,771 downwards.
ATTTCACATGGGAGGATGAGAATTTTATACAGAAGCATCAAGAAATAATCAAGCGTTGAGGACAACACTTGTTTGAAGGAGAGGAACATGTTAAGTCCCTATATTAATAGTATAGCCCCTTATTATGTTAGTGTAGCCCCCCTTATTGTTATTGTTATTGCCCTTGTAACCCCCATATTGTTATTATTGTGCCCTTAAATTATTATTGTTAGGTCGGCTAGGATTACATTGTGGCCCACTAGGATTATATTATGGCCCCATGGACTCCTATATATAGAAAGGAGGTTTTGTAAATTGTATCATCCAAGAATTGTTCATTTATGTAATGTATTGGAGGTTGCCCCCTCGAAGTGACTTATTTCTAAGGCATTTATATCTTTTTTCTTCTATTTTTGGAGTTGGTTACACAACACATTATGGTCCTCCAAAGTTTCTGAAAAGGGTTATATATAGGTGAATATGGCTCAATTCAGTTCATTTGTCTCATTTGAGTGATGACAGGTCAGAAGATTTTGCGGAGCAGTTCTTTCTATTGCGGTCAGCCTGAGTATGGATCTTAGGTTAGTTTCCACCTTGATCGTGTGGGCGATCAAGGTACGGGCGCGATATTTGCATGCAAAATAAAGGTTTTGTCCACATTTATCATTCCTATCATAGCTTTGGGAATGCCTTCTTCATGACTGTGGGAAGAACATACACGACTTCCTAGCGCCTATCTGAGGAACAGGCACGCGGAGAGCTGAGGCACATTTTTTTGAAAAATTAATGGGAATTTTGTCAATTTTTTGGTGTGATTGATATGCTCCTAATTTGATGATAGGATTATATGGAGGGAAAGGAATTGGCCTGATCTCCATGCTACCTTGGCTGTTGATGTTCAAGTGCGCCAAAAATTGGCGTGCTAGGGTCTTTTCAAATTTATGGAGAATGACCTTCTATGATCATAGGATAGTCTTTTGCACTACCTGGTCTGATGCTAGAATAGGCAAGCCAAGGTGATGGTGCAAAGTGGGTGCGACCTTGTTATCCGTCCTGATACGGATATCTATTTTGTGTTGGGTTGCTACCTCAAGGTGTGGTGCTTCCTTATCCACTTCCACCTGGGAGAGTGGATGTTGAGTGATTCAAGGGGCGTCATTGTGGTGAGGTGCTACTTACAGAGGGGTGTATAGTTATTGCTACACTGAAAAACTTGGCTGAGCGGCAAGCTCTAGAGGCCATTGTGCAACTAGTGGGGTTGTCTTCCCCTCATCGGGCATCAGGTCCACATATCGGTGTCTTGGGCCGACTGAGGTTCGAGAAATTTTATGAATTTTCCCGTTTCTGTTATGACAGGATGCTGGCACAACTTTCCAAGGTCTGAGATGGATTAAAGCTATTTACTTATTCCACCATATTATGTAGCATCATGTATGAGTGGGTGGCACTGCTAAGACCTATGGTGTAAGTGCCTACTGGGGGTCCACAAAAGCCTCACATGAGGAGGTGGGCCCCTGTGATGCCTTGAGGAGGTGGAGGTATGTTGGGGCATTATTTGAATGCCACCATGGAGGCTTGGTTTGAGGCGAACCCTCAGATGTTCCTATCATTCCCTTATGTAGGGATGGACTTCTGGGGAGATCAAGACATGGGTATTACTGCTAGATATGCTTGGGGCCTAGCCAGAATGTTTTTTTGGTTGCTACATTTACTTCAGTATTTATGTTTATATGTGTATTATGATGACACTGACATAGTATTGGTTACTTTTACAGATGTTAGCGAGTTCAATCATTCTATGGCTTGGTTGGTGGAGCACCATCCTATTCAATGACCTTGAGGAGCTCGTGGGGGATAAGGAGGAGTTCCTGCATAGACTTTGGGTGGAGTACCAGGTGGTGAGGCTGGCCCTTCGGGGGAGGGCAGTAGCTCAGCTGTTATCGAGACTGCTACTGAGTGAGCTTGTGTTGATGTGAAGGAGGCTCGTGTGGCTAAGCTAACCAAGAAGTTTGATGCTCAAGAGGATTCATGGGGTTGAGTGGACCGCTTAACCTAGGGGATGCCTACCTGAGGCTATGTGGATGACCTAGAGGATGTATGGATCGACACCTTAATAGCCCGGGAGAGGGGATATCTGCTAGTTTTACATCGGGTGGAGATCTCCGTGTTGAAGGTGGCTCTAGTATTGGTACGAGGAGCAGTAGTGGGTCCAGGTACCCCGCGTGGGGGAGCACCACCCTAGAGTCTTATTGTACACAGGAAAAGCACCCATTATGAGGATGCTTCCCCTATTTTTCTCGACTTGTGTATTTGTATCTTTTTGGGATAACTTACGGGCCAGAGATACTATTATTTTTACTCAGACACATACATTGGTCGTATATACGCGAGAGATATATTTTTGCGGCTCTACATGGTGTGCCCCCTATTTTTTTTTATGGATTAAGCTATGCTGAAGGATATCTATGTTTTCTATGTTTTTCTTTTTTATGTATGATGGTTTATCTAAGAAGCATTCCAGTTTAGAATATTGTTAGCTATGTGATCAACTGCTTGGTTTTGACTCCTTGGTACATGTGTGAATGTAACATAGTCAAATTGTCTGCTTAATATTTTTGCAGGTAATTATTTTCTAAATAGATGTGAATATCTTATCTCAAATGTTTGGTTTAACTGCGACACTACTAATTGGGAATCAAGGTAGAGATGTATATGGTGTATGCCCTGATTGAGGGCATCGCACATAAGTTCGATGACAATGTCATATTCTTCCTGATTGTTTTTTGCTGAGCTGATACAAACACCATTGGTGCAGATTGGTGATCAGTCAGGGTGATAGATATCATAGGCAGCTACTGCTAAAATTTGAGACCATTGCGATGCTCCATCAACAAATCTGGAGAAAGTTCGAGTTGGTAAGCCATTATGAAACTAGGGTGAATTTTATAACAAGTCTTTTCATAAAAAATTTAAAGTGTTTGGGTATGTTGGCTCTAAAGGAGGGCCTTCTTGGCCCTTATGGATAGAATTTCTTGAGATAAAGGCCATTGATGGGGTCGATGAGGCATGTTCCATCTGACTCAGTCAAGATGTATGCCCCTTTGATAAGGAAATTTTTTATGATGTAGGGTCCTTTCAACAAGGTTTCAAACTTTCCTGGCCCTAGGGCTTCTTTTGTGACATCATAGTGGAGGACTAGTTCTCCCTCAGTGAATGAGCGAGGGTTGATGTGGCAATCGAATGATAATTTTACCCATTTCTTGTGGGCCTTGTTGTGTTGCAGTGACTATCATCTACTTTTGTTGATGAACTCTAGTTGTACAAGGCACTGTTCTAGAGGTTGCATATCATCGAAGAGTCCGATGGCGGCATGTAAATTCAGGATCTTGCGGAAATCAATGAAAAATCATAGTGTGTCCTAATTTTTAAGATGGGAATAGGGTTGGGAAACCAAGACGTGTGGGGGGCCCGACTCTTGGTTCTAATACATGATAATATGAATCATATATGGTGTATCATGTCATTGGTGTTTGGTGGTGGGAGAATCTCTGTGATGGGAGCTTGCGAAAGCGCAAGGTTGGGTCCCCTATTACGATGGTCAATTTCATGTCAGTGGAAATTGCGTCTGGTACAAAGGTCCTTGAATTTTTTCATTATCAGGTATGCCTATGGTTCATGGTTATGGCCAGTGAAAATGGTGCATGGTACCACTGTGCCAACTGAGTATATTGTGTGGGAATCAACACTACTCTTCGTCCCAAACGTGGATGCTTGGAAAGGATCTGTTGTAGAAGATGAGGTCTTCTACTTCCATTTCCGACTTTTTGTCTTGGGTACATCTAAATCTTTTGGGGGTGTAGGCTTAATGCTTGTCTTTCCGCTCTAAGCTTGGTGAGATGCTAAAATTTAATTATATGATGAAAGTGTGAACAAATCCGGCAATAATTATGCCTAATTTTCTCTTGGTTAGAGAGAAGTCTTTGTTGTTGGAACGAGACTGTGTGAAAAATGTTTGCGAGTTGCTTCATTTATTTGCACTTCCCAGTGGCCAATCAGGTTGCATAGTCTGCATGTCATCCTAGGTTGGACTTGGATCATGCTTGGTTGGAGAATCGTCCCAGTGTGCCCATTACACTGATGTGGGTGAGGAGTAGATAGCCTAGGGGTGCTCTATATTCTATACCAGTTGAGGAGATCGTCACATTTATTTTCTAATGTATGTATCATATAAATTAGAGGACAAACTCATGGGAAATAGGTACAAAAATGCTCATGGTGATTTCCGTGACATACTAAGAAAAACAACCTAGATATGGGGTGCCCATCCTGCTCACTAGATGGCGTGACTAGGTATTAGTGACATAGCGCTTCTAAGATAGGGCAAGTGGTGAAAACATGATTGGGTGTTTTATATAACACACATGTTGGTATCTTTTGTAGAGGGCAGTTGGGGGTAACTAAGGGTTCCCTGATTGGTCGCTTTTCAGTTGACAAAAAGAGGATGGATCTACTCATCACATCTTCTTGAGTTGTTGAGTTTTTCATGGATTGAGAGTAAGAGCCATTTTCTTGGGAGAGGTGAACTATAGTCGGTCACATACAAGCTAGTGCTACATGGAATCTAGGGATGTAGTGAAAATGGCATACAGAATGATTTCCACCACATGTTTGACATGAATACTTGGTATCTGAGTCAATGAGATATACTATATGAACTAGATACCATCACCAGAACATTTCCAAAGCTAGGCAATCGATGATGAAATGATTGCACTCATCACAGAGTATGCAACGTTCGATGGGAGGAGAGGGAATGGCTAGGAGTATTTCAGGAAACTGTCGTCCCTCCTGTAGGCATAGGATGACATGAGGTTCATCTTTAGATGACAGGGTGGAGGGATCCTCTTAATAGGATTTCTCGATGGCATGTAAAGTGTCCCTATATCATGGGATATCTAGGAAATGATGGGCATAGTGTCCATAATTGTTGCAGATAGCCCATGTGTGATTTTTACGCAATGCTCTACCTTGAAATTTGGTAGCAGGTTCCTTTTTACGAGAACTTAGGTCTGTGATGTCTACCGCAGAGCTAAAGAGTGGTTCTAATTCATTCATGTCTGGGCAGATGTGGGTAGTGTGGCCTACTACGTCACATATGGTGCAGCATGGTGATTCCCTTTGCGTGGTGAGATTATCCACCTTCTTTCCTTTTCTCTCATTTTTCTTATTCATAACCATCGGTTTCGGGATGGGAATTTCTTTTAGAAGTGGCCCACAAGGTTGGCCGAATTTCAGAAGTTTTGGAAGGAAGAGCAAGTTACGCAGTAGACCCCTGAATTGATCCAGCAGCTAGAAAAAATTGATAACACCATTACTCGCACGGTGGATCACTAGCTGGAAAGTGTGCTGGAATGGTTTGGGACATAATTTTCCATCAATTATTTTGTTTCCTACTTTGAAGAAAAGAAAATATTCTTCAAGGGTTTCTGGGATGGGTGTACAACACATAGCAGAAAATACTATTGGAGCAACCAAGAAGGAGATAGAGCTATCTATAGTCTAGTGAGAGAAGCAGCTACGCAAAATCCTCTAGCCACACCACTTTCCTCCCAGCATAGGGGTAAGAACTCACTTGCACCCCTGCCACCACCAGAAGGTGACATGGTTGTGCATATGAAGTTGCCTACCTTTAAGGGTGTGGGGGATGAAGACATGGATTAGTTCTGGTTTGTCGAAGGATTAGTCTGGACTGCGCAAAATGTAGCTAGTGATATGGTCAAAAGGGTAAAAATATCCTTGGCCTTTGAAAGAAGAGATTTGGACTGGTACATGGGATATATTGGCTAGCATGCAAACACGACCATTAAATAAATTAATAATGCCTTGAAGCAATAATTCAAGAAGCCTAATTCCTACTCTCAAATAGTGTTTGATCTAAAATATTTCAAGAAGGGGCCCTCTGAGTCTGTGTGGGAGGCCGATCAGTGACAAAAAAAGGTTATTAGACAAGGAGGGTTAGAGTATGATGAAAAACAACACACAGAACGGTTCATTGCTATGATGTTGCCTCACCTGCACATACCTTTGAGTCATCATACTTTTGAATTGCAAGAAAAATCTTTAGAGGTCATGATGAAATTAGAAGCTGTGCCTAGAGATGATGCACAGCTGGGCATCCAATAGACCCAAGGACAATTGGAGGCGATGCACATGGAGATCCAGAACCTGCAAAAGGAGCGAGGGGTGGCAGCTAGCCCCGAAAGATGGTGCATACGATGCAGGTCAAATGGTCACACCAAGGATAACTTCCCTTTATTAGCAGACTATATGTAGGACAAGGGACCTAGTCCATTGTGCCCTAGGGAAGTTATAGGATCAAGTGGGCCAGCGTTATGGTGTGAATATTGTCAGGGATGCACAATACAAACCACTGTCCCCACCTTGTTGTGTATGTCCCAGAGGTAAAGCAGTAATGGTGTAGGTTCTACCGATCGATATGACACGATGAACATAACTGTCTAACGTATGAATTAATGATCGATCGAGGGAACCTCTATAAGGTACAGTTAGATCCATCCTCGCTAAGATCCCTCTCGAGTGTAGGTGTCTCCCCGGCCAGGGGCAGGGGAGGCAAGAGCGGTGGAAGCATAGGTTCGGGACAAGGCCAACTAATTTGTTATAATTGTGGGGAAGTAGGAAACTTTGGTAGGGATTGTCCCAATCCTACAAGGTAGTCCTACTGGTATTGCAGATAGTCAGACCATGTAATTGAATACTATCTGATCTTGATAGTATAGATACAGGAGAAGCAGCCAACACCTGCACAGAATGTGTAGAGCGTTAAGGCTGAACTGGGAGACAATTATCCTAGTGTGAACATGAAAAGAAACAGTGGGATGGCCACCAAAGGGCCTAGGGAAAAGACTGCCATTGAACCTATGATCTGGAAATCAGTTACCAAGTAGGAATGTTTGGATCTAATAAAGGAAAAAGAAACATTGGTCACTACTCGCACAGACTCTATGGAAGCAGAGGTGTCTAATTCGCAACTTCCAGGAGGCCTCAAGGTAGTTGAGGAGGTCAAGCCCTTTTTACAGGCATGTATGAAGTTGTTGCATAACCCACAGGCTATGGAAAATCTTTAGGCATTAATATATAGCTGCATGACACAACCTAGCCTCCCTCAGGAAATCAAAGATGTACACAAACTATATAGGTATAAGAAACACATGGGTAGGGAGACGGGATTGACTGCGTGGATTGGTGAGTATGAGATGGATCAGGTTATTTTGGACTCAGGGTCAGATGTGAATGTATTGCCTAAAAAAACTTAGAAATAAATGGGAGAAGCTTAGTTGGAATGGTCCACTATCCATCTATGTATGGCCAATCAGAAAAAGATCATACCCTTGGGGAGACTATCAAAGATTGTGGTAGATAGCGCAAGGGTCACAGTTTAGGTTGATTTTGAGTTCATTCAAATTGTAGAGGATGCGGACCCCTACCATGTGCTTCTAGTGTTAGATTGAGCCATAGAAATGGGAGGTATCATTAATTTGAAGAAGTGAAGCATGGTGTTTAAGAATAATGGTACCTAAGTGAGAGTACCATTAGATCCTGTGGAAGGTGAACAATACACAGATCCGATGCATGACGAGGAGGAGGTAGATTAGATCTATAAGTTGACTGTGTGGGATGAATATTGGATCAAACCCATCGCAGAGGAAGTACTCTATTGGGAAAAGTACAGTGAATGCTTCTCTGACTCTGAAGAGGAGATAAAAAACTAGAAAAATCGATTAGGTAATCTGGCTGAGCTATGATGCCTTCAGGTCACACAGAACTTCAACTGCATTTCGTCGAAGGTAAGAGATCTACCCTATTTTGATGGTTCTGGTAATGTTATGGACTTTTTGTGGGCATTTGAAGCAAAATTTTCTATAGAATGAAGGTTATGGGCCCTTAACCTAGCTATGCATGCTACCCCTACATGATGGTGGGATACACATAAAGAAGAGTTCCAGGACGGGGAGGACTATCGTGACATGATGCTCTTGAGATTTGAGACTTTAGTGAAAGTACGGGTCAAAATTTTCCTTGGCCTACGTTCATGATCAATTCCTGACACCATTCTCAGACAAAATATTAGATAGTGTGGGAGGACAGGAAGCATACTCCTTCATGGATGGGTTCTCAGGATACCATCAGTTCAAGAACACACCTAAGGACTACAGCAAAACCACGTTCGCCACTAAGTGGGGTTCTTTTCTGTATACTTTCATGCCATTTGGACTAAAAAATTCCCCTACTATCTTCTCAAGGTTTTTTGTCGCAATATTCAAAGAATTCATCCATAATTTCCTTGAGGTGTATTTTGATGATTGGAATATCTTCGACTTGGTCAAGGCACATGTATCAAACCTGCGCATGATGTTGGATGCCTGCCGAAAACACTAGATTTCCCTAAATATCAAGAAGTGTATCTTCTGCATACCTTTTTGAATCTTGCTCAACCACATACTTTGTCGGCAAGGACTGATGGTAGACCCTGCCAAAATCAAAATTATCATAAAATTGCCAGCACCAACCATGAAGAAATAGCTACACTCAATCCTGGGACACATAGGTTACTACAGGAAATTCATTCAAGGCTATGCACTGATTACTTCCCACATGGAACAATATCTCAAGAAGGATATGTCATTCTTTTGGAATGATGAATGCCAAAAGAGCTTCAAATTACTCGAGGAAAAGATGGTTTAGACACCTATTCTCATCTTTCCTGATTGGGAGAAGGTATTCCATGTTCATGTCGATGTGTAGATAATTTCCCTTGGGTATGTCCTTACGTAGCCTGGAGAAGGAGATATTGACCATCCAGTTTCCTTTGCAAGTAGGAAAATTTCTAGTGCGGAATGCAACTACTCCACCATAGAACGGGAGGGGTTGGCCATGGTCTACGCTTCACAGAAATATTTGCATTACTTGCTAAAGGGACACATCAAAATGTTCATAGACCATTCAGCTTTGAAGTACCTAGTAAATAAGCCTGTGCTAGGGGGAAAAATATGCCGATGGCTACTGCTATTGTAGGAATATGACTTTGAATTCATCGTCAAGCCAGAAAAGTTGAATTCTGGGCTGGATCACCTGTCTCGAATAGAGAGTGGCAAGGAGCCAACCGACCTAGAAGCCAAATTTCCTAATGCAAAACTATTTTCTATTAAGATAGTATATGCACACTTCGTGGATATCATTCAGTTCTTGACTATAGGGACGACACCTCCATAATACTCTGTACAGCAGAAGAAAGAGCTAGTTACCCGGGCAGCGGATTTTACTATCATCGCAAGTCACTTGTATAATATGGGAGAAGATGAAGTATTGTGGCAGTATTTTTTGGATCATGAAAGGCACGCTATCTTGGTAGAAGCTCATGGAAAAGTAGTAGGAGGTCACTACACAGGGAAAGAAACGACGCAAAAGGTCTTCAGAGCTGGGTTATGGTGGCAAACCCTGCATAATGATGCACATGATTACTGTAAAGCATGTGATACGTGCCAATGAACATGGAGGCCATCCCACAAAAATGAACTTCCCCTTCAGCCAAAAATGGCTCTACAAGCATTTGATAAGTGGGCCATTGATTTCATTAGGCCTATCAACCCACCAGAGAAGAAGACAAGTGCATGCTACATTATTACCGCTACTGATTATGTAACTAAGTGGGCTGAAGAACAAGACATAAAGGATTGTACTACGGATACTGTCACACATTTCATCTTCAAACACATCCTAACCATATTTTGATGTCCAAATATCCTCATGAGTGACAGAGGTACGCACTTTGTTAATGAAACAATCCAGGCTTTGACCGAGGAGTTCTGGATCCATGATACAAAGAGCACACCATATCACCCACATACCAATGGTGTAGTTCAAGCTTTTAATAAAATCTTGCAGCATGCGTTGATGACGGTATGCAATGCTAGTTGCAACGACTATGATGTGTGCATCCCATCTATCCTCTAGGCCTATCGAACAACCTACAAGAACCCAACAGGAAAAACCCTATTCCGGATGGTTTATGGTAAAGAAGCTATCATGCCCATGGAATATATTGTTCCTAGTCTAGGTATCGCAACATTTACAAACATGGCAGGACCTGACATCATGGAGGAGTGATTGGAACAGCTTATGGCTTTGGAGGAAGATTGGTTTCTTGTGAATTTCCATTAGCAAGTCTAGAAGGTCTGTGATAAAGCCTGGCATGAATGAAATATTTACCAGAAGACATTCGCGAAGGGTGAAATGGTCCTCTTATATGATAGCCAGTTTTCAAAGCATCTCGGAAAGTTTTGACAGCATTGGCTTGGTCCCTACATAGTTAAGGAGATCACGGATAGCAGAGCTGTTAGGCTAGCTACCCCGCATGACGATATGCTACCATGCTATGTCAATGGTAGTCGGCTCAAATCCTATCAGATCAAATGAATATATCACCAGAGTAACCATACAGGCCTAGGCAGAGACCCCGCTAGCACAGTGACTCGGGACAACTCACAAGATTGTGTTGGGGGACTGTTGGAACGGGGTCCTCCAAAGGCTACGAATTGGGACAGTTTTGAATATTTTTATATATTTTTTTCATATTGTAGTCTAGCGTAGGTGTTTTGGGGTGGGTCAAAGCCCTGAAAGTATTGTAATGGGACAAAGGTTAGAGCTAGAGTCCACAAACCATGGTTTGCAGACAACAAGAAATATTAGGCTAGATTGTTATAAATAGAAGGACATTTCGAGTCAAGAAAAGAAAGAGATTGATTCAAATTGTGAATTAGTTTATCTATTTGGGTTATTGGGGAAGGAATCTTACTAGCTTTGTGTGAAAATATCCTTAGTCCTACTATGTGTGGACCCTACTGCTGTGTGTGCAGGTTGGGTTTTGGGTATTGTAAAAGGATCTAAAGAACTAATGAAACTGGAAGATTGTTAAGAAACATCTATGTTATGCATGGTTCTATGCTAGGTTGTGAAAGTACCTATGTTATTTAACTATGCTATGCTGACGTCTAATCTGGATCTTTCTGTTATATTTTATGCAAGAATATTTGTGTCATTTTTCTATGAATTCATGATCTATTGATTACTGTGATGATAATTAGTATTGCGCACGTGGATGCAAAGGGATCTCTAAATATGGGTTCAGGGATATCTGATCTGGTAACTAAAAATTCGAACTTAGCTCTTCTTGAATTACCTACCCTCTCCCAGGGTGCGCAAACATGGTTCCAGCACCCTCCCATACTACTTCAGGCGAGACTTTGGCCCGTGCAAGCAGGTCACTGCCGAAAGGTCCAGTAGGATAGGGGTTTGCTGGAAAACCTTCACTTTCAAACTTGGTTCAGGACCCCTCAAACCAACAAATTTGTTTGCTCGAGGGGTCCTAACCTAGGTTCAGAGGTGAAGTTTTGCCAACAGACCCCTATCCTACTGGCCCTTTCGGCAGTGTCCTGCATGCGCAGGCCAAAGTCTCACCGGAAGCAGTATGGGAGGGTGCTGGAACCAGGTTTCTACACCTTGGGAGAGGGTAGGTCAGTCAAGTAGAGCTATGTTCCACTTTGCAGTTACTAGATCAGATATCTTTGAACCCAGATCTAGAGATCCACGTGCGCAATACTAATTATAATCACAGTAATCAGCAGATCATAAATCGATAGAACAATAACATAGTTATTCTTGCATAAAATATAATAGAAAGATCCAGATCAGATGTCAATGCAGCATAAGAAAATAACACACGTACTATCACAGCTTAACACAAAACCATGCTTAACATAGATGATATCATAAAGCAAGTTTAGATATCCTAACAATATTTCACTTTGATTAATTCTTCAAATCCCTTTACAATACCAAAAACCAAACCTACACACACAGCAGTAGGGTCCTCACACAGCAAGACTAAGGATATATGCACACACAGTGAATAGGATGTTAGAATTTACCAGAGAAATAATAAATAATTTACCGAGAGAAATAAACATAAAAGGCCAACAAAAAATCATAAACATAAACACAAATGTTTATCTAGGAAACCCCCAAATCCAGGGCAAAACCGAACGAATGAAATTTCATTAAGCATTGGCCAAAACCCTGGCCAATCCGGCCAAGTGAGCCTTCACCGCTCACCTCCAGGACTTTCATTACAATGAAGTATTCCCAGTCTTTTATAGGCTCCATTACATGCAATACCATGGGATGAAAACCATGGGTGCACAATACCATGTACCCCAAAACCACTACTACATACCCTAGTCAACATTGACTCTATCCTAAGTCAAGTTTACCTAACAATTCCCCCCTTAAACTTGACTTGGGGATTATTAACTAAATCCAGCCAAAACTGCTAAGTGAGACAACCCTGCTCACTATAGCCCTTCCCCCCCTCAATATTTTTACCCAGGGTAATTGTTAACTTTAACCCCCCCTATCACCTAGGTCTAACCTAGACTTACCAGTGATTACCCAGGGCTACGCATGCCATACCAGGTCTTACAATAGTATGCCCATTTATATGCAAAATTTACTCCATTACAATAATAATATTTTTTTGTTTTGTTTCATTGTTACTGTCTGTGTACATATGAAATCAATTTCCATATAAAAATAACCCATCTATCAAATTACATGGGTCACTAGCCTCTGTAACCGCTAGTCCTCCAGGAGTTCTCTTGAGATACATGGTTCATCAATTAATCAATCCACGTGTAAATATCATATAAATCCCTTGATTACAAACTTCTTTGATATCATTTGTTAAAAACTACCAGAGAAATAATAAAGAATCTACCGAGAGAAATAAAATAAAAGGCCAACAAAAAATCATAAACATAAACACAAATGTTTATCTCGAAAAACCCCAAATCTGGAGAAAAATCCAACCAATGAAATTTCATTAAGCATTGGACAAAACCCTGGCCAATCCACCCAAGTGAGCCTTCCTTCCCCAATAACTAAAAAAAATCAACTAATTCGCAATTTACATCAATCTCTATCTTCTTCCACTATTGACTCAAAATGTCCTTCTATTTATAACAATCTAGCCTAATATTTCCTGTGGTACGCAAACTGTGGTTTGCAGACTCTAGGTCTACCCTTTGACCCATTACAATTCTTTCAAGGCTTTGACCACCCCAAAACCCTTGTGCTAGACTGAAATATGAAAAATTATAAAAAAATATCCAAAACTGTCCCAATTCGCAAGCTTTGGAGGACCCTGTTCCAACAATCCCCCAACACAATCCTGTGACTCGTCCCGAGTCAATGTGGTGATGGGCTCTCTACCTGCATGCATATTTCATTGACAACTGTGATCAGTAGGGGAAACACTTCTTAACTCTGAGCAGCAACGCTCTGCACAATATGCATGAGCCTCTATGATGTTGGTCCTTCTGTCACAGCAGTGACACTCTCCACCGTCTGATTTAGTCGCTTAACAGCAACATCAACATCCTATGAGAGCTGGAGGGCTGCGTCAGCCTAAGGCTTCAAGAATTCTCTCATGACATGCTTCTTATGCTGGAGCTCCTCAATCTCATTTTGAAGGGTGCCTTTGGTCTTCAATCGTGCCGACTGCTATGCAGGAACCAAGGTAGTTATTGTAGCCCCGATCTGTTTGAAAGCTTCCTTCTTCTGCCGCAAACCTTGATTTAATCTTCAGATGATTGGATCATTCTAGACCTTAGTCCATAACTCCATGGTTGTCTCGAACAACTGGGCACCGGTGCAATGTGCTGGCTCATACCTCTGGGGTTGTCTTCGGCTACAGTCTGGCCTATAAGTTAATACTTTTCTGCTCTAGCTACATCTTAACGTCATGCATTTCCATCCTGGAAGCCTTCAAGGCTGTGACCATTACTTCAGCTTTATCTTGGGGAGTGGTTGTGACTGGGATCTCCTCTGTAACATTTGTGTAGAGCTGGTTGATCAGGGTTTCGAGCTCTGCTTGCTGCGCAACAACAAGAATCACTTCCGCATTCTGCTGTGTGATGGTCTGCTCTGCCACACTGAGTTGTTGTTGTACGTGATGGTCCTAATGGTGAATCTCCTAAAACACAATAGTGTGGAGACCCTATAGTGCTTCGTGGGGTAGCTTGGCTAGATTCAATTGCACCCATGTATCTTCTTAGGGTGGTATTCCCTGGTCAGGTGAACTGATCACATGGCAGCAATAGGCAATGAATAGAGATGGTTTTCTTTTGTAACTAGCATGGGACTACTAGATTTCGAGGGAATACAACCCAGAACCATCCTGGTCCATAGCATGTCTGTCTCGAATTGCAGGGTGTGAAGCTCAGCCTGGATGGTGTTGATCACAACTTTCTGTTGGTCCTCTAAAGCTACCCATTTTTCTTCTGTTGCTAGTGTGACTAAATCTGTGATATGTTTGAGATCTCCCTCAGTCAACGTAACTGTCTCATCTCGGTCCTTCTGCTAGGCACACTGATTCTTTTGGGCCCCTTTGATAGGCTCACCAATCTGCTTTGTACTCTTGGGGGAGGTGGTACCTTTGATGTTTACTTCCTTTGTGCCCAGATCCAGCGGTGAGTCCTTCTTCGTAGTTGTGCCTGAATCCTTCCCTGTACTTTTTTTCGAGCCTCCAGTATCCTCGATGATAACAGGTGGGAGCACCTGTGTCGTGGTAGTAACTGTGATGCCTTTTGCATTGGTTTTGAAGCCTATCCTCTAGGCCAAAGGCCACAGTGTGATCACATTTTCGATTTTCTAGTCTGCTACCATATAAGGAAGTGATGTCCATGTTCTACCCTTATGGCCACGGATCTAAATGTTTTGCAGGGTGACCTGGATTGCTTCAATACTCTTGAATTTTTCGTAGACTGTCAAGGATAACCGAGGTCAAGAATTTATGGCTTCCACCACACTACTTTGGAACAAGACCCAGAAGACTTGGTTATCTTCTATGCGTTGTGCATCCTTGAAATCCCATAGATGGGTGTATCAGGCTCCTTCGCACATATTTGGGGAGAGCTCAGGAATGACTGACTTCGTAGGTGCGTCCTAGGTGACTACGACTATAAGGAACAATAGCCAGGCATAATAGAAGGATTTTCCCTACTCCTGTGATTCAGAGACGTTAGCCAAGAATTCATTGCATAAGTATTGAGCCCAATTGAATAAATCCCCCTTCGCACACTGACCTGCTAGCCGAATGACATAAGCAAGGATGGTTGCAACCTAGCACTTTCACATTAGCTTGCATGCTAATAACATGGTGCCCATCCGTGAAGCAGGGTCACCGATATATTGGATGACAAAGCCCCACGTATTTATTTCCACGTGGTAGGCCTAACGCACGTATTTAGATATTTCCCCTCATGTTTCTTTCCCACCTGCTCCAGAGGGTGTGACCCATTCATGGGAAGGCCCATAATCCTATGTACCAGTGCAGTTTTAATGGGGACTCTATCCCAAATCCATAGGCAACCATTGTGAATTAAGGCAAGAAAATGTCGGGCCAGCTAATCCATGATGTTGTAGTGGCCAAAGTGGGGCATCCGCAGTAGGTTCAAGAGCCTGGATCCAACCAATGCACATACCCAGCGTTGAGGGGCAACTGTGATCCCATCACTCGCATAGATTGTGTCAAAGTACAATGCAAGGGATAGCTCAGGGAAGGCTTCATAATTCGCCAGGTCATGATCGTCAAATTTGACCTCGTGGATTCTGCCGCAAGGGTCACCAAAGACAGGGACATCTCCCAAGTTTAGCGGCATTTGTAGATAGGTAATCAAGTCATTAAGGTTCTCTGGAGTGCATGTCGAGGGCCTACATAGTCAGATGAAGGGAGGTAATGAGTTGATCGAATTGGTGGGCTAGGCTTCCTCCTGCACATCTTGAGTATGGTGCGTTGCTCATGGGGACTTGACATGCCCTGGGGAAGTCCTAAGCTTCCTCACAACCCATTTTTCAGCTTTCAGGGGCATCCTTGAGCCCTGTGCTTTCTCTTTTCCCTTCCTCGTTACCAGTGTTGAGAGCACTTCTTCATCTCCAGACCGAATCTCCATTACTTACTCAATTTATGGGTTTACAGGTGCTAAGGGTTCCGCAGGGTTAGTGGTCGTCATCCTAGTGCGTAAAATGAATCCCAATCCTAGGTGGCTACTGGTAGAAGGGGAAGGCTAATCAGACATGAAAGGAACAGTGCAGACCTGAGAAATCTTACAAATCAAAGTCAATCGAGACAAGGATGATAATTACAAGCTAATCAAGTGGGACGAAACACTTATCTGAATTATCTTGCCCTCTTTATAGTGCCTCTAGTTGTCCAACTGTAGGGTATACTGCATTGGGAAATTTCCATCAGGTAAATGGTAAAAAATCCCCTGGATTCGCCTCATTAATTTCCAGTGGGCCTCTCCTTTTAACTGTAACTTCTCCTTTTTACCAGTTGTTATTGTGCCAACAACTAGTTTTCGCACCTCTTGTATGCTCGACTTACCTGCTAAGCTTGGGTTAAAGACCTCTGCCTCATGCGCATCTTCCCCCAACACAGGCTTGATCCTTAGGCACTTCACATAAAATAGGTTTGCCTCACATATGTCATTCCCACATAACCATGCATCCTGCATAAGCAAGTCATTCAGAGGTGCTGTGATCAGTGCATACCTTCAAACAAATTTTTTGTAATATCCTGCATGGTTGAGAATTGAACGCAGTTGTTCCCTTGTTGTAGGAGTTGTTGGATATGCAATAACTCTACCTCCCACCCCCGCATTCCCAATCTTAAAGAAAGTGGGGTGTGTCCTAATTCCATCTATTCACAGCCTGACTGGTCTGATAGCTGCACGTGTTTCATCCCCTTATGATTTGGAAATGTCTTTTGGATCATCCTTACCATCTATTAGGGCTAGGATATGGTAGTTGACCATACTTGGTACCTGCATTTTTCATGTGGGTACTTCAGGTGTGACATAAAGGTGTGATTCACCCCATGTCAGAGTGTCAATGTTTTGTAGAGCTTCGTTCAACACTTTTGGCCAACCTATTAACCTAAATGTTCCCATAAATTCATCCTTCAAGGTCTCCCAGTTGTGGGTGTGTTGATGGAGCTCAGCATCTAAGTACCAAGATGTTGGAATTGGTCCCAGGGCATGAATAAATAGATTAACCCACTCTTTGGTAGTTCTATCACACCATTGTTCTGTCCAAGTGAAAAGATATTCGCTTGGGTTTTCTAGCCCACGAATGTCTTGATTCAGACATCAGCGGGGGCCTCGAACCATAGGATCATCATATCCCGGCATTCCTCCCAATCCTAGAATGCCTCCCGATGCATTTCCCGCCATCACGCAAGTGTTCCATGCATGGCTAGCCTAAGGGCCCATAGCCTTTGTTCCCTTGGAACCTCGGCTTCGAATTCTCGTAGAAATTCCTTAATGTTACCAAAAACATAAAAATAAGGTATGTATTTTACCTCTGAGGAAATGCAGTAGAATCCTTTGTGACTTGGAGATATCGTAGTGTAGAGACGTCATGCAACCAGTTTTGCCAATTCTCTATCTCCCCATCAGAGATGGAGAAGCATTCATTGTCCTTTTCCCAGCAGAGTACTCCATCCATCGTGGGGTTGATCCAATCTTCATCCTATGCAGTTAACTAATAGATGTGATCCACCTCCTCCTCACAGCATACTAGCTCTGTGTACCATTCGCCTTGCGCAATATCTAATGGTGCTATCACCTTGATACCATTATTCTCAAACACCATGCTCCTCTTCTTCAAATTAATGATACTCCCCATATCTATGGCCCAATATATCCCTAAAAGTGTAGGGTAGGGGTCTGCATCTTCTACAATTTGAATCACTTCAAAATCAGCCTGGACCTTGACCCTTGGGATGTCTACCATGATCTTTGATGATCTCCCCAAGGGTATTATCTTCTGCTGATTGGCCATACGTAGCTGGATACTGGACCATTCCAACTTAGGTTCTCCCATTCGTTTCCAATTCTGTTTAGGCAATACATTCACATCTGACCCTAGGTCCAAAATAACCTGATCCATCTCATAATCACCAATATGCGTAGTCAACCCCATCACCCTTCTAGTGCATTTCTTATATCTATACAGTTTGTGTATGTCCTTAATTTCTGGAAGGGATATAGATCGCATTATGCAACTATCTATTAGTGCTCGAAGATTTTCCATAACCTTCGGGTTGCGCAACAGCTTCATACATTCCTGTAAAAAGGGCTTGACCTCCTCACCTACCTTAAGACCTCCTGGAAGCTATGAAGTAGATGCCTCCGCCTCAGCAGAGTCCGTGCAAGCAATGAACAACGTTTATTTTTCCTTTCTTAGATTCAAACCTTCCTGCTTGGCAACTTCTTGCTGGATCATAGGTTTGGTCACAATCTTTACCACATTCAATCTTGGATCATTGTCTTGCATTTTAGCCATAACCCTCTACACATTCTGCGTAGGTGTCGGCTGCTTCTCCTGTATCTTTGCTATCAAGATCAGACTGTCTTCAATCTCACTTTCTAGCTGTCTTCAATACTGCTAGGACTGCTTTGTAGGATTGGGATAGCCCCTAGAAAAGTGCCCTACTTCCCCACAATTATAACAGATTAGTTGGCCTCATCCCTGACCTGTGCTTCCACCTCTCCCACCTCCCCTGCCCCTAGATGGGGGGCTACCTGTGCTCGAGAGGGACCTTTTTGAAGATGGATCTGACTATACCCTATAGAGGTTCCCTTTATCGATCATTAAATCATATGTTCGGTAGTTCTGTTCATCGTGTCCTACTGACTAACATAACCTACACCATTGCTGCTTCACCTCTGGGACATACGTAGCAAGGCGGCGACACTATTTTGTATCGTGCAGCCCTGCAACATGATAATCTTCACACCATAACACTGGTCCACTTTATCCTATAAATTCCCTCGGGCACAATAAACTAGGTCCCCCAGCCTGCATATATTCTGCTAATAGAGGGTAGTTATCCTTGGTGTGACGATTTTTCCTACATCGTATGCACCATATTTTGGGGCTAGCTTTTGCTCATTGCTCCTTTTGCAGGTTCTGGATCTCCATGTGCATCACCTCCAATTGTCCTTGGATTTGTTGGATGCCTAGCTGGGCATCATCTTTGGGTGTAGCTTCTAATTTCATAGCAATCTCCAAAGCTTTTTCCTATGATTCAAAGGTTTGATGACCCATAGGTACACGTAGGTGAGGCAACAACATAGCAATGAACCATTCCATGTGATGTTTGTCATCATATTGGAACCCACTTTCTCTGATCACCTTCTTTAGTCATTAATCAGCCTCCCACACAGACTCAGAGTTCCCCTACTTGAAATCTTTTGTATCAACCACTATTTGAGAGTAGGACTTAGGCTTCTTGAATTTCTACTTGAAGGCATTCTTAATCTCTTCAATGGTCACATTTTCATTCTTGCCAATGTATCCCATCTGCTAGTCCAAAGCTCTTCCTTTGAAGGCCAAGGATAGTTGTGCCCTCTTCACCATATCACTAGCTACATTCTGCGCAGTCCAGACCAATCCTATGATAAACCAGAACTGATCCTTGCCTTCATCCCCCACACCCTTATAGGTAGGCAACTTGATATGCGTAGCCATGTTGCCTTCTGGTGGTAGCGGAGGTGTAGGTGAGTACTTACCCCTATGCTGATTAGAAATTAATGTGGCTAGGGGCTCTGTGCTGCTGCCTCTCTTACCAGATGGTAGATAGATATGCCTCCTTCTTGGTTGTTCTGATAGTATTTTTTGCTTCATGTCATAATATTGTCTAGATCAAAGGACATTCATTCAGTGTGTCTACATAGAATACTCTTTTCGCACAGTAATATCTTAATCAACAATGGTAAGGTCTTTAGAAACTTACCCCAGAAACCCTTGAAGAATATTTTCTCTACTTCAGTGTAGGAGATGAACTGATTGATGGAAAAAAATTTCATGAATCCTCCCAACACACTGTCCACCCAGTGATCCACTGTGCGTGTTATGGTGTTATCAGTTTCTTCTAGCTGCTGGATCAATTCAGGGTTCCACTGCGTAACTTGCTCGTCCTTCCAACACTTCTGAAATTCAACCAACCTTGCAAGCCACTCCTGGAGCTCAATTGAAATTTTTACAAAGAGGATCTCATATATTTCCACTAAAATATACTTATTCTTCCACTCTTCGGTGGTCAACGTCTTACTGCGGTTTTCTTTCACTGAAAATTCCTAAACTTGTTGTTCAAACCATTCATCAATTTATTTTCCTTTAGGTTTCCAATATGGCCTTGGCATTACCTAATCCCTCTCTCAAAATACTCCTAGTCATGGCAAAAAAACCATTTTTTGGCTCGAGGGGACCTGTCCCAGGTTCGGACGTTAAGATTTTACAACAAACCCCTATACTACTGGCCCTTTCGACAGTGACCTGCTTGCGCAAGCCAAAGTATCACCCGAAGCGGTATGGGAGGGTGGTGGAACCAAGTTTCTGCACCCTAGGAGAGGGTATGTAAGTCAAGAAGAGCTACATTTGACTATGTAATTACCAGATCAGATATCCCTGAACCCAGATTTAGAGATCCCTTCGCATCCATGTGCGCATAATAATTATAATCACAGAAATCAACAGATCATAAATCCATAAAACAATAACACAATTATTCTTGCATAAAATATAATAGAAATATCCAGATCAGATGTCAATGCAGCATAAGCAAATAACATAAGTACTTTTGCAACTTAACACAAAACCATACCTAACATAGATGATATCGTAAAGTAGATTCATATATTCTAACAATATTCCACTTTCATTAATTCTTCAGATCCCTTTACAATACCCAAAACCCAACCTGTGCACACAGCAGCAGGGTCCACACATAGCAAAACTAAGGATCTCCCTGCACACAGCCAGCAGGGGTCCTTCCCCAATAACCCAAAAATATCAACTAATTCGCAATTCACATCAATCTCTATCTTCTTTCACTATTGACTCAAAATGTCCTTCTATTGATAACAATCTAGCCTAATATTTCATGTGGTCTGCAAACCACTCTAGGTCTACATTTTAACCCATTACAATGCTTTCGTGGCTTTGACCCACCCCAAAACCCCTAAGCTAGAATGAAATATGAAAAATTATACAAAAATATCCAAAACTATCCCAATTCACAGCCTTTGGGGGACCTTGTTCCAACAATATAAGCCTAACTTGCTCTAAATCGGGTCTCTTCCATGCTTGGGTTTTTGTTTCTATGGGCTGATAGATGGGCTTGAAAATTACCTAAATATTCAACTTCTATGTTTCAAGATGAAGACTAGCGAAGGTGGCTTATTGGATGCCTACCCCCTTCATCCTAACTTAGACTATAAATTATTTTGTGGCACCTGTCGAGAGAATTTAATGAGTTTGGTTAAGTTAGTTTTAGGTGTATTTACTTTGCTTAGGGTGTGTATGTGTGTGAAGAAAAGGTGAACAAGCACATAGTTTGAACGTGTGGATATGCGATGATCCTTTTCAAAATCCCCTATTTAAACTATGTTTCGTTGTTCCTTGCTCAAAAGAAAAACATGTGCGGATATGGGCCGCTTTCAATTTTTCCTAGTTATTCTATAGGATCAACTATAGGGAGATGGTGATTTATCAATAGAGAGTGTTCATATGCTTGCCTAGGATTACCCAAAGGTGCAAAGGAAAAAAATATTACTTTCTCTTCTATCAACAATTCGATCCTGGTCCCGAAATCCTAGTGCAAAAATTGAACTAAACTAATGACTTTTACACTTGAAAAATGAAAGAGATTTAGCTAACCATGCATGGACTTGGGCCACTTACTTTGGCTAATTAACTAGGTATTTTGGTACCTAAATTTGCAAAACATAAATTATTTCAGAATGCAAGTTAATTTTTCTCCTAATTAAACTATGTGTTAACTTTGCGAAAATGAACTTGAAATAAAACTAACACCTAAACTACTAAAAGCAGCTAAAAGTGAGCTTTAACAAGTTTTTGGGCACCTCAACCAGTGCTGGAAGATGTAGGGCTATCAAGCACTTTATATGTAAGAAAAATATGGAAATAGTAGAAAAAATCCTACTTCTAGTTTCCACGTGGAAGAGGCTAATACAGGCGGGAAGGCTATGCACGAGTCACCTCTAAACACATGCACTGGGGCACATCTGTCTATAAGAAAGTTGCATTGTTTTCCTACGAAGTAATTTTTTGGGAGTTGTTCAGCTTCAGCCTCTCACTAAGGGCGAATCAGGAAGTGAAGGAGATAAAGGGGGCAGTTCCAGCTCAACTCCTCAGCAAAGAAAGAGGTCTCTACAAAAAAAAGGCCTAACCACATAAACTTGGAAATAAAAGTTAGTGGATTCACCAATCCTGTGTTAGTGTGTTTTCCGCACGAATGTACCAAATTGCACTTACTTAAGAGGGATGGTTTTTCCCTCTTAAGTTCTGGTCATAGGTAGAAAATAGATGGAGTCAAGCAAGTTAGTGGAACATGCTAAAACATAAACATACTAGATAGAGAAATAACATGCATATTCAAACATAAAAAATAAACTAAAACAAATAAAACAAAATCTCTGAACAAATTCATATAGCTTCAATAATCCAAATGGTGGCACTTACGTCCCCTCTTATTGGGTGCTAGTAGAAATGAAGGATGAAAATTTTACCCACTTGCCAAGGGGCCCTTAGAACTATGGAGTTCCAAGTATAGATGCAAGGATGTCTTTACATCTGAGCTGCATTGGCACAACGTCTCCCTCTCTCTACTATGGTGGACTGGAGTTGTTGGATGGACAACAACTAAGTCCCCTCTATCTCTGCTCCAGATCACACACTGTTGGTATTGCTTGGGGAAATTTTGGCCTGCATAACAATGTTCTCTCAAATTGTTCATCTCTTGGTGGCCTTTTATAGGAGAATTCAAGTCCTCCTTCCTTCTCTTGGTACATTGTGGATGGTGACCCAAGAGAGGAGGATGATTCCATTGTCTGCCACATTTATTCCATTGTGTGCTCCCTTGAGGTCCTAAGGAGGCTTCGGTGGCTATCCTTAGGCAGCCTCAAGTGTTGGATCAATGTCTTGGAGTGTGCCTTGTGGTCCCAGAAAGTGACATCCACCACTCTCAGGACCACGTAGAGTTTGAGGAAAACCCATGCAAGGCATGCTTATCTAACAATTATGCACGCAAAGGTGCATTATACTGGTTCCTTCAATGCACAATTTGATTTTCCTGTTAGACCTTAGAGATTTTTTAAATACTTCAGGTTCTTTGATGTCTCTCAACCCTGTAAATCCTTCTGCCTGACATTAAATAATGTCATATTTTATTGTTTGATTTCCATTGATAACATTGCTGAATGACTGTCTTGAAATATTTATGGATTACTTCAAACCTTAGAGTGATGCCTTTGAAACAAGATTAGTAAACTTAGAAAAAGTGTTAGAACGTTGTGTGCAAATTAATGTTGCTTTGAGTACTGAGAAGTGTCACATGATGATGAAGGAAGGGATCGTGCTGCGAAATTTCATATTTTGTGTCAGAATCAAGGTAGACCCTGCTAATATAGATGTAATGTTGAAAATCCCAACCCCCAAGACACAAAAAGAGGTACTTAGCTTTCTTGGGCATGCAGGGTATTATAGGAGATTTATAGAAAACTTTTCAAGGATTGCGTCACCTCTATTCTCTTCACTCATGAAAGATGTGGAATTTGTGTGGACATGGAAATGCAAGTAGACCTTTTTGAAATTTAAAGACTGTGTATCAACAGCCCATGTTTTGCGTGGACCAAACTGGAAATTACCATTTCACATAGCTACAGATGCATATGATATTATTGTACGTGTTGTTTTGGGTTAGCTGGAGGATAGGAAACTTTATGATATCTACTATATAAGAAATAACTTGACTCCAACTAAACTCAACTATATGGTGACTGAGAAATAATTCCTTATAGTAGTGCATGCTATCAACAAATTTTGACATTACATCAATGGGTATCAAGTATTTGTACACACTGACCACTCTGCCATTTGTATTTTAATGAATAATCCAATTAATAATGGTAGTGTTACACACTATTTATTGCTGTTACAGGAATTTGATATCACAATTTTAGATAAACCTAGGAAAGATAATGAAGTGGCTGATTTTCTCTCTATACTAACTATCAGTGATGATTGTGTACCTACGGAGGATTCTTTTCCTGATGAATATCTTTTTATATTTCAACTCACTCATCATGGTACATATACATAGCTAATTACATTGCTTCAAGGAAGTTCCCACAATACTTATCCCCCGGAGAAAGGAAAAATATCATACAATAGAGCACTAATTATTGATGGATAGAAGGGAATCTCTATCACACCTAACCAAATTTTCAGATCAGACACTAGGTCAGGGAGGAAATTTGTTTTGATATTCTTAGAGCCTATCATGAGGAACCATGTGGAGGGCACTTCGTAGATAAGTGGATAGGATATAGGGTGATTTTGACAAGCTACTATTGTCCAACAATATTTCAGGAAGCTAAGAAGTTCATGAAAGGATGTGATAGTTTCCAAAGAATGGATCAACCACTGTAATAAAAAGCAATCCCATTACATCATCAAATAATTTTAGAATCATTCAAGATATGGGATATGGGTTTTGTGGGACCAATTAATCCTTCATCCTAGAAAAATTCCTATATCTTGGTTTGCACAAATTCTGTCAAAAAATGGGTTGAGGAAAAAACATTAACTAGAGTTACACAGCAAGCTGTTTCATAATTTCTGTTTCAAGACATATTTGTCTGCTTTGGGATACCTAGATAAATAGTGACAAACGAAGGACCCAAATTTACATCTCACTTAGTTCAAAAGCTCGTTGAAAAGCATAATATTTTTCATAGAATCACTTCACATGATCACCCACAAACAAGCAGATAGGTGGAGAGCACCAATAAGGTTATCGAGGGGATTCTTACCAAGGCTGTGGCCAGCCACCAGAGGGATTAGGCTAATAAACTTCCAGAAGCATTGTGGGCATATAGGACTACATGGAGGAATACTACGGGATTCTCACCATATGAACTGGTTTATGGTAAAAATCCTTTATTCCCCATCGATTTTGAGATCAAGACATTGAGAACAACATTACAAGTGAACTTGAATCTCACAACAATGCAAAAGAAAAAGTTGAAATAGCTCAATGAATTAGAAGAGAAACAACTAGAAAATATTAAACAAACAGAGATCATCTAGCAAGAGAGAGCTAAGTGGCACAACAAATTCATCAAAAAGAACATTTTCGAGAAGGGAGACTAGGCTCTGCTATGTGATTCAAGATTCAAGGATTTCAGGAGTAAGCTCGACACTATATGTCTAGGTCATTATGAAGTTGATACAATTTTTGACAATGGAACTATAAGATTAGTATTCATTGACAGTGAAAGAACACCGTTACTTGCTAATGGGCACTGCCTTTGGCTATATCAAAAACCTGCTTCAAAGGATTCATTTATTAACATTGTCACAGACTCTGATCTTCTAACTATAGAAGCAAGGGGAAATCCTTCAGTACTGCCATAATTCTAAATTTTCCAATAAGTGTAACGGTTGAAAACCATTATGTGGCAACTGTGCACCTATCTAAAAAAATAAAAATAAATAAAAAATAACAATAAAAAATAAATAAAATAAATAAATAAATTATAGTAAATTATGAATGTGAAAATATCTCTAGGGTGTAGTAATATTAATTGTAACAACATTATGTAACTTACGTATATATTATTTTATGTTGTTATGGGAACAGTTAGAATATGATTGTTATTTTTATAAAGGTTCCCTGTAATTATTTTCTTTTGTAAATATAAGATAGCTGAAGAAATGGTGAAATTAGATCTATTTTTACAGATGTAATAGCTGGAAATCCATTAGTAGCCACATTAGTGAAAGATTGTCCAGTGTCAGCCGCAAAGAAACAAAAAAGGAGCATTCATTAGGGTTACGCTATGGGAGGAATGTACATAACTAGCACATCACCGCTAGAATTAGTCACGTCACCATCCTTTGGCTAGTACTTTCCTGCCACATCACGTCAGGTACATCATTAAAGTTATATCACATCTTCCCTCTCTTTAACAATTATGGCATTTAATATAGTACCTTTTGATGGTCGAGAATGAACGTCACATTAAAACTCAGTGGAGGGAACAAGTCATTTCGTAATCTATGTTCTCCAATTTAAATCCAGTAATCATTGTTAAAAACTTTGCCATCATTCTCCCTACATGCCAAAAATTAAAATGTATTTAATGTCATATCTCCATGATCCACGTCAATAATGAAACCATAATTGTGTATGATTCTCCTTAACCTAAAATCCTCGCTTTATTACCCACCTCACTACCCCAACGTTGACCTTAGTGAAGTATTGCATTTTTTCTTCAAAATTCTTGGAACAGTAGAATAGATAGCATTGGGATCAAAATGGGAGGAGTTGCAGTCCAATAGGAGCCCAATTCAACTGATGCATTGGAGAATTTTCCCGAGGCATGCCAGGTCTTTAAGGAATCATTCTTGTTAGAATTATTCAAATGGATTAAGGGATTAGACGAATCGGTGGCTATCGAGCTTGCTTGGAAGCTGAGTGTTAATTAGACAAAATTTTAGGGGTTGAAGCTGGAAGTAACAAAAGAAGTGATTTCCCAGGTGACATCACTGCAAACTATGGGAAAATAATGGTTTGGACAAAAAATAAATGACCCCTCTTTCAAAACAGAGTTCCTTCGAGGAGAGGAGAAATTGGAAAAGAAAGCTAGGGGAATTAACAGATTATCACTCCCGGAGCCGTGGGGAGATGTCTCCCTGTACATTATCAAGTATGTCACCTGTGAAGGAAGGGTGACAATTTTATTCAATTACCATTTTCCATTTTTGACTCACCTGTGGCATAAGCAACTGATTAATCTTCCTTATTTCTTGTTAGAAAATCTTAGGCACATGTCTATGGTTGTGAAACTGCTATACACCCAAAATCCTATGTGACTAATAATATTATCATCAAGTTAATTGTATTGGATGCACTCGAACAACAAGAAAGAGGCTGGGATGAATTTATAAGTCAGAAGGCAAGAAGCTCGCAGAAAGGGTGAACTAAAATCCATGATGCCCCAAGGGAAACAGAGGATACTGGAGAACGGGGCCAATCCTTGGGGATAAAAATGAAGAAAATAACTTTGAAAAAGATGATAAGAGGTAGGCTACTGAAGAAATAAGTGAAATTCAGCTCGCATCTAGAACCTTTTCCTAGCAAGGAACCAAGCTAGGATACAACGAAGCGTAAAGATAGAGAACAACCTCATCCAAAAGAAGACCCTCTTCTAGGTAAGGATGAAATTAAATCTTTTCTTCTTAGAATTCCACGTTTGGATACCCTAGCAGAAGTAGTAGATAAAATAAAGGATGACTCTACACAAGGTCGTGTATGTGCACCATGCACTGTAAAACTGGTAGAACTGGGGTAGAAAGTCTATATGGGAAGCACCATTCCAAGTGAAAATCACACCAAACCTTCGATAAATGTTACACAAGAACTCGTTGATGATGCTGCTGATACACAAGAACCAACAATTGAAAGAAAAAATCCCACAGGTATCTACCTAGGAGCTGATCCACAACAACCTATTGACGACATTGATGTTATACAAGAATCAAACGTTGAGGCAAAAGCTACGGAGGGACGAAAATAAGCTGATATACAAGAACTCATTGATGTCATTGCTATTACACAAGAACCAGCAACCGGAATGAAGCAGCCCAATCCTTAGGATGTTGTTACATGTTGAGATTCAATAAGATGATGAGCTTAGTGAAAAGAGTCATCTTCATTAAGTGGACCCCGCAGGCTATTTTTGGCGCAAAGTTTATTTTTAGACTATGCCTATTTCTAGACATGTCGATCATATTATATGAGTTGCGGGATGCTATTTGTGGATGGTTGGTCAAGTTGGAAAAATAGACGGACTTCTATTTTTAGACATTTTGGGTGAAGTCTATTTTTAGACTGCTAGTCTAAAAATAGTCATGTCGGATATTATTAGCTCTTAATAATATTTCGATTGTAAACATTATCTTATTCTCTTGGAGCACTGACATTAAGTTAACATATTGTTTAGATCATCTAACTAAAGGAATTACGCAATTCCTAGAGCTACTGGTGGTTCATGCATGGAGGACTTCAGTTAGAACTCAAATGGCAGAGTTTGGTGGAGTTGGAGAAGTAGTTGGTGGAGTTGGTTTCTAGTTTAACTACACTTGAGGCGTTAAACTCAGTTGAACTGATTGTGTCTATTTCTAATTGATTGATACTTTCAGTGGAGTTGAGTGAATTAATTAGTTAAATTAATTCACTAAATAATAACTCATTATTTAACTGGACATAGACAACAATTAACTATAGTGCAGAACAGATCAGTGGAGAGTCAATGGAGAGATTGGTGAAAGAGCAAGTGTGACTATCAGTTGTGACTATAGTGATGCATTGATTGCATCAAAAACTCAGTGGAGATACCAATGAGGATTTCATGAGCAAGTCGGGAGAAATTCAAACTCATCCAGAGCCATTCTTCAGCAAGGATTGCGCAGCAGAGGCAGGGTATCAGGAGGGAAAAAATCAGTGCAGATTTTTGCTGATTGTTCTTGATTAGTGTGTAGCGATTGTATTGTACTGAGAGCTTGATATGATCAGATTTGTATGAGGATTGTTTCATGATCTATATGACATATATTATACACATATAGTTGGGGTTTCCAGCTTCAGGCTTTCTCGTTAAACAACTATGTTAATGTGTGTGAATTTTTATTGTTTCATGTGTGATTGCAATCTTGATTTAATTTCTGCAAATGATCAATGGTGGAATAGATTCCGTATTTTGCATGAAGTTAAAATAGTGCGAGATCGGGAGAATCTGGGACATATAAGACATAATTTATATAATTTATACATGGTATCAGAGCAGTGTTGATCATTGGAGGAGATTGAAATTATTGAAGCGATTGACTTTCATGCTGGTGGAATTCGACTTTGCTGCAGTGTTTTCTTAGTGTCGAAGTTGAGCATTCATTGAAATTTCTTTCAATAGATTTCGATTGGAGTATGCCCTTGAGGGAAGCTCAAATTACATAGCATGGAAGGACAGTATGGAGGCGGTGCTAGATGATAATGGTTTGAAGGAGTTCATAAATGTTGATATTTCGAAGCCTGCATCTAGCGATGCAGCCGCACTTGATGCATGGAAAAGGAAGGTAGGAATGTGTAGAAATATTCCGTTGGAAGGTGTGAAGGACCAAATTGTGTCCAGCCTTCATGGGAAAGCCTATCCATTCTTAATGTGGAAGGCTTTGACAGACTTGTTCCAAAGCTGAAGTGACCAGAGGAAGTTGGCGCTTAAAGACAAGCTCAGAAAAATAAAAATGGAGAAAGGCAATAGTATTCCAAAATACCTCACAAAGTTTGTCCACTACAAGGATGAGCTGGGAAGTGTGGGGGTTATTGTTGATGAAGAAGACTTGGTGAGCTTGGCTCTCCTTGGGCTTCCGAAGAGTTGGCATAGCTACAAAGACTCTGTCAATGGAGGGGATAAAATACCAGGATGGGAGCCACTTTGGTTGGATCTTGTGCAGGAGGAGATAAAGTGGGGTACCAAGGATGTATCTTCATCGAAGAGTGAAGATGAAGAAAATTGTGCTTTGTTTACCAAATCTCGGAAAGGAACAGGGAAGAAATATTCCAAATCTGAAGCTAAAGGCAAGAAGCATGATTTGTCCAAGGTGAAGTGTTTTCACTGTCACCAGCACAGGCATTTCGCCACTAATTTCCCAGAGAAGAAGAATAATAAGAGCGCTGTTGGTTCTACAATAGGAGAGGCCTTAGCCTTGCAGTTTGAGCTTGACTTTTATTTGATCGCATCCTTGGTTTCAAGTGTGATGGGATTGGTGTGGTTTCTTGACAGTGGCGTGTCTTTCCATATGACCGAACACAAAGATTTGTTTAGTGATATGGAGGAAAAGGATCTTGGAGTGCACATCAAGATGGGTGATGATGGTAGATGCAGTGTGACTAGTATCGCGACCATTTCCTTTGAGAGGGAGTTCAATAAATATTTCATCTTGAAGGATGTCATGCATGTTATAGGATTTAAGAAGAATCTGATCTCCATGGCGATGCTAGAATACAAGGGTTATGGTGTTTTTTTTAGCGAGGGAAAATCTTTCCTGCGCCATAAAACAACTAGTCAAACCAGAGGATAGGGATTCGAGTTAAGAATATTTATCAATTACAAGTAGAGGGCTGTGCTGCAATGGTAGGCAAAGCAGAAGGAGTGGTGAGCAGAGATGAGGGAAAATTGTGGCACAGGAGATTGGGCCATCTTCACCATGGCGCTTTGAAAATTTTGCAGCAGATTACTATCGGGCTTCCAAAAGGTACACTTGTGCAGTCAGATCAGTGCAAGGGATGTACTTTGGGAAAATTTGTGAAGACCACTTTTCATGAGAAGGATAGTCATGCTTCGATGATCCTTGAGAGAATTCACAAAGACGTGTGTGGACCTTTCTCAGTTGCTTCAAAAACAAGGCATAGGTATTATGTGATATTTTTTGATGTCGTAAGTGCTCGATCTTCTTCATGTAGAAGAAGAGTGAGACATACTCAAAGTTATGTGAGTTCAAGGAACTGGTTGAGAAAGAGTTGGGGAAGCAAGTGAAAGCTCTCTGGAGCGATAATGGTGGTGAATACATCTATGTTGAATTCAAATACTTC
This sequence comes from Pinus albicaulis, assembly GCA_034641835.2. Classification (NCBI taxonomy): domain Eukaryota; kingdom Viridiplantae; phylum Streptophyta; class Pinopsida; order Pinales; family Pinaceae; genus Pinus; species Pinus albicaulis. The sequence goes on along the minus strand of CM076569.1, from coordinate 347,114,918 downwards.
TGTAGTAAAGAAGGAATTCAAAGATAACTCATAACGCCTCATAACCCACATCAAAATGAGGTCTTTGAGAGGAAGAACAGAATGATCATGGGTGCTGCATAGGCGATGTTGCATGATCAGGGCCTTCCCATACACTTGTGGGCTGAGGCATGCAACACTGTGGTTTATGTGAAAAACCATTGTCCTCATAGAGTACTTGGCATAGTACACCCGAAGAGGCGTTTTCTGGTAAGAAGCCTGATATTTCTCATTTGAAGATTTTTGGCAAACCTATTTACATTCATGTGACAAAGGATGCCAAGAAGAAGTTGGAGGTGACCGCAGAGTTTGGGATATTTGTGGGGTACACAAAAAAACCCCACAATTATCGTGTGTATTTTCTAGACAGTCGGATGATTTTCGTGCGACGAGATATCAAATTTCATGAGGAGAAAGCCATGAAGTTGTCGCTTGAGAGGGAGCTACACTTGCATGCGGAGGAGGAGCTACTTGTTCCTAAAGATGAGCCTCAAGATGTGGATCAACTACAAGAGGAGGTTCATGGAGTGGAAGAAACCACTCATGCAGCACCAAAAATCAAAGGGGGGAAGCACACTACAAAAGTTGAGCGACTGAATCTTGATGTAGTGCAGAATGTAGGTTTTCTTACATCATAGCATAGATAGAGATAGTCACCTGACCGATTTACTGGATACATGGATCTGATGAGAAAGTGTATCATGACGGAGCCATCCTCTTTCGAGGAAGCTATGGAGGATCCCGCATGGGTAGATACCATGGTATAAGAGTATGATTCAATTGTCAGAAATAGTGCATGGGAGATTGTCCCAAGGCTGGAAGGGAAATTAGTGGTAGGTTTGAGATGGATCTACAAAGTGAAGCAAGCTACTGATGGGAGCATTGAGAAGTATAAGGAAATATTTGTTGCCCGAGGCTTTTCACAAATCGAGGGGATTGACTATGAAGAGACCTTTGCACCTGTCATAAGGTATTCTTCCATATGGACCATCCTTGCTCTCTTAGCGCAGATGGGTTGACACATTCATCAGATGGATGTGAAGACTGCATTCCTCAATGGAATCATTGAGGAGGAGGTGTACATTGAGTGACCTAAAGGATTCGAAATCTTTAGTAGTGAGTCGCATGTGTGCAGGCTCAAAAGAGCGTTGTATGGGCTAAAACAAGCACCTCGTGCTTGGTACACACGGATAGATAGTTATTTCACCAGAATTGGTTTCACCAAGAGTGAGGTGGATCCAAACCTATACCAGATTGTGGTGGAGGGTAATATTTTGATCATTCTACTTTATGTAGATGATTTAATACTGACAGGTGATGAATTGTTGATACACTCATGCAAGGTAGATCTTGAAAAGGAGTTCGAGATGAAGGACTTGGGCCTCCTTCATTATTTCCTGGGATTGGATATTTGGCAATGGAAAGGTGAACTGTTTGTGTCTCAAGACAAGTACACCCAGGAGATACTGGAGAAGTTTCACATGCAAGGCTGCAAGCCTATCCACACTCCTTTTCCTGGTGGTTGGAGGAAGGAGGATGCAGTTGAGGTATAAAAGGTATATTTTTAACACCTATTTATCCTACATTAATTATCAATCCGAGAACATCTTTTTGTTTCAAGAGTGTACTATGTTTGAGACTGCAATTTAGCTAATAGTAATGCTATGAGAGATGTAGTATAGTATTCTAGATACAAGAGTAAACGGATGCTTGTAAAGAAATCTAGTTACAGTAACATGAATGAAAATACTCTAAAATCTTAACTTCTCACTATGAAAAGCATCAATCAAGAATACAGTAGCAATAACCCATTCCCTTAGAAATCAATGCAACTGAAATCACACTGAGACAAGGCAATCAATCTGGGAACTTGGAGGCAATAACCAATGTTCTCTACAGTTGACAGTCCTGATATTTAAGCAATCGTAGTGAAATCAAAATTGAACTACTTTTTGTTGAAAATAAACTAAGAAGAACTTCTTTTAAAAGCAAGAATTGGAAAGAAACAGCAATTCGTATTCTACACAGCAACCGTAAACAATCTCTCTGCAATCTGAACCTAATGAATTAGAAATGAATAAAAAATAGTAATCAAACAACAAACAATAATTAAACATCAAATGTGAACTTCACAAAATTAGATAACAAGTCTTCTTAAACTCCAACCTTGTCGATAGCAAATACTATTGAATAGTCAATCGAAATGAACCATAATCCAATGGGACAGCAAAAAAAATTAAGCATGGAACAACAAAGCTTTATAAGAGACAACAAGGTGAATAAGACAGTAATCATGATCCCTGCTAAAATAGAATAGAAATGCAATCCATTAGCACACACAACAATCCAGTACTCAATTCAACAATAATCAAATAACTTTATAATCGTAATGAATCTAAACGAAATTATCACACGGCAGTAATCAAAGGATAGAAATACAAACAACAGAATGATTCCACTAGGGCCGAGACCTTAGCACCAGTGAAATACTATTCGGTTACTTCAAAGCTTAAAGGATGAAATGAAATGCACCTTTGTATTAGGTGAACATAAAAAGTATCACAGTGACCGCTCTCTGAACACGAGAGTCAATAAAATGCAATATTACAAAAGGAATGTTTTTAATCAAAAATCTGACTCCTTTCAATTGCTAAAGGCGTTGCCTTATATAAAAAATTTGACGGACAAGACAAGGAACGAGATGAGGTTTGAATAGCGATCCCTCAGGATCGAAGGATCCTAAGGGATTCGCTTCTCTTCTTTCTTTAGCTGTCACTTGATTTCCTTTGACTGAAGCCGAGCTGTCTGCTGCCTGTTCTTAGAGATGCATTCGGATTTCCTTATCTTTGGCAGGATTTGGTCTAATGCTAGAGGAAAAATAGTTGGATTTACTTTAGCCTCACCTATGATATAGCTGTTCACCTCGCTTGATTCCTATTTTTAGCAATAAAAGGAAGTTTTTAGTTATATTTTACAATAAACATAAATCTTCACAATTCTACCAAAATTCTTGTAATAAGTCACCTTTCTAGAGCAAAAAGAATTATGTTTAAAGTAAAATAATGAGAAAACACATAGTGAATTCATACCTTTTCCATTGCTCAATAGATGCTACATCGAGAGAGGTATTGAATGGCACTGTTTATCGACAATTGGTTGGTTCGCTCATGTATTTAGTCAATACACAATCGGACATATGCTCTGCTGTGAACCATCTTTCACAAGCGATGGTGAATCCTACCAAGATTTTTTGGAAGGCAAGAAAGCATATCCTCAGGTATATTAGGGGCACATCTGAGTATGGATTGTGGTACAGACAGTCAGATGAGGTGAAGCTGCATGGCTCCATGGATGCAGATTGGGCAAGAAGCCCAACTGACAGAAAGAGTACATCTAGAGGGATTTTTAGTATCAGATCTACAACAGTTTCTTGGTACAACAGGAAAAAAATATCTGTGGAACTCATTTCAGCAGAGGCCGAGTACATGGCAGCAAGTTTGGCTGCATGCAAGGCTATATGGATGAGGAAGGTCCTGGTCGGTTTGTTCGGTTCTCATTTAGATCCTACTGTGATATATTGTGATAATCAGAGCTGCATTAAACTCTCTGTTAATCCATTATTTCATAATACATCTAAAAATATTGACATCCAGTACCATTATATCAGAGATTGTGTGCAGCGGAGGATCATGTTGTTTTCTTACATTCCTACGGAAGATTAGGATGCAGATATTTTGACGAAGGCGCTCACCAGGAGAAAATTCGAATACCATAGAGATATGATCGAGGTGGAAGATAGTCCCTATCTTGTTGAGAGGGAGTGTTGAGATTCAATAAGATGATGAGCTTAGTGAAAAGAGTCACCTTCATTAAGTGGGCCCCATGGGCTATTTTGGCGCAAAGACTATTTTTTGACTATGTCTATTTTTACACATTCTCGATCATATTCTATGATTTGCAAGATGCTATTTTTGGATGGTTTCTCAAGTTGGAAAAATATATGGACTTCTGTTTTTAGAAATTTTGGGGAACTCTATTTTTAGACTGCTTGTCTAAAAATAGATATGTCGGATATTATTAGCTCTTAATAATATTTGGACTCTTAACATTATCTTATTCTCTTGGAGCACTGACATTCAATTAACAGATTGTTCAGATCAGCTAGCTAAAGGAATTATGAAATTCCTAGAGCTACTGGTGGTTCATGCATGCAGGACTTCAGTTAGAACTCAAGTGGCAGAGTTCGGTGGAGTTAGAGAAGTAGTTGGTGGAGTTGGTTTCTAGTTTAACTACACTTGTGGAGTTAAAATCGGTTGAACTGATTGTGTCTATTTATAACTGATTGATACTTTCAGTGGAGTTGAGTGAATTAATTAGTTAAATTAATTCACTAAATAATAACTCATTATTTAACTGGACATAGACAACAATTAACTAAAGTGCAGAATAGATCAATGGAGATTCAGTGGAGAGATTGGTGAAAGAGCAAGTGTGACTATCAGTTGTGACTATAGTGATGCATTGATTGCATCTAAAACTCAGCGGAGATTCCAATGAGGATTTCGTGAGCAAGGCTGGATCAATTCAAGCTCATCCATAGCCATTCTTCAGCAGGGATTGCACAGTAGAGGCAAGCTATCAAGAAGGAAAAAATCAATGCAGATTTTTGCTGATTGTTCTTGATTAGTGTGTAGCGATTGTATTGTACTGAGAGCTTGATTTGATCAAATTTGTATGAGGATTGTTACATTATCACTATTACATATATTATATATAGATAATTTTGGTTTTTAGCTTTAGGCTTTTCCGTTAAACAACTTTGTTAATGTGTGTGAATTTTTATTGATTCATGTGTGCATTGCAATCTTGATTTAATTTTTGCAAATGATCAATGGTGGAATAGATTATGTATTTTGCATGAAATTAAAATAGTGTGAGATCAGGATAATCTTGGACATATAACACATAAGTTATATAATTTCTACATTACACCCCCAAAGGATGTTGCATGTAAGGAAACATCAGACCCCGAAGCGAACTTATGTTCGGAGAAAATTTTATCGATTTCATTATTACAGAATTGGAAACAATAGGCACTCTTGTTGTAGGAAGGAGTGATCTTGTTGGTAGCACACTAAAAATAATAAATTCAGTTAAGGAGAAATGGGCTGAGAAGAAACTTGCAGAGAATTGGGGAAGATGGGAAGAAGAGGCAGTTAGGAAGAAAAAGGAGGAGCAGTTGCAGCTATTACAACAATAGGTCTAGGATCTAACCAGTGATAAAAGGAAGTTGTATGAACTTGCCCTAATATGATGGGATGCAGACAACCCTCTTCATGCTACCCAGTTTTCCTATGGGAACGATTTTTATTTTTTCATTCAAGGCAGTCTATGACAATAGACCATATGTGGGTAATTCCACCCAATGTTTTTCGTGCTTGTGATTTCCATGATCAAAGCTTGCTTTGTGAGCTCTTTCTTCATAATATAATTTGTGAACATGCTAGCACACACATGATGGCATATATTATCTATTTTATAAGTGACTTGTAGTTTCACACCATCATTTTGCTGATGAATAATAAAACAAAATAGCACGTAGCTATGAAATTGATGGATGCAAATGAAGAAAATGTAGCATTAATGATCCAGGCTAAACTAGGTATGGCCACCAAATTTAGATGAATTTTTAAGGGATTTTTGAAACTCCAGATATCAGGGAACATATAACCATCTACAAGAGAAGGATTGTGAAGTTATGCCTCAGTATTTTTGGATAGATGAAAACTCAGGCACTAACAGGGTGTCACAAACACACAGAGATCAGTAGTGTAGAAATGCAAGGAAGAAATCCATTTTTCTTTCAGAATTTCCTAATTATTGTTACACGGGTTTCAGAATATGTCAGGGTGGTGGATCAGTTGGGTGCCTTTTGGATCGGCCTCAAATTTAAGTATCCCTTGATTTGGTTTCCAATAAAGGAATACTAACCTGAGTATCAATTGTGTAAATATGAGGAGGAATCCTGTCCACACAGGTTGATGGCCACCAGGGGCTATAGATCTATTGAGGAGGAGACTGCTGATGCCTATAATTTGACAGAGTTTCACAAAAGGTAATTTGGTAGGTTCTGAGGTATTTTTCACGAGTACATGCAATTGCTTCAGATTGGGGGAGATGTTGGGTGCATGCTTTGAGTGTATTTCAAAAACCTAATTCCGCATACTTGGGCATTTCAGCTCTAAACTTGTGTACTTTTTAGACCTTAATTACCTTTTTCCTGGTGATGAGACTCCATTTTTTTCATGGCATGTTATTTTTCCATTTTTATTAAATATGAATGAGGTGATGTCTTTTGATGCCTAATCAAGGTGATTTTGGAGGAAGTTCTTTGGCTTGTGTCTTTCAGGCATTACTCCAAGTTTCCTGATTAAAACATTAACATTGGAATGATGAGTTATAAAGTAGTTCTGAGCACTTTTTTCTTCATAATGTTTCTTCTACACCTCAGGCCATTGTTGTTACACCTTAGGCCATTGCTGTAACATCACAGGTCGTCGTTGTTACACCTCGAGCATTGATGTTACACATCCCAAAATTTTGTTATACTATGGGATGCTGATTCCATTACAAACATCCAACTGTGGGTACTATTCCATGAAGACAACTATCGTATGAATCACATTATCTATAGAGAGTTAGGGAATCCAGATGGTTGTGATTTTGATCGATGATGTAACAGTAATAGGCCCACTATTTGGAACCTATTGTGACTATTTCTATTTTTATCAGCATGTGAATTGTGAGATTCTCATGACTAATCTAATTTTTTTTTATTTTGGACATGTAAAACTTATAAATAGGATTCAGTCCCATGTGAAAGGGACGGATGAGAGATGATAGTATCCTTTTCTTTTTTTTGTAATTCATAATCCTTAATACAAATACAACATTGTTGATGTTTCTGAATATAGTGTTGCAACCTTACTAGATTCGTATTAAATCCCTGCACCTTGTTATTCATCCGTAATTTTCACTATCTGTAGATGACTAAGTATTGGTTCTAGATTTATAAAAACAAAATTCCCTGAATATTGTCAGTTTTAGAAATCTCACTGCCTTCATTATCCTTATAGGAAAATTTTCACTATTACATCATATTGTCATTCCATGGTCACCTTGTAACTCCTATAAGACCCCTTATGGGCTTGTGCCACTCATTTCCATCCTTTTCCTACCCATAACCTCATTACTCTGTTTTTCCCTTGCCCATAACTTAATTTTCCATCTAGGGTTTCCAATCACATAACTCATTCCCATGATCCCCAAATTCCTGAAGCATTGATAGTCTCAAAACAATCTCTGTAAGCTCTTTAGATAAATCAAGTAAATTGGATTTGGATCTTTAATACACCACTTTGTCAATACTCTGTTTTTACACTTAAAGATTCCAAGCCATCTGAGTCAAAGACCAGGTCAAAGAACCCCACTCTAGGTTAATTAGGGTTTCATATGTTACAAGGTCATCATTGATGTTTCAGAAATTGTGTTTCTTTGTTAGAATATGGTTCAGAGGTATTGAAATGTTGAAACATGGTTTTTCAAGAAGAGATCTAAAAAGTTGCCAAGAAGACTACCATTCAGTTTCAAGGTCTGCACATGAGGTAATGGATAGGCTTGACAATTTTGTAGGAATGTTAAGACGTCCATCAGTAGAATAAATTGAAAAGGTAAATGGTATGTTCCTGAATGAAGACATCTTGCAGCAAAGAAGACAGAAATCAATTTGGTCTTAAAGGAAAACCAGGGTTTTGTACTTGATATTCCAACAGAGTGCCAATAGAGTAATAAATTGCAGAAGTGGCTAGAGGAGGTGAAATGAGGAATTAGACTCCATGATAGGAAGAAAAGGAGGTTTTTGAGGCTCCTAATGTACCAAAATGAACATGTTAGCCTCAAGGATTAAAAGTAGAGCCAAATCAGTGTTTTTTGTCACCTGCATAGCAAACAATGTAAAAACATTAGTGAAAAGGGAAGACAGACTTGTAAACATTAGGAAGTAATTTGCAAAGGTAAATCAAACACCACACACCTATGGAACTCATTTCATGCTTCATATTAATCCTATTTCACTTTCAAAAGGTTAAAAGATTAAAAAAGGAAGAAAATTAGAGTTTTTAAGTTAAAACAGATAGAATTTTTGTGGCACTGTGCGCCTGGCTTAAACTCCAGTGCAAATTTCTTTGACGCTGCATGCTTGCTTGATTTTCCTGATAGGCTTGACAAAAGGCCTCGACATTGTGCGCCTAGCAGGGAGTTATGCCCTTGCCCACCTTTACCCGACTTGCCCAACAGGCCTAGGAAGGCACTATGCACTTGGCCAGGAGGACCTTCCAAACCATTTCAAACACACAAATCAACTCAAGGTCTCTTGAAGCTTCCTCCAAGGGATTTTTTTTAAGCATCTTTAAGGGATAGGTATAAGACATCACCTCCTATCCAAGTTTTTGTTATCATTTGATTAAAGGAATGGGACCCTAACGAGATAACCTAAATGCCATGCATTAAAGCCTCTTTCATCTTCCTATGAAGAAATGTCAGTCAAAACAAGGGTAAATTGAGGTGGTTGCATTGGTTTGAGATTGGTCATCCATAAAAGCTTAAAAATCAGTCCCTTACACTATAAAACATTGACATTACATACCCTCCACATCTCAAATTTTCATCATTACTAAGGCATCTCACAATAGCATTTGACATATCAGCTAGTTTTCATTCAAGTTATTTAGCCTCTCATTCTTCCAAATCTTCCCCCTCACTCATTCATTTTCATTCACTTGTAAAAATTTTATGTTTTCATCACCACTCCATTACCCTCTTCCACATCCATTTCATAATCAGAGCTAGGGTTTCTAAAGGAAGAATAGTTAAAATGAAAAGATAAGGGGGCTGATGCAAATAAGGAATCTAGCTCTGAAGACTGAAACAGAGACCGATAAGGTAGAGATCAGTAGTGATGATATTGGCAGTGAGGATACAGAAAGCAGTGAATAACATGGTAGTGAAACAAAGAGCCATGGTGATAGTCAAGACACTGAGACAAATAATGATGAAACACCTAACAGTGAGGCTTCAGAAACAAATGAAGAAGATTCCCATGAGTTATAAGCTACTGTTGAGGAAAAAATGAGGCTCATGAAAGTGATAAAGGTAGTGTAGAAACCAATGATGAAGCACCTAGCAGTCAAGATAATGAAAATTAGGCTAATATAAATGAGGGCAGTATCAGTGATGAGAAAAAGTGTAATATTCTAAAATGGAAATAACAACAATACAAGACATAATAATGTAAAACACAACAAATCTGAACACGACATAAGAAGGATCAATATGAAGCCATAATTTTATTAATAAATCAATAAAAATATACAAAAATATCTTGAGGGTCAAGCCACTCAAGCAATAAGAACAAGCCTCCAATGATTAGAACAATCAGCAGAAGATGGTGCAACTATATAGAATGACGGAGAGCAGTGATAATGCTATCTATATCAGTGTAGCTGCTGCTATAAACATACATAAATGAAATATGGATTATAGAAACAAAATAAATGCCCTGCAAAGAAGATGTGGGATTTAATACATGATTTCTAGCCAACCCATAAAAGATTGCTAGAAATACCAAGAAAATATACAATGTGTAGCAACAATCAATAATATGCCACCCAAAATGGAATAAAATGAATGAGGTTGTTACGCATCTGAAAATGATAATGTCTTCCAATGGTAAACTCAAAGATAAGCACACCATCCTTCTTGAATTTCAAATGTACTCTCCTGATGAGCTCAATGAACCCTCCTAGCAACTGTTAATTTTCAAAATAATGTAGAGTCTAGATTGAAATTGCATCCAGGGCGGCAGATGGTTGAGCAGATTCCAAATATGGCAACATTCCAAATATCTTCATGATCCTCGAATGGATAGGCTACTTCTCTAGTAAAAAAGAAGCCCAGAAATAGCTCTATGTGATCCTCCTTTGCTGCACCTTGCAACACAACCCAACTTTAAATATAAAATGTGTTGTAGCTGAAGGAGGTAGCTTAGCCAAAATTCCATAATAAGAAAATGTAGTCTAAAGAACCTCTCCTTCCCTGAGGATGAGGTAGGGATTCCCGATCAGAAACACCCTTGTGTTAAACAGCACAGTAGCCCTGCTAAACAACAAGATGATGCAAGTCTAAACAGACCAATATCAAAATGATAATATCAAAACATGAATCACAATGGTTTCCATCCCCTCCATATATAGTGTGTGAGCCTTCTCACATTGGGTCCCCTCCATACTTGCCACTAAGCTCATGCAAGTTGTCCTCCACTAAAACTATGTTGTCTCATCATGAATGCCACTTCTCCATGACAACATTGTTGACTTGGTCAAATTTGACCTGTTCAACATGTATTCCATCAAATTCACACCCAAAGGTGCTTAATCCAGCTACTTATTATTCCTCCTTTCACATTAGGAGTGTCATTATTCCTCCTAAAGAGCTTTATGGGCCTTCCCACCCACTTATTCACCTACCTAATGATAAAAAAACTATAATATTCCATTTAGCTGAAGGCTAAATTTTTTGAATATTATAGTCCGCTCCTCCAAAATGTTGCTTGTCCTCAAGAAACTATAAAGGTGGAGAAAAATTCCTCCCTTCCTCCTCTTATGGCCTCCTCATCAATAGTCCCCACCACTGCTCAAAATTATCTATAAAAAATCTGCCCTCCAATGGCTCCTCCCAAGTATGCAAAACCAAATGGCTCACATCATGAGAAAGTGGAAGGTGTAAGTGGAAACCTTCTTGCTATCCAATGGTCTGCTCAAGGTAGGAGTGATGAAAAACATAGGGGATCACATTCCCAATGAGAGACTCCCATACCCATGCTATCATCCAAATGAAATGAGCCATTTTAGGTAGTTCATCAAGGAAACCCTCAACCCCTGGTTTATGCAATGTATTGGGGTTGCATGGAGAGATTTAGTTTTTCCACCCAAGTTGTTTCTCTCTCCATTTATGGTATGTATGGGGTTGCTGCTAATCTTGGGCTGAAATATTATGGCCTCCAAGAATGACCCAAGTCACCCCACAAAACAAAACATCCATGAAGCGCCTCTCCCAAGAACTCGAGTTCTCCAAATGGCTCCTCCCACATGAAGATAAAAGATGTTTTGTGGCAATCATGGTTTTCCCATTGTTTCTCTTAAAACATGCAACATATGGAGTAGGGAGAATCATACTCCCAATGGGCACCTCCAACTCTTGTGCCACCCTCCCAACAAAGATTCACATAAACATAAGAACAACATCAATATATGGGAGCAAAAAAAAATAGAAATAAGTTGCCATGTGACAACTGAGAGGTGGATCATAGTTCCACATATGGAACCAGCATAGTGCATCCCATGCCTACCTCAAAACAAAGAATAATAACTGTCTTTTCAACCACTTTCTTGCTACGACAATCATCCTACAAGATAGGATCATAAAAGTAAAATGTTGTGCCAATGGTGCACACCAAGAATCATGTGAATATCTAGGGATTGCTTCAGCTTCAAATGCTCTTGGAAATTTTCTACATCTCTCCCCTTTCATCTCCTTCAGATCTTCCTTGATATTTTTCATAGTTTGGAAAATAAGTTGGGAGATCCTCTCTTCCTTCATCTCTCCAAATAATAGAGTCATGCCTTTGTTTCTTCTGTATAAATTTTCCTTTCTATGAGAAGCTTCTCCGTTAATCGCATAATGTCGTGAATGCACAGGCTGAGACAATATTTTTCTTTGATACCACTGTAATATTCCAAAATGGAAATAGCAGTAGTACAAGACATAATAATGTAAAACACAAAAAATTTGAACATGAAATAAGAGGGATCAATATGAAACCATCATTTTATTAAGATATCAGAAATAATATACAAAAATATCTTGAGGGTCAAGCCACTCAAGCAATAAGAACATGCCTCCAATGATCAGAAAAAATCAACACATGAGTTGCTGCAACTGTATAGAATGCCAGAGAGCAGTGAAAATTATATCCATATCAGTGTAGCTACTTCTATAAGCATACATAAATGAAATATTTCTGATATAAATAAAATAAATGCCCAGCAAAAAATACGTGGGCTCTAACACACGATTTCTAGCCAACCCAGAAAAGATTGCTAGAAATACGAAGAAAATATACAATGTCACAAATAAAACTGGGGTTAATATGCCATTGAAAACTGGATCTGAAATGGAATGAGGATATGATAGATTTGAAATGATAATTTTCCCCTCCAATGGTATTTCTCAATATAAGGTTGATCCCTCTATTCAGAAATAGACCCTCCTGATGAGCTCAATGAACCCTCCTAGCAACTATCCCTAAAAATAATGCAGATCTACACTGAAAAATGCCCTATGAGGGATGGTAGATGGTTGGATTGATGCCAAAGATGTATAAATATGCCTAGGAGTCCTCCTTTCTGATCCTCTAATGGATAGGCTACCTATCCACTGAAAAACAAGCCTAGAAATGGCTTTATGTGATCCTCCTTTGCTGCACATTGCAACACAACCCATATCTAAACAGAAACTACAATGTACTTGAAGGAGGTAGCTTGGCCAAAATTTTGGAATGAGGAAATGAAGTCCAAAGAACCTCTCCTTCCCTTAGGATGAGTTAGGGATTACTGATCAGGAACACCCTTCTACTAAACAGCACAGCAACCCTGCTAAAAAATAAGAGGATGCAAGTCTAAACAAACCAATATCAAAATGATAATCTCAAAACATGAATCACAATGGTTTCCATCCTATCCATATATAGTATGTGAGCCTTCCTACATTGGGTCCCATCCATACTTGCCACTAAGCTCATGCAAGTTTTCCTCCACTAAAACTGCGTTGTCTCAGCATGAATGCCACTCCTCCCTAACAACGTTGTTGACTTGGTCAAAGTTGACATGTTCAACATGTATTCCCTCCAATTCACACCCAAAGGTGCTTAATCCAGCTGCTTATTCTTCCTCCTTTCACATTATAAGTGTTATTATTCCTCCTAAAGAGCTTTATGTTCCTTCCCACCCACTTATTCACATACCTAATGATAAAACAAACTATAATATTCCATTTAGCTAAAGGCTAAATTTTTGGAATATTATCAGCTAAATGGAATATTATAGTTTGTTTTATCATTAGGTAGGTCAATAAGTGGGTGGGAAGGCCCATAAAGCTCCTTAGGAGGAATAATAACACTCCTAATGTGAAATGAGGAAGAATAAGTAGCTGGATTAAGCACCTTTGGGTGTGAATTGGAGGGAATACATGTTGAACAGGTCAACTTTGACCAAGTCAATAGTGTTGTCATGGAGGAGTGGCATTAATGATGAGACAATGCAGTTTTAGTGGAGGAAAACTTGCATGAGCTTAGTGGCAAGTATGGATGGGACCCAATGTGAAAAGGCTCACATAATATATGAGGAGGGGATGGCAGCCATTGTGATTCATGCTTTGAGATTATCATTTTGATATTGGCCCATTTAGACTTGTATCCTCTTGCTATTTAGCAAGGTTGTTGTGTTGTTTAGGACAAGGGTGTTCCTGATCGAGATTCCCTACCTAATCCTCAGGGAAGGAGAGGTTCTTTGGACTACATTTCCTCATTTCGACATTTTGGCCAAACTACCTCCTTTAGCTACAATGTAGTTTCTATTTAGAGCTAGGTTGTGTTGCAGGGTGCAGCAAAGGAGGATCACATAGAGCCATTCCTGGGCTTGTTTTAAAGTGGAGAGGTAGCCTATCCATTGGCAGATCAGCAAGGAGGACTCCTAGGTAGATTTATACATCTTTGGCATCAGGCCAACCATCTACCATTCCTCATAATTCATTTTCAGTCTAGATCTGCGTTGTTTTTAGGGTCAGTTGCTGGGAAGGTTCATTAAGCTCATCAGGAGGGTCTATTTTTGAATAGAGGGATCAACCTTCTATTGAGGAATACCATTGGAGGAGGACATTATCATTTCAGATCTGTCATAGCCTCATTCCATTTCAGTTCTAGTTTGCAGTGGCATATTAACCCCAGGGTTATTTGTCACATTGTATATTTTCTTGGTATATCTAGCAATCTTTTTTGGGTTGGCTAGAAATCATGTATTAGAGCCCACATCTTCTTTGCTGGGTATCTATTTTGTTTCTATCAGCCATATTTCATTTATATATGTTTACAGTAGTAGCTACACTGATATAGACAACCTTGTCATTACTCTTCAACATTCTATATAGTTGCAGCAACTCATGTGCTGATTATTCCGATCATTGGAGGCTTGTTCTTATTGCTTAAGTGACTTGACCAAAAAAAAAAATTGTGTATTTTTTCTGATATCTCAATAAAATGATGGATACATATTGATCGCTCTTATGTCATGTTCAGATTTGTTGTGTTTTACATTATTATGTCTTGTATTGTTGCTATTTCCATTTTGGAATATTACACAGAGATCATGGAGATAGATAGAGTAGCCATGAGAGCAGCCATGAAAATCAGGAATGATGATGGCGGAAATAGGTCATAATGCCAACAAATCAATGGATCAGATAAGGACAGTGCAGAAGGCATTTCAGAGGACAGTAAGGAAGGGAGCCATGAAGAAAGTAGTGGAGAAAAGGGAAGTGATAGTGATGATGATGATGAGGCAGAGGTCAATGATAAAGGAGAGGGCATGGAAACAAAAGGCAATGATGAATATGGAAGAAAGTCAAGAGGCCATGAGGAAAGAAGTAAGGATGCTAAAACAATGAGGCTTATGAGAGACATGATGGAACCAATGAGGCTAAAAACAAAGAAAACCTTTAAAACCTGGGTGATCTATATCTACAAGCATCCAAAACACTATGAGCAAGACAATTTCAAATTTTGACAAGCTTTTGCAAATTTTGGTTTTTGACTGATTTAAAGTGCTAAGGGCGCAATGCCCTTGGCACTACATTTTTTCTTGAGACATCCATTAAAGGAAAACTTGACATTTTTGGGTTCATCTTTCAAAGTACATCATGCACACCAAGTTTCAGCTCATTTGGAGCAAAAATGATCCTCAAAAAGGGCCAAAAACATGCAAACTTTCATCTTTCTGCCTTATTTTCAGAGATGCCGATGCGCCCTTATCAGTCTTGGGAGATTTGGTTTTTCAGTAGGAAAATGGACACCAAATGAAAAACTAAATGCAGTTTTGGAATGTAGACTTGACAAGCTTTCCAACGAGCTATCACAGAGCTCATTCCGACCCCATAAAGGCCTTCAAAAATTAGCTGCAAGGTGACCTATTTTTCTGGTGTAGGCACTGTGCCCTTGGACCTCTCTGCTACACCCTTGCAAAAAAGTGAACAAAAGACACAAATTTATGGAAAATATATATTTTGAGGTGTTTCGGGAAAATCACTCTGAAGTTAGGTGTTAGAAGTTATTTTTCATTTATTGCATTAGATATTTTATGCCTTGAGCGTTGCATGGTCTCTTTTGACATAAATGATATTTATGAGTAGTTGTTGATATTTTCAAACCCTAGTTTGGGTTTTTGTCTTCCTTGCAATTTAAATAGAGCATGGAGGCATCATTATAAATGTTGGTTGATTGTGGACAAAAACCTCATAGACTTTGAGTTGTGAGGAGTTTTTGGTTTTGGAGCATTGTGAAGGTTCTAAAATGAATATCAATGAGACAAGCACTTTGCAGGATTCATCGACATGGCTAATGGTGATGTATTTCTCATTTTGTTTTCATTTTCTTATGTTTTACATGTTGTGTCATATTTTTCTTGCATTAGATCAGAAATTTTAGCTTAAGGTATGTTGTCAAAACCACATTAAGTCTGTCTGCTTCTCCTCCTTTCATGTTTTCCTCTGCTTGGTCAGTTTAGAGAATTCTTAGTTTCTTTCTAACCCCACTCAACTTGTTAATCTCAAGAATGATTTAATGGAGTCAGTTCCAAAGAGGTCTATGGTTAGCCCTGCCCTTTGGAATCACATAAACATTGTTTTTGAGGTCTTTACTTCGAAGTATTGCTGATTAGGTTTAACTGAAAAGGTTTATGATTTTCCATGCCCTTCTGTTCATCTTAAATGGTCGTTTTGAAGGTATTTATAGTATGATTAAGGAATCTTAGGAGTTCCCTGATTCTTTATCATCACTATTGTTTATCTTGAATGTTTTCTTTCTTTGAAGGTAGATAGCTAGAGAGGTTAGGAGTTCCTTGCTCTCTAGGGTTTACTAGATTGTTGTCTTAATGTTTGCTTGTTAGGGTTTAGTCAAAGAAGTTATTGGTATGCCCTGTGTTTGGTTATTTCTTCATGCATAGTAATCTTAGAGGCCCTTATTGTTGTAGTATTTATCAAAGGATACTTAACTGCCCTTTGCACCTACTTTGTTCACAATTTAATGTTCACTTCACTCACATTAGCCTTGAAAATCCTCTTAGCCTTGTTATATTTGCCCTCTGAAGCATCCTTGACCTATTGTTGTACCTTCCTAGACCTTTTGCAGACTTCATAGCCCAATGGTCTAAACCTCTCCTACTTTATCTATTTTGCTTGACAACCTACCTAACTAAACAAACAAACAAACAAACCCTAATATTCATAACTAACCTAAAACCAAAACCTTAAAACCTATCAAGTTCACATCTCTTACACAAGTATAGGGAGAGCCCTCACTGAGTCTACGAAGGCTAGGTCCTAGGGCTCCAAAGGCTTGTTTGATGTTAACGTTATTCATTTTTTCTGCCAATCTAACAAATTACGGGGACCTAACACGCCTTGCTAGGGAGGAAGGGCCCCTCCTCTTTAGCAGGGATTGCAATAGCTACAGTAGTATTGTGGTAGATTGTTAATATTTCTTGCATATTGAATTGAGAATACTGTCCAATTTAGCAGCCAAGTCAGTAGTGTGGTGTGTGGCGCACCTTTTTCTTTCTAACATGAAGTGTGGTTTTATTTCTACCATTTAATTTCTAATTTTCACATGACTGTTACTTTCTGTAGTTAAATCCAACGACATCTATTTATGTTTTCATTTTCTCCGCTCTTGGCTAAAGTGTATTGGCACATATACTACATACTCCTCTAAAATAAATGGACCTACACTAGGATGACAATTGATGTTGCGGTTCAGTCAGATTAATGTGTGATTAAATTGACACAATAGGTACTAATGTGCATAATATCCTATCTTGGTTGATAATAAAGTTCAGGACCAAAAAGGAATTGTTGTTCAAGGCCTCAAAATGACTCCATAATATTTGAAGTGGGGTTTTGCCCCAATTTTCCAAATTGATACGACCACTAAAATGAAACTGAAAGCTAATTCCTCCATTTTTTTCACTCCAAGAGCATGAATATAGATGGAAAATAATATAATGATTCTATATAGATCATTTGGTCTTAATGAAAATAATTTCATTGATTTGACTTTAAATTGCCCAATTCTTCCTCACCACATTTGAACTAGTAAGGTTGAATAATTTTTAGATTGACAATGTTTCAGAGCCTACTATCATCCACAAGACATGTTCATGGAATCCATTAATGCCACAATGCGTGATAGGATCTTATTAACATGTAATCACATTTAATCAAGCTTTGTTTGGCTTGTTTTAGGCTAAAATTTTTTTGGCCTTTGGGGAGGCCATCCCCAACTTATATTTACTTTTGAAATCCTCATGTATTAGAAAAATATTTGTTTAGAATGCTTAGATTAAATTACACAATTTGCAAAAATTTCAATGTTAACTCCCTTGATTGATCACTAAGTGGGCCCATGCTAGCTAGCCTTTCGGAAGTTATAAAAGAAACATGATTCATTTATAACCCAAAAAAATAAGGAATAAAAAGTAAATGTTGTCTAACCTTGTAGATTATAGGATAAGATTTCTAAAGATCCCTCTTTTGTCCAATTTCAAGTTTGTATGTTCATTGTAGGAAAAATACAAGTTGCATGTCTCCCGTAAGTCCAAATTGTTTATTTGTGTCTTTAATGATTAAATGGTATTCCAAAGAGAAAATTGAGCCTAGTGGTAATGAAGAACTATCCCGAACCTTTTCGATTATAGAAATTTCGGATCATAGGTTCAAAAATATTGATTATAAACACCTAAATATAAAATTAAAATTTTCATTCCATATATTACCTCCATTACCTTTCCAACCACATTTTTTACGTGGGGATAATGATGCTCTATTTTCAGAGATTGATATCAAATACGAAGATTTAGATGCCTGCCCCGCCTGTTTATGTGTAGAGTCTAGTGGACCCAAATAGATGGACTCGGCCGAAAGAAACTCCAACCTGTCTACAATACAGCAAGAAAGATGATGATGGATATCGATAGAGTGTAGAGTTGCGAATGAAGTCAAGTCAAGTCAAGTCAAGTCAAGAGATCGAGAAGTTGAGTGACCTTGGCGGTGAGGCGGCGGAGAGGCCCATTGTTTTCCTTGTCGTTTGCATGTAAAATAATCCTGTTATCTCTATCAAATGAAAACGGATGCAAAACTTTCAGCAACATCATAATTTTAACGTTCATATCTTCTTCTTAATATGATTTTGGATATGTCACCTCGAGAGCTCAAACAGGTTTTAATTAGATCTTTTGATACCTTGATGTCACTCAAAATATTTCACTCGTTTTCAGTCTATTATTTAAATGTTGTTTTTATTTATGGTATTATTAACTCGTTCACGTGGCTAAACTTTACAAGTCATTTGCATTTTAAATATACTATGGATTCATTCCTGATCACTCCGCATTAAACGCGAATATAATACAAAGGAAAATTTGAAATACAAAATAACTAGCACTTGCTCATTTGAAATGAGCCGATGGAACGCGGAAACAAATGAGCCGATGGAACGCGGAAGCAGCTGACGACGGGACAGCAGTACGGACGGGAAGTAGCTGACGCATGCGGGAAGGAGCTGAGAGCAGGAGGGTAGGAGCGATTGGACAGCAGGTGGGATGAATGGCTGCCAAGTGTCAAATTTTGACAGGGCAGAAGGGCGATAGGTGGAGCATTGAGATTGGCTGGAAACACTGTTCGTCCCAGCAAAGCTCACAATAGGGACACCTTCGGCGTAATTATAATGATAATTATAATATATTTTTTCACCAATTATGTGGAAGTCACGTCAGCTTCAGTTTTCACATTCAAAAAAAATAATTTATTCAACAATTAAATACTGCAACCAAAATTATTCTCAATTTAAACAATAACAATTTATTTTCATGTAACCAAAATTGTTCTCAATTTTAACTATAATTTACATTTAAATTTTTTCTCAAATATAATTAGCAAATATTATTAAAAATTTATTACAGTGATCCTTACTAAATAATCATAAGTAATTGTCAGTTGTTACAATACATTACAAAATATATAACATATAAATTATAGGATGACTACTCCATAATTATAAATTATATAATAGATAATCAAATGATTGTTACTCTATGTACCATATAGTTCTTATTTTCTTCATTCAATTGCAATTATGCAATTGAAGATATATTTCTCATGGTAAAAGCATTCTAATAGTTAAAATGGGAAAGTTGAACGTAGACGATTTTTTTTTTGAGGATTAATATTGGTAAATTAAGCAAATAGTTTATTAAAATTCGTTAAATATTATGGTGCAAAAATAAATAAATTGTAATCGTTATATTATTTATAATTATAGTAGATAATTATTTTTTATTAAAAATAATATTTAAAATAAAATACAAATATATAAAATTTTAAAAAATATAAATATTATTTAAAGAAAATATTTTGGTGCGAGATTTATTTTACAATCTAGTATGAGAAGATGTGGAAGTCTGTCATATTTCCAATAAAATAATAATAAAAATAAGAAAATTAACCGAGACAAAAACAAAAATGTAAAAAAAAAATACAATACAACTCAACACAAAAAATCCAAAATGCTGCTCCAAAATCTTTTAATATTTATTTTAATTAAATATTTGTAAAATAAATCTTTAAAAGGAAAAATATAAATAATTCAATATCAAAGTTGTAATATTAGAAAATATTAATTTAATGAAGTTTTGTTATAAATTTTGTTATCATGCCATGTAAAAAATATTATTAAACTTAATATTAATATTACATCTAATATCAATATTAATATACTATAATAGTAATATTATTATATTTAATTAGTCTACATTAATAATTTCAAGAAATGCTCGAATTTAGAAGGATTTGATCGCTCTATATGCTTCACAGATCCGGAATTAGATTACTCTGGGCTAGTAATAATAATAAAATTGTATATCTATATCTATATATAAGACTCAATTTATTATGCGCATCCATGTCATGGTTAAGTAGTTATATTTTATTCATTTATAAAATATATTTCAAAGATTGCCTATTTTTAAAATTTTATTTAATATATTGGTATGTTAGATCTCATTATCCTTATTTATGACAATTTAGCAATATATAGATTTGACATGATTACATACATATATGTATTCATGCTCAAATGTTTATGAATTTAATGTTTATGAAATATGTACAAACAAGAGTTCAAGAAGAACATTATTGATGAAGGCAAGTCTAATGTTCTTATTAACAATATTAATTGTTCACATTATCTCTCAAATTACATAAAAATATTTACAAGTATGTATCTTGTAGCATGTACCCTTAAAGAATAATCTATTGATGACAAAAATTACTTTACATTTTTCATACCTTGCTTAATAATTTTACTTTGGTATCAAAATTGTTTCTCCAAGTATTCATGGCAATAAATTATACATTTCATTAATTTTATGGTAGGGAAAAGTGTCATGAAACCCGTGCCAAGGTTGCTAGAAACATAAAGAATAAACATAAAGAGTGTAGTAGATAAAGATGACTACAAAGTGGAAAAGGAGCATGAAAAGTTTAAAGTATAGAGAAGTAAATATTTGATGAATTAAAAAACTAGAAGCACATTGTCATATTTTTCATAGTTGTAATCATAGCTTTAGGTTTTATTATGTTAAGAAGATAAAGAGTGTAGGTGATAAAGATGAATAGATGGTAGAAATGGGGAACGTAAAGTTTAAAGAATAGAAAATTATAAGGATTCAAGAAGATATGATGTCCAACATTTCATTGAATGACTCTTAAAATGATAGATATGGCAATATGATTTTAAGATCATATGAGTGTAAGCTATGTGATGGTTCTAATGTTGGGAAAGGGTACTTCATATTTGCATGAATATATGAGAGAAAATGAGAATTGAGATGATTTTATTATGTATATGTCAAAGGCATCTTATGGGAATTGAATCTCAAACCTTGAAACAAATTCAAATTTGTTGGTTCTAATTGGAAGACCAATGTCTACTTGGATGTCAAGGTACAATGTAGTTTATTATTATTATATTCAGTCACTACATGAAATAATTTATAACAGAAAGGATATGTTTGAGACTCATGATAGGTATAATATATATCAAGATATTTTTTATTTTTTTCCATTTTAACTTCTAGTTTAATCCTAACTACTCATTCCCTTACTTGGCCCTAATTTAATGAAATTACAAGGCTGCATACTTATAACCTAATTAGGGAAATTTTCTTATTATTTTGGAAAATTGCAAAGTTAATTGGGTTCTCTCCTTTCCTCCACATGGCACTAGGCATCCATGCTTCATTATGCCACTTTGGCAAGTTGTTATACACAAGAAACAACGAACTAATAAACCCAACCGAAATATTAAATTACCCCCTGATAAACTCTTGTATCATTGTTCCTTAGCGTCACTTAGAGTTGTTTCATGAAATTTATTTTCTAATGAAGGGGCTACATAATGTACTAACCCTAACCCTAACCCTAGAGCTTGCATATGAAATTTTTAGAAACATTTACAAGACTATGGTATGTTTTCTTTCCACAATTAAAATCCTTGCAATCCATTCTTAAGCTTGTTTGGTGTGTAGTCTTAATGGTTACATTTGTAAAACAACTTACAATTTTACATCTTAAAAGCAATAAAAATTGTGTGTTTAGACACTACTTAGGCAACAAGGTAGAATTCTTAGAGCATCAATGTCCAAAAACACTTCATTGGATTTCGTTCTATGTTGTGTCGAAATCCAAAAGATTGATTATTATGCAAGCTTCAAAAGGGCTCTACTCAATCAAGTTTAGTGACTTTATGGTGTGTTAGCTCCCTCAACTGCAATGCCTCCACCAATCCTAGATTATGATATAAGTAGTGATACTATCAGTTGAGGACATCCACAACTGATCTCTAATGCGTTGTCATTGGTTAATCAAAAGTTTTGGCTCACCAAGTCTCAGAGATGTGGAGTTTTGTGAGTGTATTCCTTATCCACCTATTCATTATGAATATTAAAATTCAATAAAAACATGATACACATCAACCCAACATGTCTAATTCCATAACAACATATTGTGATTACAAAAATTTTGTAATAGTATAAATACCTAAAATATATTTTAGAGGCTTGTGGACTTATTTGACTCTTTGACGAACCTCATTACTACTCTATCTTTGCAATATTCTATTTGAAAAGGTGTCCCACTTAAAATTATCAAAGTCCAAGATGCATCTATTTAGAACATCATGAACGAACAGGATTAATTTACATGAAAAATTTGTAGAAAGTTTGTTATTTAATGTTCTGTTTGTATTCAATGGTCAAAAAACACTTCCAGTCTCTAGAGGCATCAATATCAACTAATTCTAGAAGCCACGTTAAAATAAAAAAGACACCCGAACCAATGACTGAACTATTATGAAGGTCCGTGGAATAGGAATTTTCTTATTTTCGTGCAATGTTCATTTTAAGTCATCTAGGACACAACATTCTAACTCGGGCTTAGTATTTTTCTCAAAATTAAGGTGTTCAATTTATGCACTGAAATTAAGTGCATTAAAATTTCGCGTTGAAACGGAAAAGGCACATGCACCATCTGCCCAGACCATTCACGAATACTGGATCAACTAAAAATACATATAACAGAAACTATTCAACCTAACCATTTTCATTCTCTTCACATAAATACTTTTTGAATGATCCTTCGGTTTAGGTATTATGACACGCTCAATTCATCATGTATTGTGAAGGTGAAGATTAGTTCCCAACTCAAATTAATGCACTAACATTACATAGACTTGGCTCTTCATTTAATTACTTGGAGAAATAGAATTAGTACTCTTCTCCCACTCTTTTGTGTGTGTCCTAGATGGTTAGATATTCCACCGTGAAGCACACACATACACTAAGTAGAATGTTATGAAACCACCTCCAAAAATAGAAGAAAAGAGAGATCAACGCCTTAGAAATCAACCAATTCGAGGGGGAAACCTTCAATACATTACATAAATGAAAATTTCTTGGATGATACAAATGACCAAAACCTCCTTCTATATATAGGAGTCCATGGGGCCACAATATAATCCTATCTGACCTAACAATAATAATGTAAGGGTACAATAATAACAATATTGGGGTTATAGGGGTACAACAATCACAATAAGGGGGCTACACTAATAACAATAAGGGACTAAACTAGTAATATAGGGACCTAACATTACCCTCTCCTTCCAAAAAGTGTTGTCCTCAATGTTTGAGTAGATCTGGGTGCTTCTGCATAAAAATCTCATCCTCCCATGTAGAATCTTCAGTGGGTAAGTTCTTCCAATTTGTATCCCATAGTACCAATCTTTCACAACACCTTGTAAGGACCATAGTACTTTGGTGATAATTTATTATCCTTCTTAGATTTCTTTAGTGACATTTGTTTGTATGGTTGTAGCCATAAAAATACCCAGTCTCCTACATCAAAACTTCTCTCGCTACGATGTTGATATGCCTGTTGTGTCATTCGATTTTGTGCCAAATTTAGGTTATCCTTTAAGAGTTAGAAAAATTCTTGTTGATGCTCGATGTGATCTTCCACTGCTTGAACCTTAGAATTTTCTCTTAAAGACAATGTGATGGATGGTGGATGATATCCATAAAGTGCCATAAATGGGGTAATTTTTGCTACAGTATGGAAGGAAGTGTTATACCACCATTCAGTGAGAGGTAACCACTTGACCCATTGTATTTGTTTATCAAATACAAAACAATGAAGATATCCTTCCAAACATTTATGCACTATCTCGGTTTGACCATCGGATTGAAGATGATAAGATGAGCTATGAGCTAATTGAGTGCCTAAACAAGAAAATAACTCCGTCCAAAAATTTCCAGTAAAAATGGGATCTTTATCGGTCACAATAATCTTTGGGTTTGCATGTAGTTTTGAATTGTGTGCATAAATTTAGTAGCAAATGTACTTGATTTAAATGGATGAGATAATGGAAAAAAGTGTGCATACATGGTAAGTCTATCAACTACCACCATGATGACACTCTTTCCTTCGGACTTAGGTAAACCTGTGATAAAATCCATTGAAATCTCCTCCCAACATTGACTTGGAATGGATAAAGGTTGTAGAAGACCTGGGGTGTTAATTGTCTCAACTTTATTTTGTTGGAAAACCAAACATTCCGCTACAAAATTTTGAATATTAGATTTAAGGCCATCCCAAAAAAAAATTTCTTCACCCTGTGGTAAGTTTTTAAAAATCCCGAGTGTCCTCCTAAAGGAGAAGTGTGCAATTCCAAAAGAAATCATTTTTCCAGAAGGAATAATTTTTCCAGCTAAATGTATCAGATGTACTAGGATCTTGCTGCAACTTTTGAATGAGTGTCCACACTTCTTCATCCTTCTTCCATTCATCCCTTGCTTCGGTTATCCAATCTGGTTAGATAACAAAAATGGCACAAAACAATGCTTCCACCTCTTCATTGTTTCTTGAGAGTGCATCTGCAACAAAATTTAGCTTCTGTTTTTTGTAAGTTATTTCAAAGTCATAACCCAACATCTTTGTGACCCATTTTTGCTGCTCTTTTGAAGGTAGTATTTGTTCCAAAAAAAATTTAAGACTATCATGATCAATTTTTACCTTGAACTGTCTTCCCATTAGGTAGGGTCACCATTTCATTAGTGCATGTAGTATTACTAACATTTCCTTCTCATAAATAGCTTTCTGTAAATACTTTCCTATGATTGGATGACTTTCAAAAGCAATGGGTCTTCCTTTTTGCATTTAAACAACACCAATTCCATTTCTTGAGGCATCGCATTCCACAATAAAGGTTTTTGTGAAGTTTGGCGTAGCTAAGACCGGTGCTAGGCACATTGCCTCTTTAAGATGTTCAAAGGCTTTAGTTGCTTCAGGAGTCCATGAAAATTCATCTTTCTTCAATAATGTTGTTAGAGGTGCTGTTATTCTCCCATAATTCTTAACAAAATTGCAATAATACGTTGTTAACCTGATAAATCCTTGCAACTGCTTTATGGTTGTGGTTCTATTCCTTAATGGCTTTAATTTTGTTAGGGTCTAACTTAACACCCTCATGAGATACAATATGACCTAGATATTCCACCTCTTGTACTCCAAAGAAACATTTGAATTTTTTTTAATATAATTGTTTCTATTGTAATAGTTTGAGCACCCTATCAAAATGTTGAACATGATCCTTCCAAGACTCATTATAGATTAATATATCAGCAAAAAATACTAGAAAAAATTTTCTAAGGAAGGGTTTGAAAATGGAATTCATCAACCCTTGAAATGTAGAAGGTACATTGGTAAGGCCAAAAGGCATGAAGAAAAATTCATAATGACCCTCATGAGTTCAAAATGGCTTTTTTGGAATATCTTCAGTCTTCATTCTAATTTGATAATATCCTGAACGAAGATCCAACTTGGTAAAATAAATTGCTCCATGTAATTCATCCAATAATTCATCAATCACAGGAATAGAAATTTTTTATTTAATGGTGAGCTTATTAATCTCCCTATAATTTGGTCACATACACCATGATCCATCCTTCTTGTGCACCAATACTACTAGAGCAGAGAAAGAAATTTGACTAGGTTGAATTATACTAGCCTCCAACATTTATGAAATCATACGTGGACATAAGGATATCTATAAGGCCTGATGTTTGAAGGAACACTTCCTAGAATCAAATGAATAGCATGATCATGATCATGAATAGGTGTGAGTCCTTTGGGAGTTTCAAACACCTTGGAATGATTGTCCAATAATTTTTGGAGATCTGCAGAAATAGATGATTTTGACGTTGGAACTTCTACTGAGCATAATTGTACAATTACACTTCATTGTTCTTTCTTCAGAAGCTTTGTCATGACATTAGAGCTTATTACCTTTCCCATCTTCCTTGCGATACCCCATAATTTGACTTCCTTTCCTTCTGAAAAAAATTCAAGAAATGTTCTTGAAAATTAAAGGCTACCATCCCCAAAGATTGTAACCATTATACTCCTAGTACAACATCAACACCTCCCATTGGAATGGAAAGCATTGAGCTATTCAATACATATTCCCCTATGGTTATCTTTATATTATGGCATTTTCCAGAGCAATTTATAGTTCCTTCATTTACAACCATCACTTGAAATTTTGGTGTTGGGTATAGGAAACAATTCAATTCCTTGGCTACCTTACAATGAATAAAATTCTGGGTACTACCTGAATCAGTCAACACTATTACCTTTTTCTTATTGATATGTAATTCTATCTTGAGAGTTTGAGGAGTGGTAATTCCTACCAATGCATTACATGATATGGTCAGACTCATTTCTTCCTCTTATAGGGTTGGTTCCTGGTGTATATCCTCTTCTTTTGAAGATTCTTGTTAATTTTCTTCTTCCTCTTCACAATCTATGTAATATAATTTCTTCATAGCACACTTATGACCTTTAGTGTATTTGGTATCACAACTGTAGCAAAGCCCCTTTTCATTTTTTTCTTCCAATTGTTGTGGTGTCAACCTTGTAGGTTGTGTAAGTATAGGAGTAGCAACACTTCCATCTTTATATATGTGAGTGATAGGCTTCCTTGTCGCCATAATTTTACACCCAATTTTTCTTGCCAACCTAAATGTCTTTTACAATGACTTAGGTTCCCAAACGTGAACTTCATGTTGGATGTTATCCCTTAAAGTTCCTATGAAGACATCAATCTTGTGCTCCTTTGGAATATCAATTACCCTTATATTCAATTTTTAGAAGTCCTCAATGTGCTCCACCACCGAACCCTCTTTTTAGAGATTTATCAATTGGCTAAAGAAGGTGTTGTTTTTTGTATCCTCATAATGTGCTATCATTTCCTCCATAAAACTTGACCAAGTAACAATTTTTTTTCTGGGAGCAAAGCCATCGATACCATAAAAATGTGTTTTGTTCTAAATATAAAGTTGTAATGCATACCTTCTCTATGTTTTTCACATTATTGAGATCAAAATATTTCTCCATATGTAGTAGCCATGTTACAGGATCCTTGCCATCAAAATTATTCATATCCATCTTTGGAATATGGTGGTTCTTCCATCCAACATTAGATTTTATGAAATCACGATTAACATTTATTTTGGTCTCATCATGAGTTTCCTCTACTATCTTTTCGCCATTAGGAAAAATTTATTGTATTAACTTTGTCAAACCTTCGATGTCTACTTTTAGATCAATCTTCATGTTTTCCATGTTGTCTTTCATTTTTTGATTGATCTTAGCTTCCATGTCATCCATCTTAGCTTCCATGCCAACTTGCATGCCATCCATCTTAGCTTCCAAACCATTCATCTTAGCTTCCACGTCTTTCTTCAAACCATCCATATTATTTTCCATCACTTTCTTCAAAACCTCCATTTCATTTTTTGTTTCTCTTTGCGATAGAAAAATTCGGTGCACTTTCTCTTGTAATTCTGATATCTCATGTTGCATTTCTTCTTCTTGATGAGTCATAGTAGAGCCTTCTAAAGGCTTAATGGGTGTTGAACTCTTTTTAAGCGGGATTTTAGAACCCAATACTAATATCTATTCTTGAATATTCCATTGGAATAAATTCAAACTATTTTTTTTCAAACAATACTTATGTAATTCGAAAAAATAGACACCTTTTTCTTGATTTTACGGAGCTCTATATTGAAACTGAATTATCTCTGTGATTTTGGATCTTCAATATATGAAATTGGGCCTTGTCATAGCCCTTCGAATATTATTTCAAATTCCAAATGTCTCACCTGATTTGGATTCACCAAGGCAAAGTTATGCCAAATCTCCCACAATGACCTAATTATGGATTAGTTCAGTAGATTGACCTTATACGGCATGCCACATGTCACCTTTTTCATCCTTTGGTTGTAAAATTGATAGATAGGAAACTATAGTATGTGTACTTGTAACTAATTTTTACATAATTCCAATCTAATGCTTAGAGAGAGAGTTATGGCGTTTTTCCCACAGTCACCTCTTTGAAATGAAATTCAGGAGCCTGAAAAATCCCTAGCTTCCACAGACCCTATCTCCGAAAATATTGTGAATAAAGCTCTAAAATCTTTCCAAAAAGTTCCCCAGGATTGCAGCTTCGCTCTGTAAATATTTCAGCTTCTGAACCCTTGTAGAAAAAATTTTATCGCGAAAATTCCACGATGATGTGTTTAGATTAAATTCAGAAGCCCACAAAAATCCCTAAGTTGCAGAGATCATATCTCTGAAAATATTGTGAACAAATATCTGAACATTTTCCACGATGTTCGTGCTGTAACAATTTTAGCTTCTGAACCTTCATAGAAAAAAAGTTATAGTGAACATTCCACAATGACCTATTTGGAGTAGCGAAACCCTAGAATCCAAAGCTCTGATACCAAATATTATGAAACCATCTCCAAAAATCGAAGAAAAGAGAGATCAATGCCTTATAAATCAACCACTTTGAGGGGGGAACCTCCAATACATTACATACATGAACAATTATTGGATGATACAAATGACCAAAACCTCCTTCTATATATAGGAGTCCATGGGGTCACAATATAATCCTAGCCGACCTAACAATAATAATGTAAGGGTACAATAATAACAATATTGGGGTGATAGGGGTACAAAAATGAAAATAAGGGGGCTACACTAATAAAAGTAATGGACTAAAATAGTAATATAGGGACCTAAAACATCATCACTCTTAATTCATCACATATTGTGAAGGCGAAGATTAGTTTCCAATTCAAATTAATGTGCTGACATTACACAAACTTGGCTCTTCATTTAATTAAATGGAAAAAATAGAATTAGTACTCTTCTCCCACTCTTCTTCTTGTGTCCTAGATGGTTAGATACTCCACCATGAAGCACACACATACACTAAGTAGAAGTAAATGAACAACTCTGTGGGTTAATGTGACCCACTGTTTTTGTTTGTGTTGTCTCACTGGGACAATGACCCATAAAAAGGTTCACTTTCAGACCTCTCAGTGTGGAAATAAGATTTAATTACTCTCGTTTCCTTTTTTCATAATGGGCTCTACAATTTTTCCCTTCTCAATCTTACACACCTAGAAGTTTCTACAAAACCTGAATAATTACTCTATACTATTAATTTCATTTCTGTTTTTGCTAACAAGCCTTAATTTTCTATTTTTGAACCTCATGGCTAAAGTTATGGTATTTAGAAGCCAAAGATTCAACCACTATTATAGTTCTCTTTTTAAAATTTATGGTTAGATCTTAATGAGAATAACTTTTGAATCATTTAAAAGAAAAACTTAAATATTAAAATTATAGTTGTCTGTTTAGATAGATCCTCCATGTATATTTTTCATCTTTCAGTTTACAACATAGGTTAACCTATGCTTTGGAATCCTATATGTTGAATGTTCTCATAGTCATCATCGTCATCTTCCAAATTTACAGCTTAAGTTGAATGAACTTTGCTTGTGCCATATAGTTGTCTAAGCCATCTTCCAAATTTACAACATACTTTTCTTAACATAGGCTCGTGACTCACTGTCATCATAGTAATCTTCCAAGTTTACAAGTTAGGTTGGTTAAATTATGCTTGCCCTATGGTTTTCATGTGTCATCTTGCTTCCGAAGCCCATATATATAGTGCTTATCCTACTTATGTTTCGATTAGGTTGTGCATTTTCTTAGTATACATCATAGTCATCTTCCACTTAGGTTGGTTAACCTATGTTTTCATTAGGTTTTCCATGCATCCCTTGTGCTTATCAATGCAATATGCCTAGTGGTCATCCTAGTCATCTTTCACATGAACATATAATTGTGCTTTCCATGGTGTTCCCACACATCATCCTAGAATAGGTTTGGGATGAAATATAGGCCTAGTGGCCATCATAGTCATTTCTAAGTTTAAAAATTAGGTTGTTTACCCTATGCATACCTTGGGGTTTCTGATGAGCCTCATTATTTCAAAAATATTGTTGCAACTACCGAGGCTACCAACTTTAATTAACAACCTGGAGTTTGTACAAACTTAAGGGGTATTGGCACTATATGTGAAGCATAAAATGTGCCCTTATTTTTTTGATCTAATGTAATGGAGTGAACGTTATGAAATCAAAGCCTAAACTAATTGTAAAAATGGAAGTAATTATTTGAAAATAAATTAATCCTAGGAAAGAACACCATTTGTAATTGAAATCCTAAGAGCATGAACTCAAATAAAAATACCTAATCTAATTTGTGAAAATTAATGTCCTAATTTGTGTCTATTCTTCCGCAATCATGTATTTAGGTCCTAGGAGTCAGGATTGAAGAGTAAGAGACAAAAAAAACCTTTGGGAGAAAATTTGGTCGAGTTTACACATGCTACAAAAGTGCTACTGGAAACTTTGTTTTTGCCATAGGAAAAACTTTTTTGGAAATAGCTCACTGAATTAATAATTAAATCAAATGAAAATTGGATGGGAAATTTTTTTTTTAATTAAGTATGATGTCTTAGGTCTCCAGCCCAATTGGAATCACTCCAAAATACCCCTGTTCACATGTGCTAAAAAAAAACAAAAATTTACTACTCTAAAATATGGAAATTCAAGAATTAGTGAGCTAGTTAATCTATCAAATGCATAACCTAATCAAGTGAAAATGCAATGGGGTGAATTTTGTTATCAAATTTAACATTATTATGACCTAATAAAAATGGAATCAATTCAAATGAATCTCATTAACCCCTTCTAAAAAATAGAAGAAATTTACTACATTTTGTTACAAGGAATTTCCATAAATCTTATATTCTTGAACTAGTAACCAAATCCAAGTAGCTTAATGAATAAGATGACATTCCAAAGTTCTTATAAAGATTAATAATGCTTTTGAACCTATAAAAAACCTATAAAAGAACTCACTTAAATCATCTAAGTCAATCCTAGAACAAGAAAAGAAACAATACTAAACACAGAAATATGCAAAACATAGATAAGAGATGCATTGAATAAGAAGTGAAAAGAACATAAAGAAATTGTGCAAGAGGGCTCTGAGGCTCTTAGGCTCTTGGGATGACCAAACCCAAGGAGGAATCAAATTCCTATGGAAGAAAAAAAGCCTTAGAAGCTGAAATTGACACCAATATTCATTATTGAATGAGTCCAACTACATCCCTGTAAGAAAAGAAAGTGGAGCTGCTAAAAAACATGTTTTCTCCACAATAAGACTAAACAATACATGCCCTTAGAAGCCAATTTGAATTGGTACTTATAAAAAATGATAATGAAGCATTCCCCTTGAAATGAGGAAGATTCCCTCCAAAATACCTCAAATAGTGGATCTAGTTCCCAACAATAGGAGTTTGCAGTAAATGACACAAAACACATTCCTAGATTTTCTCAATCATTGGAGTTCCAGAATCTCTCCAGAATTTTTGAAAAAATTCATGATTTTTTTTCATTTATTCTTCAATCTTGATACTCTAGTAGTAGGGAGAAAGTCCCTAAATTATATACTTTTCCAAATCTTCATAATCTTTCAAATATTCTCACAATATTCTACAAAAATAAATAATATTAGGCACAAGTATGCAATTATCTTTAAACCTTCCTAAGAACATATCAAAGCATAAAAATACATTATTAAGTGTAGAATGAGAGATTTAATATATATTTATGTGCCTAAGAAAGGTTAGATGCACTTTAATTTATGTCTAATTTAGAGGCCCGTCATACCCTCCTACTGAAACTGTTGCTCATCCTATGAGAAACCTATTCATCCTCCTTGCCTTGTGGTTCTTCATGTATGCTGACCTATTTCATTCTCTGTTTATTCGTCCATGTGTTGCTCCTCTTGCTGATATTCTTCTTACTCTTTTATTTTTATTTCTTCTTGCAGGTGCTGCATGGATGTCCTTAGGTGCCTTTGCTAGTGTGTTCATCCTCCGGGAGTCTGTTGGTGGTCATTTGAAGCCATATTCATCAACTTATCCTTATATTTTGACCTTTTTGTGGCATTACAGAATTGCTACATGAAACTTTTCAACTTCCTGTAGCAGTCTTCTCTTTGATTCTTGGGACTCCATATTTCTTAGAGATGAAGGGAAATGGTTTATGGAGGTTAGGGACATAGAAAAAATTTAGGGGTGAATTTTTTCCCTTGGGCGAAATTAAAGCATTTTAAATTTTTATAGGGAAATTTTTTTGTATCATAGTATATTATTTCAAATCGCCCCAGATTTATTTTATAAAAAAATTAGGTCGATACGTTAGCCCACCTTATTTTAAGGGATAGGGTAAAAAAAGTAAATTTATAATGCAAATCGCCCCAAATTTATTTTATAAAACAATTAGGTCTAGAGGTTATCCTACCTTATTTTAAAGGAGAGGGTAAAAAAAAGTATCCCTTGAAATTAGGAGTTACAACCTTCCATTGACCCTAATTTACAAGAATATATATTTATGATATATATTTTACCCTCACCATTTGGTGTAAAAAATGTTTCTTTCTTTCATTCACTCGTATTTCATGGTATTGGGATTAATTTGGAGAAGATGACCCTCATTTTTTGGAACAAATGGTAGTAAAATAATTATTCACCTTTATTTAAAAATTCAAGAATCTTATTTTCATGTCTATTTAAAGAATTGAATAGTGTTTTTTCATCTTTTGTTGCATATTTTTAGTCACAATCATATCTAATGCATGAAGGTTGTTCACAAAGTTGTAGAATTTTAACTAAGAAGTAAAGGATTGAGCACACAGTGGTACAAGGTTGTTTACAAAGTACTGTAATTAGTACAAGATTGTTCGAAAAGTTTTATAATTTGAATTAAGAAGTAAAGCATTGAGCACACAGTGTTACAGGGTTGTTCAAAAAGTACTGTAATTGGTACATGGTTATTCGCAAAGTACTGTAATTTGAATGAAGAAGTTAGGAACCAGCATACAATGGTACAAGTAAGTCTGTGTATTTGTTCTAGGTTACAATTCCTCTTGCATGCTTTACCTTTTCCTTCTTCTTCTTCTTCTTCTTCTTCTTTTTTTAGTTTTGGGAACCATAATAATTTTTTCTTAGAAATGTATTGGGTTCATAATCAAATGAGTATCATTAAATATATGTGTCCATTACAGAACCTGAGAACCTCATTCTATTTTCCCTTAGATAATGAATTTTTGGTATATATAATAATAATTTTATGATATATACTTGTCATTCTCAAATATTATTTAGATAATAGGTTTTTTATTTTTCAATCTCGTTAAAATAATTGATGTATGATTCTTGTTTTCTAACTTCGACTCATCTTTAAGTTAAAATCAATGAAAAAATGAAAAATATTCATAAAATAAGTATCATTAATTATATGTATCCATTATAGAACTAACAAAAATTAGATCCAAACCATAGATAATATTCTCTGATTTGTTACAACTTCTAGTGTCTCGTGATTTAGCAGATTGGTAGACCAAATTAACACGGTAACATCAGTCCAATCTTTGGAGTCCTAGGACCTACTCTTCCTAGACTCAAAGAGGGCTCTCTCTATGTATGCAAAGGATCTGAACTTATTTTCTTTTAGGGTTTGATTTTAGGCTAGCTGTTAAGTGTAGGGTTTGTTTGGTTTTTTTGGTTGGGTAGGATGGTCAAGTAGATTATATGGAAGGAGGAAATATTCAATTCATTGGGTTATGGAGTCAATAGAAGTCATGGAAATTTCAACAATGGATCGGGGAGCATCACAGGGAAAATATAGCATGGTCCATGGATTTTCAAGGTTTATGGGAAATGAGATGGACATCAAGTATGTGAATAAAAGTAGGACAAAGGGAAATCAAGAATCCTTTATCATGTAATTTTTAACAAGAAGGGACTTAAATACCATTAACATCAAGAAGCAATCAATAGACAGGGAAAACTAGTAACTCTTTGATTCAAATTAAGCAAATAAGCATTTAAGACAAACATTCCAATGAAATATAGAAGGCGACAAACTCATTTAACTTCTAGTGATTTCACCTTCAAGGTTAGAAAACATTCAAGGTACACATATAACTTTAATCAAAGAGTAGGGAATGCCTAAACATGATTGATCATAGCTATGAAGATCCAAAAAAATTATTCAAGCATGGACAAAGGGTATGATTGAAACATAGCCTCTTTGGTAGACCTAATTAATGGTACTTTGGAGAGAGACCTCAAGAACAATGTTTAGTGACATCAAACAAGCAGGGCTAGCCATAAATCATCTTTGATACCTACTATATTAAACCATTAATGAAATAAACAAGCTTAGAGGGTCTAGAGATAAATTAATAATTCTCTAAAATGTCCTAGCAGAGGAAAACATAGAGGTAGTGAAGAGCAAATAGAGCTAAGGTGCCTTTGAAGAACATTTCTTAATGTAAACCCTTTATTCTACTACAACATAGAAAGATGGAAACATAATGAAACATGAGAAAACAATAACTGAATAGAAGCACTTCACCATTAACCAAGATCAGGGATCTTTCAAGCAAGCCTCCTCCATCAACAAGCAAAACAATCCATTCACAAGCTCCACAACACCAATTTCTCTTCAACCTCGAAAAGGCTATGTATTGCTCCAAAGAGTCATCAAATGCCAAAAACATTCCAATGTTTTAAAATGAATCCCTCATGCTATATTTATTTATAAAAGGAGGGTAAAAACCCTAGATAGGGTTGGAAAATGTCAAAATGACACATAAATGTCATAAATTCCCAAGAGACCATGCAAGGCCCGAGGCACAAAATATCCCATGAAATAAATGCCAAAATAACTCCTAGAACCCAGTTCTAGAGTGATTTGCCTAAAAAAAAATTAAAATATCGTTTTTGAATAAATGAATGTGTTTTTTTGAATTTTGGCCAAAAACACACAGTGCAGCCTATAAGCGCAACGCTTTCATAGGCAGAAAATTGGTCCATTTGCAACTAAGATTTGGCGACTTTCCTGATGTCAGATTTTACTCCATGATGGCCTGTTGGAAAGACTGCTGAGTCTAATTTCAAAATATACCTTTGGTTTTCTGATTGAACCCCTGTAGCCTATCAAAAAATTCAAAATCCCCAAATTTCTCTGAGCGTAGCGCCAAGCCTAAAAATGAGGTAGAAATGTAGGAAATGACGTGTTTTTTGACCATTTCAGGGTTCAAAAATGCTCCAAATGCTCTGAAATTTGGTGGGAATAGTGTAATAAGCATGATAAATAAAAAAATGTAAATTTATCCCTCTGAGGATTCCTAAGGAATAAATGTAGCAACAGTGGTGTTGCGCTTATAGGCTTCCAAATTCACAAAAAACCCAAAATGGTCAAAATTTCCTCAAACTTGTTGGATGTCTCCCTTATGGGGTTTGAGAGACTTGTAGAGAATCTTGTGCCAAGAATCCAAATTTTTATTGGTATTTCCCTCATTTTAGTGCTTGAATCTTGGTTTGGGCCTTTTTGAGTTTTTCCCTTGCAACTTGATTTCTCCGGGCATAATGTTTGGTCATCTTTCTCTATAGATCAAGGTCCTCATTTTCCATTTCCAAGTTGGCCCCCAAGTGTACATTGACTCTTTGCAACCAAGGCTCCCAGTCATGTGCTATCTCCATGGCCAAAAACTCATCTAGAGGGAGATGTTATTCTAAGGTTGATTCTTGCTCCCTTTGGTTTGCCAATGCCTTCTTCAACCCCATGGTTTTAGGTCTCTTCCTAGACTATCCTTCTTCATCCTCACTCTCCTCATAAGCTCCCATGAACTCCTCTAGCCTTACCTGTGCCCTTTGGGCTTATTTCCGGGCCTTGATGTCTCTAGCCTCATAAATTTCAATTTGTGCTCCTAGCGCCCTATTCTCCATGTCAAGGGAATCATTTACACTTTTGGCCCTATCTAAATTTTCTTGGAGGTCTTCAATTTGGACACTTTTTTTTTGGATGAGAAATTTTGAGATCCTTTCTTCATTCTCCTCATCACTGTCCACCTGAATGATTTCAAGCTCTCTCTCAACCTCATGATCTTCTTCTTCTTCCTTTACCTTTTGCTTACCTTTGTCTAGTGGATAAGCTGAGGTGGATGGCATGGTCAATTTCCTTTTAGAGGCAGCAAACACAAGCCTTGGCCCTCTCTGATATGTGAATGAAAGAGGTGTGATTGTGGCCTTGTTGGTGTCTTTATCATGGCTGTGATTCTTACTCTTGTCATAAAAATATTTATGTTCGTTATTGGTATCATCAGTCATCATATTTTTTGCTTCAACATTGTACTCTTTGTTCTCAAAATCATCACCACTTTCAACCTCTTCACTGATTTCTACATTATCATTTTGTTCTTCATCAAATCTGCTTACCTCTCTACTGTTGTGATCTTTATTTTCATTATCAAACCCTGCACTTTCTTCACTTTCATTTTGTTCATCATTAATATTGCTTTCATCTTCATCTTTTTCACTATCATCATCCTCATTATCACTGTGGAGCTGGTTGTTGTCATGAATTTCATGACTGTTTTCTTCCTCGTTGTCTTGTCCCTCACTTTCTTCTTTATTATCTGCTTCCTTTTCACTGTTGACCTCTTTGTCACTATCGACCTCTTTGTCACTATTGCCTTTAGTTTCTTCATTATCCTCACTTTTTTCATCTTCATCATTGTCAAGACCACTACCTTTTCATTCATTATCTATCTCTGTCTCTTCATCATCATCTGCCTCTTCTCTTCATCATTCTCTTCATCATCATCATGATCCTCTTCTTCACTCAACTCATCATCACCCTCATCTTCACTTTGGACTGCTTCATTGTCACCTTCACCATCATTTTCACTATCTTTCTCACTTCCACTCTCTTCTTGTTCTGATGCATCAGGATAAGGTGAGGAAGTGAGGTTTCCTTGAGGAGGTGATATATGTCTAGAGGATGAGGTATGGTTAGTAGGAGGTGATGGAGGAGTAGAGGGAGGGGGATGAGATGATGAGGAAAAGTTTGGTTGATAATGGGGCTATGGGCTTCTGAAGACTTCATGGGCTATGAACACCTCCGAAGGTATTCCTCTTAGTTCTAGCTGATGTAGGACCATCATATTGATGAAGGAGTGGGGGAAAAAACTATGCATTTTCTGGGAATAGGTTCTCCTCCGGACAACAGAAGACATCTTGTCAATGCTCTTATACAAATGGTAAGGCAAATGAAGAATTTTAACCCTTTTGAAATGCATGAGAAATCTAACATGGTAGGAATAAAGTCTAGAGTACCTCCCCTCACAGGTGAAGTACTTCATGACAACCCTCATCAATGGTGCAAATCTCTGTTTCGGATGTGAGAAAGGGAAAATAGCCTTGTAGCCTTCTCTGTACCTAGTTTTGACAAATGGCTCATAATAGCTCATGTTTAATCTTACTTTCTTGAACCACCATTCACCAATTGAAAGTATACCTGTAGCATTAGATATGGCATTTTCTGATATTTAAAAGTCTACCCTTGCAAGATTTACCTATTTGTTGTGTAGGTTGAAGACAAATGACCTTGTAAGCTCTAGGTGATTTTGCACTTGATTGAATCCCTCACAAAAATGGAAACAACCCAAATTCTAAAAGTATGTCAGGATCATGGGAGATGAAGTAATATCTACTGTGCTCTGGGGTTCAAATCTATTCACCTTCCCTCCCTTGTGTTTTGGCCTCATAGGCACTTGGCCTCCTTCACTACTGACACTGTCTTCTGCTCCTGACATGGTGATTAGGGCTATTTTTCGAAAAACTTAGGTTTTCTTGTGAAAATGAGGCAAGAGGAGTGAAATGAAATGGTTGAGAGGGAATTTCTAGTAAATGAGTGAGATGGAGGTGGGTTTATGACTGAATTCAATTGAGCTTGATGAGGGCTTGACTTGAACTGATGTGTAATTACCCTAATTCACCCCTCTTAACTGATAATTTTTCTTGGAGGTTAAAACAGAGGGTTTTTCTTCCATGGAGACCTAGGGTTTTCAATGACTAGGGTTTGAGAATTTTATTTTAACCACTAAATCACAAAAATTACTTGGAGGAAGAGGAGGAAAGGCCACCTACTAATTTTAACTTGCTTTCGCATTCTTGAAAAAAATTCAGAGGGCATCCCTTGAGTTTTCTAGCACCTTTCTGTAAGTTGGAGGGTTTTAGCATGAGCGCAATGTCCTTCCTGCATTGTTGTGTACCTCTAAGTGCAGCGCCAAGTGAGTCGGGTGCTATGTGCACAGTGCTACCTACATGCAGGCCTGTTGGCCACTAGACGCATCATCAGGTAGGAAACTGGCAACTCGGGCCTCTGTCTAGGCGCAACACTGCATTCTCGGGCGAGTCGGGCCTCTGTGCGTAGCGCCGAGCCTATCGGTTCGACCTCTGAGCGCAGTGCCCACTTCTGGGCATGTCAAGTTTCCCTGTGTGTAACGTCAGTGACCTTGCTAAGAAACTGTTAAAAACTTAGAAATTTCTTCATTGAAGGGTTTTTTTCTCTCCTCTAACGCATAATGAGCTAAGTGAAAAGTGAATTTCATTTTACCTTGGCCCATTGATGCTTTTAAAACTTTCTTTGCAGATGCATTGTTTAAGTCACCATATTTCACTAAGTTTTGGTCTGTTTCTATCTTTAGATAACATTCACAATTTTTAGGCATTTGGATCGTGACAACACCCCATAAAAGACCTCTTTGTCCTTGCCTTGGAGATCAAACTTCTCATTGCTTGATGGGTGACTGAGAAACCTATTTTCATCATTTCTATTTGCTCTTTAGGCATGCTAAGTCTTACCTTGTACTGTCACCACAGTCTTTACAATCATGTTTGTCATTATTTCTTCTTGGCCACTTCTGATTTGTTGTAGGTGCCATGACATAATGATTTATGCCTCTTTTTACATTCTTGGAGTTTGAAAACTTTAGTCATATAATAGTAAACTCATACTCAACTTGTCTTCCATTTCGAAGCTTAACCCTATGCTTTCTTTCCTTTGACCATTTTTAGGGCTAAACCGTCAAAATGAAGGCTTCATCTCCCTCATACTGACACTCTTTGCATTTTTTCCCTTTGAGGCCATGAAGCATTGTTACCTTAGCAAACCATGGAGGTCACCTTCTAACATCTTTTTCAAACCTTTTTCCTGTCGTCGTCATTGAGGCTCATAATCTTCATTTCACCCTCTCTTTCCTATCTTCTCAAAACTTTAGGTTTCAAGGCTATTAGAGAAAAATCATTAGTGTTGTCTTCTATGTTCTATATAGCCCTTTCAAGTTCATTCATTTCTGTTCAGTTCACCTCACCTTTTTCCTTTCTTCATTTATAACTTCTAAAAATATTCAATTCATGCTTGTTTATGCTGATGTGCCTCTGTCTTTCTGGTCCTTTGCATTGGTTCCTTGCTTGGCATATTGTTGGTATAATCAGTCATAGAATCCTTGATTTTTCCTCAACATAGGCTTATTACTCTTCCATTATCTTGTGTGTACCTTTAATGAGAAGCAGGCCTCTTACCTTACCAATTTTCCTGTTGGTAGCCACCTGGACACTCCTGCAGAAATTCCAAAATAAACAACTTTCCTTTGCAGATTTTGTACTTGATACATAGGTCTTCTTTGAAGATATTCCTGATCTGTATTGAAACAATAGATGTTGATCTTCTTTTCCATTTGATTCATCTTCTTGGCACGTGAAAAATAGTGATTTAGAACATCTAAGACAACCCTACAACTTGGGAAACCCTAATTACCTAGTGGGAGGCTCTTTTGACTTAGTCTTAGACTGAAATTTTGGCTTGGGGTCTGCAAGTATGAAAAATAGAATTTTTAATATTTTGATGTATTGAAGATCCAAAATACAATGTACTTGATTTATCTAAAGAGAATACAGAGATAGTTTTGAAACTATCAATGCTTGAGGCATTTGGTGAATAGGGAGAAGAGTAGGCTGGTTGGTGATCTTAGGTGGCAAGTGGAGGGTTGAGGCAAAGGAAAAATAGAGTGCTGAGGTCATAGGTGG
This sequence comes from Pinus albicaulis, assembly GCA_034641835.2. NCBI lineage: Eukaryota > Viridiplantae > Streptophyta > Pinopsida > Pinales > Pinaceae > Pinus > Pinus albicaulis. The sequence continues at coordinate 347,074,474 of CM076569.1, read as the reverse complement.
CAAATCATAATGAAGGTGAGTGGCATGAGCCCATGATGGGTATTCTGGGAGTGGTAGGCTGACCATGACATGATAGAGTAGTGAAATAGTGAAAAAATTATCCTAGGGATAATGAAGGTAGTGAGATTTCTAAAACTCACAATATTCATGAATTTGTTTTTAGAAATATAGGATAAGAATTTAGTCATCTACAAAATAGAAAAAATTACTGACTACTAACAACAATATCTCCAATAACCTACAAATAAATTTTAATAGCCAAGAGACCAATTAGATACTTTTACCTAGTTGTTGTATAAATTGTGTTTTTCCTGTAAGATTAGGGTTTGAAGTTTTCTTGCTTTCTTGTAGTTGTAGGTTTACTTTCTCTGAAAAGTAGAATAGAAATGATTTTATTTCATCATATTTAAAATGTTTTCCTCCCTTCTCCTTAAATTAATATATATTTTCTTATTTTCATTTATTTCTTGCAATTCTGAATTGTACATGTAGCATAAATATTACAATGGTCTCTAAGTAACTGAACCGTATCATAGTGTTTTCACCTACATTAAATTAGCAAGAGGAGAATACAATAGATGTTTCACACAAAGTTATAATCCCTCTTAAGCTTTTATGAACCACAGGTTGGCAATCAAAGTTGAGACCCATGGGAGTTACATTATTTTTGCTACAATACTGAGGGCCATCACTTTTTGGAGTCGTTCTTAGGGAGGTGTCAATTTACGTATTGTATTTTTCATAGTTGATTCACTCTTTCTCTTATTTTACTTTTTAAAAAAAAAAAAATATGCATTAGGAATTCTTTATTTCAAAAATAGAGAATTGCATTACATTAATTTTTTTATTCAAAATATAATATTTATGTATCTTTCTTTATGCCTTGAAGAGTCAAGGATAAAACATGATTTTTTTTATCAAATACCCCAACTTCCAGAAGAAGCCAACCTTCTTTTATTGATTATGATCTTCATACCCTGTCCACAAAGGATATTGAGGCATTCTTAGGTGAGTAAAAAAGGATCTATGAGGAGCTTATAGAAGGACAAGTACTTTCACAATCCATTGATGTCATGGTTGGAAATAGGAAAAATTAATTGTTTCCCATAAAAGAGAAAAATGGAGAAGCCATAATGAAAAACATAATTCCACCTTCCACCCCTCACTTCTATGGTTTGAATACTAAATACCATGAAACTTTTATGTTTGAGTTTGTTGTAGCTTGTAGGAGATATGATTACACAATAGATGAGAATAAGCTCAAATTTTTCACTTGCACTCTCCAGGATGCATCCCTTTCTTGGTTCATTATCCTATAAGGGGTAACATCACTTCATCAGAATAGATGTAGAAATCCTTCAACACTAAGCATCATGAATATTGCAAAGTAAGAGACACCAAAGATGAGATATTCAAAATCTCTCAAGAAGTAGATGAATTTGTGGAAAATTTTGAGGAAAGGTTTCAATTTAGTTACAAAAGAGCACAAAACTTCACTCTAGATCCAGATTCCATGAAATTAGTCATGATATAGGAATTCAGAGAAAAAATAATGGAAACAGTCAACCTTCCAGCCAATGGAGATAATAGAAAAGGAGGTAAAGCACACAAATATTTGCTAATTCTATCTTCCTCCTATACAATTACTATGAATCAGAGAAGTGGTATGGTAGATTTTACACACCTTTTTTAGGTAAATGGATACACTACAAATAAAGAGAAAACAAGAAGAAGAAGAAGGGAATTAGCTATATTTTTTCCCAAATGCACTAAAATACATCCTAGGAACAATTTTACTTTATATATCATAAATATATGCTCTATATGTGAATAAAATATACAGTAACAAATGTCCATCTTTTCTAGGTTCAAAATTTGTATAGCAAAGAGCAAAAGAGAGCATGGAGCAACTCTACTTTGTTAATCAAAATAGGCCATAAGGGTTCAGGAAGTATCAATAATGTATGAAATATCCCTCTCTTTTAAATACAAAATATAATGCAGATTATCGATCCCCGTATCCTCCTAACAGTCCACCCTAGTTTATGCCTACTCCATGGCCTTATCCACCCGAAAATTCTATTCCTCCTTTTCAGCGATATCCACACCAATGTACTCAAGTAGGTAATCCATATTCTAGATGGAGGCCTACTTCAAGGATCTTGTTGAACCCTCTTTTTCATTCTAATCTTATTTTGTGAAATGATCTCTTTGGTTAATTTTTCATATGCCAATAGTTTCAAATTTTCTACAAAACACAAGACTTTTCCATATTTATTTTCATTGTACATGGATGGACCATATAATTTGAAGTTAACTATCTTAATTACTAATTAAATGTGCATAGAAGGTAGTGTAACAAGTTTGTAATAATTTTTCCCTATTAGAATATAAAAAAGATTCATATTTCAAGGCTTTGTTTTTATTTTGTGGTCCCTATAAACTTTCCTTATTAAGTTGTGTAATATTCCTATTTAGCCCAAGCTAAGAGGAACATTAAATTTTGTTTCCTTTTCTATTGATTGAATAAATGAATCAAGGAGGACATGTAAAACTCCTGAAAACAATGAATAAATCCATGCCCATGTGAACAAAGACAAATCTGGGCCATATAAAATAAACACTTGTAGGTGTGAATGGGTTTGAACTATGAGATTGGGTCAACCTTGACCAAATCCACAGTGTAGTCTAGATGCAATGTACCTCATGGATGCATTGCGTAGTTCTAAATGGAGGCTCCACATGTGAAATTAGCTAACTCATTGAAGTGGTTTAGGGGTTGACAGGGATTTTATCTTATAAAAGGAAGAGGAGAGGAACATGAGGGAATTATTGAAGATTGATATCTTAGAATAATATTTCTATTTCGAAAATTCGAATTCTCTTGGCTATTTAGCAGAGAATTGAGAGGATTTCCTATTTAGGAATTCTCCATCCTTCCTAGAGCAGCTCTTGGAGGAGCCTTGATTGTCTTTCCCACTATCCGGAATTTGGCCAAGCTTCATCTTACACCTACGGCACTGGTCCTGTTTAGGATTGGGTTGTCCTTATGAGATATAGCAAGTGGAGACTAGTTCTACTTAGATCTAGAATTATACTAGTGCCTCTTATTAGTGAGTGTGTATTTTAATGTCCTAGAAGAGTGCATTAGCTGATTGGAGCTTCAAATCCATATCTTGGCAACATGCCAAAGCATACTTAGAATTGATGGTGCAGTCCCTTTTGCAGTACTACGTTATTTGTAGTAGCAGTGTTGCAGGGAGTTCTGGAATTATTTTGGAGGAGAGATCTCTAGTGATTGGATCCGTCCTTTCACTATAGTGATCCATGGATTGGCCAACCAATCCATGTTAGATCTGATTCAGTCACTGATGTAATTAATTTAGAATTTCTGAAGCATTTTGTAGATCTGCTACAGTAGATCTCAGATCTACTCTTGTGCTTTCATGATTTGTTGAGATCCCCAAGGGGAATGTATTTAGCAATTTTTCTTGTACATAGATCTGGATTAGATCTATATTTTCATGTACGTATCTTCTCTAGATCTGAGTTGTAACATACTACTACTTCAGCCAATAAAAATAACTTTTGCAAGCCTATTCTTTCATTTCTCTTGATTGTAGCACCTCATTTATGAGGGTTTCTTCTTGTATAACCTTCTCCTTTTTGCTACACATTGTGTAAGCTATTGTGTAAATCTATTTTTCTGGTGTATATCTGAAATATGAGCTTCCATAATGAAATCATGCATATATTGGGCTAAACTGTGTTATTTTCCAGCAGTTTTTTTTGTATTGCTGCAGTCCCCTTCTTTGGGCATTCTTTAGCTGCACTAGGTTCGGGGAGACCTATTTAACCCACCTAGAAGGATTTTTTTTCGAATTCCTCTTGGATTCAAGTCTTATATTTTCAGGTCTAAGGGATCCAACTACTATTTTCCAATCCTGTCGCAGCATTGACTGGAAAATGCATTTTCCATTCATGCCTTGCTAGCAGTCCCAATTCGGGAGTATTACAATGGTATCAGAGCAAGATATTTGGCTCAAAATGCGGACTTCAAGACAAAGTAATATAAAATATAGAGATAAATATGATGAACATAATGAGCCTACTTTCATTAGTTTTCAGATCTAGGAAGGACCTCCCCAAGGAGGTTAAGGAGATAGAGGAAGGAGAAGCGGAAGGACCATGCACTTCCTACTCTCACAAAGCAGAAGACAAGAAGCATGGAGGACACTTGGATCATCAGATCCTAATTTAGTACCTTTTTTAGTATGAGTCTCAACCTAGAGCCTTCATGAAGACACTACACTTCCCATAGTTAATTCAACTGAAGGAATGGAAGAGACCCTGCAACAAGGGATAAATCAAGGGAAATAGATTTCTATTTTCCACTTTTGATGGGAAATCTGTAGCCAAAGCTTGGGAAAGAAGAATCAATGCATTTTTCCTACTAAATCTAGTGGTAGAGAGAGAAGCACTGGAGATTGCAGTGCCGCACTTAAAGGGTGAAGCAAGAAATTGGTGGTTCAACCATGTGGAACATGCAAAAGTATTTTATCTTGTAGATTTCACTCAAAATGTGATCAAGAGATTTAAGTAAGAAAAGTCCTCATTATTCCTTGAGGAGATTTGTACCAGCTGTAGAATAGCCTTGAAGGAGTAGCCTTCAACACCAGTAGTTGAGGAGCCAACATAGAAGAGGAAGGAACTTTTGTAGCCATACAAGAAGTCCCCAAAGCCTATCAAGGTATGATTGAGTTTCCACCTTCTATTATTGCAACCAATATTTTAGAGGGTTGTGGAGACCTATTTTTGCATGATCCAGAATCATCACTTACTGCTAAACCAGAGTAGCAAAGTTTCACTGTGCTGTCCAAGAGCAGCAGTGAAGAAAAGAAGACCCATTCCTCATGGGAGCAATCAGATGTCAACTTGATTCAGGGAGCAATGAAGACAAGGGATAGACATCTTGAGATGAGAAAAAATTTCTCCTCTCTAGATGACACTTTCTCAATGAGAATGCCACCACTCAAAGAGAGACTTATACTTGTAGCATATCCAAGACCCTAGTGGTTTTGGAAGACCATGCATGAGGAGGAGGTCTCATCAAGAGATCCCATGGAAGGTGCACTTCAACATTCCATGAAGTGAAAATTTATTGAAATATTTAAGGGGGTTGGTGTCCTACAATGGGAGGATACCAAATGTTTGCATAGTGAGATCTAGGATCCATTGGGGGATGAATGGACGTGGACGGTGAGCAAGAAGCTAGAAAGCTACTTGCAGATCTATGATATCGGGCAGCAAGAGTCTTGGCTGTGCTAGTTACTTTTGAAAGATTTTGGCCATCATCCTCTTTCTAAGGGTATGTGGAGGAAGTATGTGTGGCAGGATACTTGCATCATTAAGCAGCAAGGAGTATGGACACATTGTGTTGATATGACATTATTCATATCAATCACCATGTTTTCACCACATGATTTATATGATGGAGGTATGGGGAAGAAGAAAAATCCTTTGTTGCTTTGGATGTTCTTGGGGGAGAAAGAGTAGAGTTGCTCTCACACTTTGCATGATGTTGCAGGAGGAGAAGATAGCATTATCTCCTTAGCCTTGGATGATCTTGAAGTACTTCCAATATAGAAGGAACTTCTTGCTTATAACAACATTGTGAAAGATGTCTTTGACAATGAAAATGTCAAAGAAATGAGCTATGTATTGGCAGGACCCTATTTGCATAGGCTAACAGCGTTGTCACTCTGGAGCATGGACTTATGGATGGAGTGTCCCCAGGATCATTCCAATCTTGGTGCACTTGATGGACAAGGAGGAGGTGAGAAAGATGGAGTAATGGATGGAGACATCTATTGTTGTGATATGTTCTTCATGCCTTGGATTTCCAACTACATGAGCAAGAGTCTTCATGCAACACATGATTCATTTTCCTTCACGAGATGCATTGCTCCACAAGGAGGCAAGCTTTCTATTAAGCTCCATGATCAACAATGCGCCAGAATGTATGATGGAGACAACGATCTCTTATATGGCCATGGGCAAGTGTTGTGTTAGTTCATGTATGTTCATTTGTTGTATATAGCCATCTACTATTGAGTAGTAAATGGAATAACATACATAGACCACCATGTATCCAACGAAAACTTGCCTTGTGATTTTCTGAAGCTACAGTTGGAAAAATTGTGTTGTCACTTCATCGGAGACTGTTGGTACCTCCCTGCATGACATGAAGCCTTTAGTATTTCCTTCTTCTTGATGGTAATCATGGTTCCAATTTCCAATTTTGATCTTGCTTTTGTGGGGAGCATTATTGGAGAAGAAAAACTTTGGTTAGATGTGTTCTTGTGGGAAGAGGATTCCCACATTTTCTGCATTGCATGTTCTAATGGGAACATGAGAGGAGATATGGCCACCACATCCGAAAACTTGTTTCTTTATGAGGTGGGCCATGAGTTTGATGAGATGACATATGGTGATGATTTCCAATCCATCACATATGGAATGGTTTGGGCCAGCTCAATTCATAATGTTGGAGAGGAGATCTTTATAGATCTAGTCTTCATCTTGCCTCTTAAAGGCAACATCTTTGCAGCCCCGGATCAGCTAACACTCCACACTTATCTTAAGTGGAGAGGAGGAACGTGTGGGGTAGGCACCTATGTCTACCCTATTCAGTTTTTCAGCCCACCTACATTGCATGCACTCAAGGTGGAGGAGAATTTTCTGGAGTTACCAAGTTGGGAGGTGACTCATTTTGCATGGATGATTTCTTGGGGAAAGATTTTTTCCCAATCCATTTCAGTTCTATCCTTGCAGTTGCTTAAGGACAAGCAACATTTGGGAGGGGAGGACTATAATATTCCTACTTACCCCAAGCTAAAAGAAATATTCAATTTTGTTTCATTTTCTGTTGATTGAATAAATGAATCAATGAGGACATGTAAAACTCCTGAAAACAATGAATAAATCCATGCCCATGTGAACAGAGACAAATCTGGGCCATATAAAATAAACACTTGCAGGTGTGAATGGGTTTGAACTATGAGACTAGGTCAACATTGACCAAATCCACTATGCAGTCTAGATGCAATGTACCTCATGGATGCACTGCACCGTTCTAGATGGAGGCACCACATGTGAAAGGAGCTAACTCATTAAGGTGGTTTAGGGTTTGACAAGGCTTTTATCTTATAAAAGGAAGAGGAGAACAACATGAGGGAATTATTGAATATTTGATGTCTTAGAAGAATATGTTTGTTTAGACAATTCGAATTCTCTTGGTTGTTTAGTAGAGAATTGAGAGGATTTCCTATTTAGGAATTCTCCCTCCTTCCTGGAGCAGCTCTTGGAGGAGCCTTCTTTGTCTTTCCCACTATCCGACATTTGGCCAAGCTTCATCTTACACCTACAACATTGGTCCTGTTTAGGATTGGGTTGTCCTTGTGAGCTGCAGCAAGTGGAGACTAGATCTTCTTAGATCTAGAATTATATTTGTGCCTCTTCTTAGTGAGTGTATCTTTTAACCTCCTAGAAGAGTGCATTAGCTAATTGGAGCTTCAAATCCATATCTTGGCAACAGGCCAAAGCATACTCAGAATTGACAGCACAATCCCTTTTGCAATACTACGTTATTTGTAGTAGCAGTGTTGCAAGGAGTTATGGCATTATTTTGGGGGAGAGATATCTAGTGATTGGATCCTTCCTTTCACTATGGTGATCCATGGATTGGACAAAAAATACATGTTAGATATGATTCAGTCACTGATGTATTTACTTCAGAATTTCTGAAGCATTTTTCAAATCTACTACAGTAGATCTCTGATCTACTCTTGTGCTTTCATGATTTGCTGAGATCCCCAAGGGAAATGTATTAAGGAGCTTTTCTTGTACAAATATCTATATTAGATCTATATTTTCATGTAAAGATCTACTCTAGATTTGAGTTGTAACATACTACTGCTTCAGCCAATAAAAATAATGTTTTCAAGCCTATTCTGTCATTTCTCTTGTTTGTAGCACCTCATTTATGAGGGTTTATTTTTGTATAACCTTCTCCTTTCTGCTACACATTGTGTAAGCTACTGTGTAAATATATTTTTCTGGTGTATATCTGGAATATGAGCTTCCATAATTATCTCATGCAAATATTGGGCTGAACTACATTATTTTCCAACAGTTGTTTTTGTATTGTTGCAGTCCCCTTCTTTGGGCATTCTCTAGCTGCACTCGGTTCGGGGAGACCTTTCTAACCCACCTAGAAGGATTATTTTTCGAATTAATCTTGGATTCAGGTCTTATATTGTTATATCTAAGGGATCCAAGTGTTTGTTTCCAATCCTATAGCAGCCATTATTGGAAAATGAATCTTCTAGTCATGCCTTGCTAGCAGTCCCAATTTGGGAATATTATAAGTTGTAGCCAAAATATCTCTCTTACATGAAAAATAATTTTGACTCTATATTGAATATGTAGCCAAAAAATACTTTTTGATTGAAATAGTATTTTACATTGCATATTTCCTTGAGATGGTAGGAGGGTTCCTCTTATCATCCATTCAAATTCTAGTAGCAGTCAAGGAAGATTGAAAGAGTTATTGGTGTTATATATATTGCCCCATTAAATAGTTTCATAGGGTTATATTGAGAGGTTATCATGGATTCAAAGTGAATTAATAAGAACTCAGAGAGTATCAATGAATAATATTAGTTCATCTCGGAATAATTTGTCACAACAAATCTAGTAAAAATAGATAGAATCTCTACTATGAATGTCAATTTTCCATTAGATTTTAGATTATTTAATTTTTGATATTCTACTTAAATGCATCAATTATATGAAATATGAGTAATATAAAATATATTAATATACACACATCCATAATAGAGATAATTTCTTCCCCAGGAAATCCTTATAGGAGAAAATATAGCTAGAAGGTGAGGATACTATGCTCACTTTCTTTGGTATTGAAGAATGCAAGAAGAAAGAAGGATTTTTTCTTTGATGGACTTACCTATAATCCATAACTTCCCACTCCTAATTTTTACACTCAAATATGGAACAATATACAACAAAGTAGAATGGGACCCCTTCTCCTCCAAGTGACCCAACATTTAGATTTATCCAATAGCCATCTAGGGGTAAGGTTTGACTTTGTCAACCCTCAATTATTGATAAAGTTCTTATACCTTCAAGAGAATTCTTGAAATATAACACATGAATAACCCCATGTCTATGATTAATGGGGCTACTGTGGCATCTATGCGTATCATGGTGGCCACCTAGGTGGGTGAACTAAATGGAGGCATAACTCTGTCATATGAGATTCAATTGAGGTAATGCTTGTGCCACTTGAAAGGTATTGCTGGGTGCACGCTTTGAGTGTATTTCAAACAATGTTTTCCTCATCCTTTACCATTTGAAATGTGAACCTGTGTAATTTTTAGACCTTAATTACCTTTTTCCTAGTGACGAGACTCCATTTTTGCCATGACATATTATTTTTCCATTGTTTTTAGATATGAATGAGGTGATGTCGTTTGATGACTAATCAAGGTGATTTTGGAGGAATTTATTTGGCTTGTGTCTTTCAAGAATTACTCCAATATTCTTGATTAAAATATGGACAATGAAATGATGAGTTACAAAGGAGTTTTGAGCACTTGTTTCTTCAGACTGTTGCTGCTACACCTCAGGCCGTTGTTGCTGCTTACAATCTAGGGCTATTGTTGTTAATCAGTTAACGTTGTTACACCGAGAATTGTTGTTGTTAACATTCTGGAATTTTGTTACATCAGCAGATGCTGATTCCAATACAACTATCCACCTAGGTAAGAACTAAATTTATACATAACTTTGTCATATGAGATTCCAATTGAGTTAATGCTCTAATGCTTGTGCCACTTGGAAAGGTATTGAAGTTAAAAAATAATTTCTGAGTGTATTTACAACGTTTCCGATCCTTTACCATTTGGAGTGTGAACCTCGTGTAATTTTGGACCTTAATTATCTTTTTTCCCCAGTGATGAGACTCATTTTTTCCATGACATATTATTTTTCCATTTTTTTTAGATATGAATGAGGTGTTGTCATTTGATGACTAATCAAGGTGATTTTGGAGGAGTTTATTTGGCTTGAAGTTCTTTTGTGAATTAATCCAATATTCTTGATTAAAATATGGACAACAAAATGATATGCCATAAAGGAGTTTTGAGCACTTGTTTCTTCATATCGTTGTCGTTTAACACCTCAAGCCGTTGCTGCTACACCTCAGGCCGTTGTTGTTACACTGCAAGCCATCGTTGTTACACCTCGAGAATTGTTGTTACACATCCTGAAATTTTGTTACATTGTAGGATGTTGATTCCAATACAACTATCCAAGACTGTGGGTATTATTCCATGAAGACAACTATCATATGAATCATATTATCTATAGACATCTAGGGAATAAATATGGTTGTGACTTTGATTGATGATGTAATAGTAAAAAGCCCAATATTTGGAAGCTGTTGTAGCTATTTCTATTTTGATCAACATGAGAATAATGAGATTCTCATGACTTATCTATTTTCTTATTTTTGGACATGTAAAAATTATAAAGAGGACTCAGTCACATGTGAAATGGATGAAATAGAGAGGATAGTATCGTTATTTTGTTTCTGTAATTCATAATCCTTAATACAAAGATAGTGTTTCTGATGTTTCTAAATATTGCGTTGCAACCTTACTAGATTCATATTTCATCCCTATGCCCTACTAGGGAGTAAGGGCCCTCCTCTTTAGCAGGGATTGCAGTAGCTGCAATAGTGTTATGGTAGATTGTTATTATTTCTTAGAGATTGAATTGAGTATATTGTCCAATTTACCAGCTTAGTCAATAGCGTGGTGTGTGGCATTCATTTTTCTTAGTAACATGAAGTGTGGTTTTATTTCTACCAGTTAATTTATAATTTCCACATGAGTGTTACTTTCTGCAATTAAATCCAGTGACATCTATTTATGTTTTCATTTTCTCCACTCTTGGCTGAAGTGTATCAGCACAGATAGTGAAAAATGCTTTGAAACAAACAAACCTAACCTAGGTTGACAATTGATGTTGTAGCTTAGTCAAAGTAATATGTTATTAAATCGACACAAAATTTTGGCATCGTTTCTGGGGAAGGCGACTAATGGTAGAGTCAACCGAGCTGTTTGTTTAATAGTGTCTCTAGTGAACAGTCATTGGGAAATAAGACGAGAGGTGAGAACCTATGAATCGCTCTAACATACTTGGGTGGGCTCACCATTGTGACCACTAAGATACTTAGGGTGTGGAATTTCAATTTTTCTTATAGCGTGTCCCTACTTCTACAATCATTAGGCAGTAAGACAAGAGATAAGAACCTACACATCGATCTAACATACTTGGGCAGGCTCATCACTGTATAAGCTGGGACATCTAGGGTGTGATTTAATGCATATGGGGTCCATGTGTGAAGACATAGGAATAATAGGAAAAAATTGAACACTCCCACTCTAATTAGTCATAGTAAAAATGGGGTGTAAGAAGGAAAATAAGGGCATAGATTTGAAGAGGAAGATATTTATTGGGAATCAGATTTCAAAATCAGAAAAAAGAAAATTCCATTTCATATAGGGATACAAGGAAAACATGGCCACAAAAATCTATTGTCACACGTAAGACGGGAGCATTTGGTCCCTCTATCTCCAGACCTCATCACCCCTCAAAAAACATAGTCACTCATAATATTGGGAGTTCGAGTCAAGAGCAGAAGTGGGAAGCTACTAAATAGGATCTGAAACCTGAAGGCTAAGCGGAGACCAGCAGGGAGCCCCGAGGTCCTAAGTTGGAAAAGTACCTATTTGGCTACCATCATCTAGATTCAGATAGTGCAGTGAATTATCCAAATCCAAAGCATCCCAACTTGTCATTGTATAGTCCCTCACCTATAATACAATTTACTGATAATTCGGAAGAATATTTATCACATCAGGAATCAAGATATTCAATTATGGGAGACGAGAACACTAGGACATAAGGCACTATCACTACCTTTGAGTTCCCAATAAAAGAAGTAAGAGGCGATGCCCCCATGAAGAATATTCCTTTGTCGTCTCTTCCATATTTTCAACAAATGATAGTGGAAGATCCAGATACCTTCCTATTTTGATATAATGTCCTATGCAAAAGTTATAACTATACCACAAATGCATAGAAGCTGAAAAATATTCGTCGCCACTCTAAAAGGTACATCATTAAGATGATTTATGGGACTGGGTGCTGCTACTATTTGGACATGGGGTGACATGGGAGATAGGATTCTTTCCAAATATCAAGATTATTGTCGTACTAAGGATTTGAGGGAAGAAATATTCCAAATAACACAGAATGAAGACGAGAGCATGGAAGATTATGTGGAGCAATTTCACTATAATTTGCAAAGGTCTAAATTTAGTGATTTAGCTCCCAAACTCTTGAAATCCATATTTATAAGGGGCATGAGAGATGATTTCCTAGAGCACCTAAATTTACTTGGAAAAGGGGACATATCTCAGAAACCATTAGATGAAATAGTAAGACTCTGTTTGAGAAGTTCGAGAGGATCATCCAAGGGAATAAGTTCGGTATGGGACCCCTTGGTCCAAATACATAAATATATGAATGGGGGCATGACCGGGGCAAAGATAGGAAATTTATTCGAATATTTTAAAACTGATATCCTTAGCACCTTGTCTACTTATATAAAAACATCACAATTCAATGTAAAGAAAGCACGTGAGGAGGCTAAGGCAGCTCTACCTGTTTTTTGTCCAAAATGTAGAAAGAAACATCCCTTGAGAGAGTGCAAAGTGAACACCATCAGCTTGTGCAATATTTGTGAATTAGAGAATTCTACAGGCCAGTGCCCGGATCTTTCCAGATTAAAAGCAGTACTTAGGGAGTAAAATGATGATGTTCAATCCTACTATTTCATTGGATCTAGGAAACCATGGTAGCCACTATCTCCAGGTATGTCAAAAGGCATTTCTTCTTTTAATTCATGGAATAATGCATATGCTCAGCAATTTCCATGCCAATACTCTGCCTCTTCTCTAGCATAGTTCCCTTCACCTTGGAACTAGTGGTCTCCTACTCCACCTATGCATTATCCTCCATCTGAGCCATATCCTTGGAGTCAAAACTTGAGGGGAAATTCTCAGTGTCCAACACCTTCTGCATTCTTGATACAACAATAGTTACAACTACCTCCTCTCCAAAATCCTGTTCCTACACCTCCTGTGCGACCACAACTACCTGTGCAACCTAATCCTAACCCAAATAATAAGGTAGCCTAGAGTATAAAGGCCTCGATTACCTCCTAGAATTAATTAATTACTCTAGTTGGACTGAAATAAATTCAACTTCAGTCGGGAAAGGTGATAAATAGAAACCATTCCCCTATCATTTCCGAAGAGGAATGTGAGTCTCTCAAGGAAAATAATTTATATCTTGTTACCCCTATAACAACTAATCTGATAAAAAATGTTGCTCCTATAACATCCAACTCGAGTAAAGCTGATACACCTGTAACAACCGATTCGATTGTTGTAACTCAAGATCCTCTGCATCCTCAAAGACTAATAGAGACTGGAACAACCCCACAACCTAAATCTGATTTTCTTAGGGAGTTGAAAAATTGCTTGTACAGATACCTCTGTTGCAAGCTCTTAAAGAAGTACCTATCTATGCCAAAACAATATGAGACCTGTGCATTAAAGAAACCTGGAAGGAAGCCTATGGATGTTGCTACTATACATGTGATGGAGAATTTTATTCGAATTAATGACTGATCAACCCCTCCTAACCAAGTATAATGATCCAGGAAATCCTACTGTAATTCTTTATATCAATAACAATCCTATAACTAATACATTCATCGATTTATGAGCGAGAATTAACATAATGACGAATGATCTCTTCACGACCTTAGGATTCCATGGAATTATACACACACCTACGGTGCCTGAATTATCATACAGGTCCCATGTTAAACTCAAGGGGGTAATAGAGGATATAGTCATTACATTCACCTCCTTGAGAGATCTAGCTAATTTCCTTATCTTGTAAGCCAAATCCAATTTCAGAGGGCACCCTTTTATTTTAGGAAGGCCTTTCCTAGCTACTACACATGCATTCATGGGATGTAGATCGACATCTATGATAATATTAGATGGCCAACCTACAAAGAACCTCAATATTTAACCTCTAGTGAAACCAATGGATGTGAGCAATCCCTGGTGGGATGAATTTGAGCCTAAATCTAATCTTTCCCTAAAAATTATGACCCTTCGAAAAGCTCAATATTTTAAGGATGAAAAAAGGATGATATCATAAATGGATTTATTAGTATCTCAATTTCTGTCACTTCTATTGAGAACTCAGGGGAAGAATATGGTAGAGGACGAGAACTTTGAGCAAATGAGAACCACTCCGCATATTGACAGCAGTCCAATTGAAATAGAGCCATGGAAGTATTTGAATATTAACCCCAACTTGACTACTGAGAAAACCAAAATGTTGTTATAGTTGTTACAAAATAAAATAAATCATTTTCATGGGATTATACAGACATGAAGGGGATTCACCCTGGACTGTGCACTCACCACATTTTTCTGAAGGATGGCTATAATCCAGTTAGATAGTCACAACAACGCATGAACGCTACACTTAAGGAGATAGTGAAAGAAGAATTACAGAAGCTCCTAAACACTAAATTCATCTATCTAATATCTGATAGTCATTGGGTGTCTCTTCTTGTCATCGTTCCTAAAAAGAATGTCAAGTCGAGAGTCTGTGTGGATTATAGAGAACTTAATAAAGCCAATCAGAAGGACCATTTTCCTTTACCATTTATAGATCAAGTCCTTGATACTCTTTCCGGAAATAAATTCTTTTCATTCTTAGATGGGTTTAGTGCCTAAAATCATATATAGATCGCACTGGAAGATCAGGATAAAAGAACCTTTACTTTCTCATGGGGAAATTTTGCATACCAAGTCCTCCCTTTTCAACTGTGCAATGCACCAACAACTTTCCAGAGGGAAATACTAGGAATTTTCTCGATTTTTCTTGTGTTAGTGTGTTTGGAACATGAATGTACCAAATCACACTTGCTTAAGAAGGGTGGTTTTCCCCTCTTATGTTCTTGGTCATAGGTAGAAAATAGATGGAGTAAAGAAATTTAGTGGAACATGCTAAAACATAAACATACTAGATAGAGAAATATCATGCATATTCAAACATAAAAACTAAAGTAAAACAAATAAAAAAAATCTTTGAATAGTGTCAAAAAAATTCAATAATCCAAATGTTGGTGCTTACATCCCCTCTTATTGAGTGTTGGTAGGAATGAAGGATGAAACTTTTACCCACTTGCCAAGGGGCCCTTAGAACTATGGAGTTCCAAGTCTCGATGCAAGGATTTCTTTACTTCTGAGCTTGCTTGGCACAAAGTATCTGTCTCTCTATTATGGTGGACTAGAGTTGTTGGATGGCCAAAAACTGAGTCCCCTTTATCTCTGCTCCACATCACACACTGCTGGTATTGATTGGGGAAATTCTGGCCAACATAACAATGTGTTCTCAAATTTTTCATCTCTTGGTGGCCCTTTATAAGATAATTCAAATCCTCCTTCCCTCTCTTGGTAAATTTTGGATGGTGACCCAAGAGAGGAGGTTTATCCCATTGTGTGCTCCCTTGAGGTCCTAAGGAGGCTTAGGCGGTTGTCTTTAGGCTGCCTCAAGTGTGAGATCAATGTCCTCGAGTGTGCCTTGTGGTCCCGGAAAGTGACTTCTGCCACTCTCAGGACTGAACAGATTTTTAAGGAAAAGCCAAAAAAGGCATGCTTATCTAATGATTATTCACATAAAGGGGCATTTTAATGGTTCCTTCAGTGCGCAATTAGATTTTCCTGTTAGACCTTAGAGATTGTAATATTTCCAGGTAGGGATGTATCAATAATTGAACACAATATTGGGATAGAAACAAGAATTAACTCATAAAATGGGTGAAGAAACACATATCCATAAATTTTATGTTCAGCAGCAACTTTTTACACCTTTTATGATCCCAAAAGTTGAGGAAATGCACCGAATAGGGCCATAAAACGGCTGTCTTCATAAAATAATTCTATAACTATGAGAAATGGGAGTTAGAACCATTAGAATATGTAGTATAAATCTCACATCCTGAATTGGAACAAAAAAAAATGCTTCTAGCCAAGTTAAGCAGGTCTCCCCAAACCAATACTACCCAAATAAGCCCAAACCCCATGACTTTTGCTAACATAAAATATTTAAGCATATAACAACATTATTTTTATGAGGTTTTATGTCTAAAACAATGAGAAATAGTAGATATATATTTTACATTCATCCAATGGCTGAGAAAATTGGATATCTCTCCCTTTTTATACAAAATGATAATAACCTGGAAAGTGCTTCATGAAAGTACAAGTATAAAGTGACACATCTGCAGATCTAGATCTGAAAAAATGTAGTAATACTGCAGCTCTAAATATATATAGCTGAAATGTATAGAGAATGGAAGAATATTCTCTATACAAGCCTTCTGGGAGAAGGGTTGGCCCTCTCTCCAGGGAATAAGCTCAAGATCAAGGGTCTTGACCCTGCTACTGCAACATAGATAAAAATGATGTAGTTCCTGCAAAGGAATACACTGTAGGAGATGGAAATTACATTGGACACATGCCAAGATCTGAAATGAAGCTTTGGGACTCCCTTACTGATCTCCCAGAGAAAGGAAGGTTGCCTCCTCTGAAATACAAGCTCCGGAAGTGGTGTTGTGAACTCTCACTGCAACAACCTACAACATAATGTTATAATGCTATAGAAATAACATTGTAGCTGAAGGAGGATACTTTTCCTCAAGCCTGGATGTGAGGCAAATCATTACATGCTCCTTCAAGAGATCACTCAAGGAAGGAGAAGGATTCTTGAACAAGAGTTCCTTATGTTAAGAAACACTGCAACTCTGCTAAACAACAAGAGAATGCCAAACTGTCATGCAGAAAAAATTCTATAATCATCAAGCTAACCTCAAATGGATATCATTCTCTTCCTTATAATATTTTTGAGCCTCCTCACCTTGGGTCCCACCCATTAGGTTTTCCACATGCACATGATCAATCTCCCTCCAAAATTGTATTGTATGTCCATGAAGGCCACTCCTCCAAAATCATGCTATTTGATTTGGTAAAGGTTGACCTCTTAAACCTACTTCATCCCCTTTCACACTCAAGTGTCTTCAATCCAGCTTTCATATATCTGTCTAAGCTCATCCTTGTTCACATTGAACTATGCACATTGGTGATCCATTCCTCTTCATGCATGCTGTTGACTTGGTCAAATATGACTTTGTCCACATGAAAAAATCCATTTTCACACATGAGGGTGTGAAATACAGCTACTAAAATGATCCCCTTCCACACCAAGAGGGTTTTTATGCTGATTTAAGTTAAGTACGGGTCTCCTCCCACATTTATTCATCTACTAGGTGGAAAAATCAAAATTCAATATTCCAATTAGCTACATGTTAATTTAGGAATATTACAGAGATTTTTTAAATACTTTAGATTCTCTAATGTCTCTCAGCCCTATAAATCCTTTTACCCGACATTAAATAATGTCATCTTTTATTGTCTAATTTTCCAGTGATAATAGTTTCCCCCTAATGTGTGAGGTCTAATATGAACTGTATAGCCGAAATACATTATAGTTTCTTTTCTCTGTACCATGTGGAGAGGGAGAGAGACCTGCATGTAGCTCAAAGTTGAATACACCTTGCACCATGTCTAAGAGTGACCAAGTCTGGTGGGATCCCTGCAAATAATTTGATAATACAATATATAAAAATTTTCTACGAGTCAAGCATGTCCCATGCTCGTGATGCTTTGGCTAGTTAAACAAATCTATTTGATAGATACATATTTTGTTTGCGTCACTACTATGGTAGTGACTTACTAGTTGATGACAGTGACTACTGGTGCCCTCAGGGGAATTTTTTCTTTGAAAATAGGTAGAATGTGGTACCCCCACGCATAAAATTTGGTATAGCGTATCAACGTGCATTGTACACATTGGTGATGGTTGGGACCTTTTCGTATAAGCATTTCTAAAAGAGACACTTATAAGGGCATGGGTCTTTGACGAATTTGATCAAATTGCAATGGTTGTAAGGTACGATACCATCTTGACATGAAATCTTGTGTTGTATTCGAATGTTAGGAGGACAGATGACATCTGTGGGAAATTATGTCTCCCACAATGCCACTCGAGGATGTCCCTTTTGTGGAGAGGGGTGATCCAAGGTACCGCTTCCTTTTTGGAAAAATAGGCATTGATGTCAACAAAAAGGAAGCCTCAACCGAACAAGAGAGTCATTCATCAGGCGATCAAGTTCCTTGATGTGATGGGTTTAACATAGGCATTATGGCAAGGAGTGACTAAAAAAATGATGAAGGGATTTAGTGGCCCAAGGTCGAAGTATAAAAATTAGCTTGGCAGTCATAACAATTTCTGATGGGGAAATCCCTAGAGTCAGTAGGACATCTAGGGTGAGTATATTTTGGTTATGAATGTCATGGGGGCTTAAGCATGAGGGTGTGGTACTCCGATTGAGAGTGACGATTGACTACTTCCATGGGAGAAAAAATTAATGGGTGGGTGGGGGACATAGTGCACTGTTTGCGGTCTTTGTATACTTACCAAAAGAATAAAATAATGGGGTTTGGTTTGTACAAAAAACAGAGACGGGTGCCCCAAAACATGAAAGTGTTCGCTCACTGATGATGTGAGGAAGGTGTTTTGTTGAGGGTGGGGGCCCCATTGGGTGGTCTCATGTTTGAGGTTGATGAAGTGCATCTAAAATGTCATAGATGGGTTATGTTGATGGATGTATGGTAGGCCAAATGCTAGGGGCGGTAGTGTGCTTTCAACCTGCTTGCAAAACCTAGTCGTCTGAGAAAGGGGTTTTATTTTGGAGAGGTTCTTCCTATATATGAAAAGTGATGAGATTAATCTAATTCTCTCCATCATTCTGATATTTTCTCCTTCTCTTTATTCTTCTGATAGCTGGAACTCACAGGTTGAGCCAAGACTATGCTTTGATACCACTGTAATATTCCAAAGTAGCGATGCAACAATACTTGAACACAATTATGGGATATCAGAAAGAATAAACTCATAAAATGGATTAAGAAACACTTATCCATCAATTATATGTTTAGTAGCAACTTGATACACCTTTTATGATCCCAAAAGTTGAGGAAATGCAGAAAATAGGGCCATAAAACGGTTGTCTTCAGAAAATAATGCTATAAATATGAGAAATGGGACTTAGAGCCCTTAGAATATGTAGTATACATCTCACATCTAGAATTTGATAAAAAAAAATGCTTCTATCCAAGTTAAACAACTCTCCCCAAACCAATACTGCTCAAATAAGCCCAAAACCCATGACTTTTGCTAACACAAAGTACTGAAGCATATAACAGTGTTATTTTTATGAGGTTTTATGTAGAAAATAATGAGAAATATTAGATGTGCACTTTACGTTCATCCAATGGCAGAGAAAATTGGAGATCTCTCCCTTTTTATACAAAATGAGAATAACCTAGCAAGGGCTTCATGAAAGTACAAGTATAATGTGACAGATCTGCAGATCTAGATCTGGAAAATGCAGTAATACTACAGCTATAAATATATATAGCTTAAATGTACAGAGAATGGAAGAAAATGATCTATACAAGCCTTTCGGGAGAAGGGTTGGCCCTTTCTCCAGGGAATAAGCTCAAGATCAAGGGTCTTGACCCTACTACTGCAACACAGATAAAAATGGCATAGTTCCTGCAAAGGAATGCACTGTAGGAGATGGAAATTACATTGGCCACATGAAAATATCTGAAATTAAGCTCTGGTACTCTCTCACTAATCTTCCAAAGAAAGAAACGCTTCCTCCTCTGAAATACAAGCTCCGGAAGTGGTGTTGTGAACCCTCACTGCAACACCCTGCAACACAACATTATACTACTGCAGAAATAAAGTTGTAGCTGAAGGAGGATGCTTGGAATCAAGCCTGGATGTGAGGAGAATCAGTACATGCACCTTCAAAATATCACTTGAAGGAGAAAGATTCCTGAATAGGAGATCCATGTGCTAACCAGCACTACAACTCTGTTAAACAACAAGAGAATGCCAAACTATCATGCAGACAAAATTCTATAATCATCAAGCTGGACTCAAGTTGTTGGAATTTTCTTCCTTATAAGCTTTGTGAGCCTCATCACCTTGGGTCCCACCCATTAGGGTTTCCACATGCACATGATTATTCTCCCTAAAAAATTGCGTTGTATCTCCATGAAGGCCACTCCTCCAAAATCACGCTGTTTGATTTGGTCAAGGTTGACCTCTTCATCCTGCTTCATCCCCTTTCACACTCAAGTTTCTTCAATCCAGATTTCATATATCTGTCTAAGCTAATCCTTATTCACATTGAGCTATGCACATTGGTGATCCATTCCTCTTCATGCATGTTGTTGACTTGGTCAAACTTAACTTTTTCCACATGAAAAAATCCATTTTCACACATGAGGGTAAATCTAGCTACTAAAGTGATCCCCTTTCAAACCAAGAGGGTTTTTATGCTGATTTAAGTTAAGTATGGGTATCCTCCCCCATTTATTCATCTACTAGGTGCAAAAATAAAAATTCAATATTCCAATTAGCTGCATGCTAATTTAGGAATATGACAGTCCTCCCCTCCCAAATTCTGCTTGTCCTGAAGCAACTGCAAGGATAGAAATAGAAATTCTCCTCCCAAGGCATGGATTCTAATATGTGTTGGGAAACATATTCCCCATGTGGATCCTCCATCCCCCAAACAATCATCCATACAAAATGAGCCACCCTCCAGAATGGTAACTCATGAAGAATCTCCTCCACCTTTGGCTCCTAAAATGTAGGTGGGATGAATAGCTTAACATGGTAGGAAAAATGGACTACCCCATGTTGTCCTCTTCTCCAGCCATGATAAGTGTAGAGAACAAGTTGATATGGGGCTACAAAAAGGTTGCCCTCAAGTGGCAAGAAGAAGATCAGATCTCCAACTATCCTTTCTCCCATGTCATGAATCATGCTGGCCCAAATCATCCCATTCAAAATGAATGGCACATCATTACCATTTGGCATCCAAATCAGAAAATTTTTGAAGGTAATATGTAATTTTGGATGATAGAAATGGTTTATCAAGTGGATACAATGCAGTCTTCCCAACTGCTGCTTGAGAACATCATGTGGCAAGTTGTCCTCCAACAAATTACTAGTTGTGCATGATTGGTCATCTACTATGTGGTAGTAAGAAACAATATATATCAGCTATACATAATCAAAATAACAAGATACTTGCCCCAAGTCATGTATATATGGGTTATTATCATTACAAAGGTAGGCCCAAAAGTGACCATGTAACCCAAGAATTGTATTGCCCTCTTTTGTCGCAATGCACTGTCCATATATGGTGAGAAGATAAAATTACTCAATGGAATAATCAGTAAGTATAGAAATTTATTTCTTACCATGCATAGTGAGTAAGCTGAAAGTGAGGTCCATGGATGAGTCCTTCCATGAGAGTCTCCTCACAAAAATTTACAAAAATGAAGGATGCATACTCCCCTTGGAAAACTCTATCAATAGAAACATACTCTCTAGTGACAGCGATGTTGGCCTTAATGTTAAGTCTCTTCTCACTCCATGAATTATCTCTTTGACACTCCACATGCCAAAGCCATCCACCAACAATGCTTATGTGGTGCTTCTTCTTCCTATGTGAAGCCTCTCTCATATCTCCCCTTCCGAATGCCAAAGGCGGGCAGCTCTCTAGGCCTTCGAATGCCATACATTCATTTTGAACACGTGATGAGCATGTGAGAAATTTTAGCCCATACTATGCTAACAGAACCAATGCAACAAGGACTTGTTGCCTTCTTGCATTATCAAAATTAAAATCATGGAGAAATAACACAATGACGTGACATGGAGATGTCCTTATCAACATAGCACAAACAAGCTCCCACATACCACATCATATGGGAGTTATCTCCTATTGTGCATGAAAACAACCTCTTTTATTTAATAGTAATAAGTTACTAAATATGAGGGGACCCTTAGTAAAAAAATCCAAAAAAATTAATTAGTGCTTGCTTTTCAATAAAACTTACTATCATAACTTATGAAATTCCTTAGAAATCATTAAACACACTTAAGTTTATGATAAATTAGAACAAAATCTTTTTGAAGAAAAATATCCCATCCATCGCAATAAGTAGACATCCTTCGTAAGGCATCTTTGAAATTGTGATTAAGTGAGACACATATTTGCGATCCCAAACGATGTATTAAAATATTGATTCGTAAATCATATATCGTAGAAAGATGTTTAACAAATACTTTTCATATATAATATTTTGTGATATTGTGATTTTCAGGATATTGCGATTTCGCAATGCCATGAGACTACGTATTCGTGAATAATAAGTATTTGCGCAGTAATTGCGATCTTGCGATGATTTCGACGGAGAAATCGCACCGCAATATCGCGATATTGCGATACCGCACAAGAAATCGCATCGCAATGTCGAAATTCTTAAAAAGCTTGTTGTCCAAAGAAAATCTTTTTCATAAATCAATATCTCATATGTGCTTTAATGATTGAATTAATGAATGGATTGTCAATTATCTATATAAAAAGGATTTTGTTTTGATTGAAAGGTTGTTTCATGTTAAAATAATATATTTCATCCACCTTCAGCATTTAAAACTATCCCGTCACCTTTCTCATGTCATTACTCTCACTTAATTCCCGTGAAACCGCAGTAACGAAGGAGAAGAAGACTATACAAAGCATTTACAAAGTATTGAAAGAAAGAAAAACTCCAAGTTCTAAAACAAGAGATACAAAGAATATCTGAGCTTCTCAGACGAGCATCGTTTGCAAATAAGGATGCTGATCACCACTGGAGGGAATGGCACCGTCGAATAGAAAATCCCAAGGTAATGGAAGTCGCTAAGCACGCAGGGTTCACATCCATTCAAGCATCTCACAGAATTGGCTTGTTCTATTTTTGTACCGTATAGCAAAGAAGACTGAGAATTATTCCGCATGCGTACATGGTAAAATGGAGTTTGGATAGCACCAGATTTCGTACAGAAATTTATAACTCAGATCAGCACCATTTGTCATTCACTACAAAAGATTCGAGGCTATGTATCACTTATCGGGAGCCTCAGGAAACTTACAACAAACAATTTATGGAGAAATTTGCCGGGAAAATGAAAATTTGGCAGAATGCACAAAGGAATGGACCAAAAAGAGATGAACCATTGAAGAAAGACAAACACTAGAGGTACAGATCAAGTTCATCACCTCTCCCTTTATTGTTTTGCCGCTATGTTATGTAGGATTTTTTGCAAGCTCCTACATGTAAGGTCTTGCCGAATGGCTTCCGTTATTAAATGTTGTTGTTAACACTACCATTGTAGACTAGGCCAACATCGTCTCGATAATTTAGCCACCGCTATTTTCAATTCACGGCCTAAACGACTGCCTCGTAGGATTTATCCTCCTTTTATCCTACTGCCTACCATGTTATGGATTCTATCTCGATTTTTTTCTAATTTCCCCTTTAATGGGTTGGCAATGGACAATTCATGATCCTTTGCCTATTCATGTCTATCACAAAGAATTGTGGGAATCAAAGTTTGTTCCTCATTTTTACAAGATTTTCCATGGCATAATGTCAGCTCTATACGTAATATTGTATAATAAGGATGCTCCAAGGTTTTCCCCGAAGCAAAAGCTTCCATATCTTCCCCGTCGACGATGGTTTGGAGAAGAGTGGTTTACATCTATGTGAGGGTTTTTGGAAGCTCGCTTCTCTCCTCATGTTTTACCCTTGTATGTTCAGATAAACTTATAGCTCTAGAAATGTATACCAAACTTCAGGTGAAGGAGGTTTGCAAAAGGAATTAAAGGATAAGAAGGCCATCTCGGTCACAATTTCCCGTAGCTCCTGTGGGAGCATTTTCATTATTTGATGTTGGTCATGCATTCAAAGAGGTAAGCAATATTACATGCTTACAACCGTTCAAGTTTTTGAGAAGGCTATTCGATACATATGGTGTTGTCAAGGATTTCACCACCGTAATCAAAGTAAGAGTATTTTTTGGAGAAGAAGATCTTTTTGATGATATGTTTCAAGAGAAATGTTCATTTAAGGAAGTTGCATTTAGCTCAAACACAGCCTTTTCCAAAAAAGAATTTCTCACGAATTTAAAATCTACAAAGAAAGAAGATTTGACTACTATCCTCTCGATAATTTACGCTTGGAACCCGCAAGGGAACCAACTCCTAGTGCCGCCCCAACGGTAGCTTAGATACCTATAGGGTCTAAATCAAACCGACAAAGAAAAATTTAACATTCTCAAAAGTCCTAAAAAGATGAAGGTCAAAGAAAGAGCACAAACTTACTTCAAAAGAGGTTTCACAATCCGCGTACTTCAACCACTCCACAGCTGAATCATCCACCTCCCACTACTTAAACCATCCACCTCGCATTCAATTAGATAAATAATGGGAAACGTTTAATGAATTGCTTAATGTTGAAGGATTAACACACAAACCCTCGTATTTATTAAACAGCCTCTTAAGCACAGGAATAAGCTAATGTAACAAACACGTAGCATATACCTATCACTCCATCTTCCTCAATTGTACTTAATATAGAAGAAATACCTCTTCTCCCTGGCCGTATTCTACAAAATTCTTCATAAGATAAAGAAGTTAGTCAGAAGCAAAGGAAAAAGAGAAAGTTAGAGAGCGACCCTGGCCAACTTAACAATTAGATGTCTTATGGAAATATCCTACTATGGATCCTACTAAGAATCTTACCAAGTTATCTTAGATTACAGGAGCTTATGCCTCCGCAACTATTGACAAAGCATCCGAGGTACCTGCCATTATTAAATGAAAAAGAAGATTTAGAGACAAGTTCACAAGAGCAATTGCAAATGTAACGTAACAAAAAGGTAGAAGAAAAAGAAAAATCAATTCAAGGATTAACAAGATTAAATCGATACATTTACCGGACATATCTAGTAAACCATTAGCCAATGTGCAAGACTCTTAATTGAATCATTAATTTTACGAGAAGATTGCGCCCTACACTTGCCGATTCACAGTGGCAAGCTTGAAATTCAAGTCGGCCAACCACCTCTTCTCAAAACAATGTTGGATGCTTGCAAATTCAGACATCAAATTCATGCAAGTAGTTAGTTGATAGTTTTCATAATTTTAGATTTAGTTTCAAGTACTTTATTTTTGGTTTAGAAAAATGACTACTATTTAAACCGAATCCTAAATTTTTGTAACAAACTATTTAGATTTAGTTAGTAGTATTGAAACCCTTCTCATGCATTTAGAGAAGGGTCCTAAAATTTGTCAAAAACTTATCTCGTAACATGCACTTCTACACCCTCAGAGGAGGTTTCGATGAATGAATGGAATCAGATTTATTGATATTCTGTGTCTGAATGTCTCATCGATGTTTCATTTCGTATTCTTAATGTATGTTGGATTAGGAAGAGATAAATCATTATTGTTTTCTAGGCTCATGAGTAGAAACCATTATAAATGGTACTTTTATCTCTTAACCGTTTCGTTTCCTCGTGTTATATGATACTTATGTTCAAGTATTTATATATTGATGTTCAATACTGATTTATCATTTGGCATTTTGTACTGCAAGATAGCTATTTATTTGTGCTTGATGTATGAATACTGCTATGCTTATACATGTTTTACAACTATTTCATCTAATCTTTATATATGAAATGGTTTATCTTTATTGAATTCTTTTCTCATAATAATTGAATGATCTTTATTATCGATTGTTATCCGAAATCATTTTAGATCGCATAAATAGAAATATTTACATCCTATGTTAGCTTTAGAGTTAAGATATTTTAGAATATTGTATTGGTATATGAATAGATTAGAAATAGATTAAAAATAATTTTACTTAGGAATTTTAGATAAGAAATATCAATTCTCAAACATACACACACATATTTGGAAACTAGTCCCATTATCCCTGGGCCAGACCCACTACACCAAAACCGAAAAGGAGCTACTAACCAAGGTCCTGACCAGGTGGGTATCCCCTTGTTGTAGACTGATTCTTTGGGCTTCAACATATTTCGCTAGAAGGAGGGCCACG
Organism: Pinus albicaulis; assembly: GCA_034641835.2. Taxonomy (NCBI): domain Eukaryota; kingdom Viridiplantae; phylum Streptophyta; class Pinopsida; order Pinales; family Pinaceae; genus Pinus; species Pinus albicaulis. The sequence goes on along the minus strand of CM076569.1, from coordinate 347,048,126 downwards.
AATCATGAATGGCAAGTGAATCTAAATATAAATACCTAATATGAGAGTAAATCAATTTCACTCCTCTTCCCGACTTCTCCATCACATTCGTAAATTTTAGATCTAGGAACTAGGAAGTCGCAAAGAAGAACAGAGCACTACTACAAACCCCATTTTTCTGCATTTAATCTGCCATTGAACCTCCTAAGTTCAATCTTTGATTCATAAGCTTCAGCAATTTTCAATATCACCAAAGGTCTCATAAATCTCACATGGGCAGGACTCCCTCACAATATAATCCCAAGCCATCCCCTTACTAGATTACAGAGTGAGCTTTGGCATTCAAACAACCAATTATCTCTATCTACATGAAAAAGAGCTAGGAAATCACCTAAAGGGTCTCTGGAGAAAGTAGACTCTTCATCATCATCATCCATCTCAAACTCTTCATCGCAAAGTCAACCATCCACTCCTCCACCCCGCACTATTGTCCATCGTCCATTCAATCTTCCACATCTCCTTCTCACAATCATAATATCTTCATATTCTCGCTCACAAATATCATCTTCTTCACTTTCCTCTATTAGTAGTTCAAATACGCCCAAATTCCATGGACTAACTAGGGGTGGTCTTAATGCCTTCACTCCCGAGTCAATTACCACCCATCCTCAAGTAGGCATGCTAAAGCGTAAGAACATATCAACAACTTATGTCGCTCCATAAACCTCAATGGGAGTTATTAATGAAGATGTTGTTGTCCCTGACTTTTTTCCTTATACCCTACAAGGAGCAAATGATCATGGTATTTCTCACTATCCTGGATCTATCACTAGTTGGGATATCTTTCAAGATCAATTTTTAACTAAATTTGGTGACGACAGTCTACAACAACATTGATCAATGATTTATCTAATCTTAGAAGTGCTAAGTGAATGGTATATTTTTTGCTTTACCATCAAACATAGCAATCTTTGTCGATAGGGCTAACAAAACAACTTTAGCAAGACAAATATGAAAGAAGTAATAGCAAAAGAGAAACGAATCATCGTTTTGGAAAAGAAAATGCAATAGAAGAAAGAAAAAATCCAAGAATGTCACTTTTTAAAGAAGAATCAAGAAAAAACAAACAAAAGATCCATTTGATTAAGGATCATAAAAGTTTTGAAAAACTGTATGTCTAATGAAATGGTTGACATTAAGAAACAAGTGGTTAAAAAATCTTCTAAAAATTCTTTCAAGCCTTTTTAGAAGAAACCCTTCAAATGATCCAAAGCCACCAAATTCTATTACAAATGTTGAATCGAAGAAGAAGATGAAGAAATTGTTACCGAAGAAACAACCGATGAAGAAGAAGTCAGAAAGTCCAAGGTATGTGGGATTTCATCTTCCTGCATGAGGAAGATCAAGAAGCATCCCTGCTAGCACTCGAAGTAGAAATCAGCTTGATCCTCCTCATTCACCCTAAGTCAAAGAGCGCAAGCCCATTGACTAAGGAAAAATTTGTACCCAAGAAAACGACATCTAAAGCAATTCAAACTAGCCTAGTCCAAACAGACTATCAATTCCATCAAGAACACCGATTGTTCCCATGAAACAATATAACATTATAGAAGATATGAAGAATAATGTTAGGCTAACATCACTTTTTATGAATCCATAATAAAGCACCAAAGCAGTAAGGTACTTTTGAAAGAATTACATGTCGTACCCGTAAAGACCTTTGCCCGATCCTATAATTTCAAGCTTTCCAATGAGATGGGAAGACCTCCAACTAATCGATTAGTAAAGTTGATCTTGAAAATATCGCTTAATTGGAGGAAGATCAAGATCTCATACTTCCATTTCTTCTTACTTTATGAAGTTTTTTACTAAAAATTTGCATAAATTGCTTAAGTAGATTCTTGCCTTCATCTAATATTTTACCAAAATCGCAGGTGCAAAATTAAACATTCAACCATTAAAATATGTTGTATGCATAAGGCAATGATCATCGCAGTTGAAGTGATTGGCTTAATTAAAAACCAGGTTACCATACAGCCTGGCTATCAAATCCAAAGGTATGTCAAGTCATTGATATTTTTAGCTGCGTATATCCTGCATTCTTATGGCTTAATTCTTAGCAAGAGATTGGTCGTAAAAACTTCATGGATACTTTGCAAATCGATCGTCGCATATGTGGCTTCCTTTACAATGGTAAACCAAATCGTATAAAGGTTGAACGAAAGCACTAAATGCATAGTAACAAAATTGGAAGGAGAATGAACCAAATAGGCATACAAAAGTAATATCATTAGAAATATTTAGTTGATTCTTTCTTGGGAAATTTAATACTCATACTTCACCTTATTTAGAACATTTTGTTTTATCTCAAATAGAAATTTTTTTCCTGGATATATTATAAATGTATTAACGTTAGATACTCCTATAAATAAATCTTATTTGAAATTATTTTTTGATGGTTCTAAGTCTAATGAAGGGAGCGGTGGGAGAAGGATGCTGTTGGTTACTCCAGAGGGAAACAAAATTATGCTAACTTGTAGACTTGAGTTTTGAATGCACTAATAACACCGCAGAATACTTAGGTCAGAATCTAAGGATTATATAAAGCAATCAGATTAGATATCAAATATCTACAAGTTTTCGTGAGATTTGGAAATTATAATCAAACAGTATGCAATACTATACACCTGCTATCGTGTCATTTAAAGCATTATCAATATTTAGTTCAAGATCTCGATCAATATCATAGCATTTAATATTTCAAAACAATTCCTAGAATCCAGTAATGCTAGTGCAGACCTCTACCCAATGTTGCCTCTAAGCTTATTCCTAAGACTTTAGTCCTGATCGATTTTCAATTGAATTAATATTTAGACCTTCAATTCCCGAATGCTATCAATTGGAGAATTTTCAACGATGATCCCCGATATTGTAAGCTTCCTCACACCTAAAGGATCTTATACCAACTGAGAACTATGAAGATCAACATGACAAGCAATTACAACATGATAGCACTAATAATGTTATTCCAAAGTCAATAGTCAAGTTAGAAGAACTTTATGTTTTTAAAGACCGATTTAAAAGATCTACCAATTCAAAATTACAAATTTCAACTTTGAATTATGAATTAGTGAATCTAGGAACTAATACCAAACCACATAATATCAACCTAGGCCTCGTCTAAAGCTCCCTCAAGAAAAATTAGCAGTATGTCTGCTCTTTGAAACAATATAAAAGTGTCTTTTCTTGGAACTACGATGAACTCAAAACTTATGACACTTCTATCATCCAACATACCATTCCAATGATAAATGATGAAAACCCTACAACAAACAGAAAAATCCATCCCAATCTAGAAAATCAAATCAAATCTGAACTTAATAAGTTATTGAAAGCCAAAAATTATTTTTCCCTGGCTCGACATTCTAAATGGGTTTCCAATATGGTTCCCGTTAGAAAGAAAACTAGAGATATTAGAATTTGCATTGACTTTGGAAATCTTAATAAAAACTTTCCAAAAAGATAATTTTCCTTTCGACTCCCATGGAGCAAATATTACGTGCAATTGCGGGATCGTAATTAATGTATTTTTCGATGATTTCTCTCACAATCAAGTGTTATTCCATCCCGATGATCAATCAAAACTACATTCAACCAAATGGGGCACTTATGCATATCAAAATATTCTTTCGTCTCATCAATGTCGTGCCACATTTCGTAGAGCCATGGACATCACTTTCTAAGGGATTAGTTAACAAATTAGTGTAATTTACTTGGATGATATAACTCAGATATTCCAAAAAAACTAAGCAATCATCTTAGAGATTTGAAATAGATCTTCCAACGTTGTCAAAGGTATGGAATTTCACTTAATTCGAAATTCATTTTTTTCATTAAGTGAAGGAAAACTTCTTGGATTCATAGTGTCAAAATTGGAATTATTGATCCTGAGAATAATGAGATTTCTGAAATATCTTTACCTCACAATAAGAAAGCTATAATCTTTCTCGCTAAATTAATTTTGTAAAGAGATTTGTACCGCATTTTTTCAAGAATTGTATCTCCCTTACAAGCAATGATTAAAAAGAATTCAAACTTTGAATGGGGTCAAAAAATAAGAAGCATTCAATCTAATCAAACAAGCAATTATTAATGCTCCATCTTTAGCAACTCCAAATTCTTCGATCCTTTTATTTTGTATACATTTGCCTCTCGATAAATCTTTATATCATTACTTATCACAAAAATCAAGATGTGCTAAGCCCCAATTTCTTTCTTCAGCTTTTAAATTGGCTGTGGAGCCGAGTTGAATTATTCAAATGTGGAGAAACAAGTTTATGTCAGTTTTTCAAAGCAATAAAACATTTGCATCTATTTTACTTAAAACCCATACAAAAAATCATAGTACCGTTTCAAAGGTAAGGAAATATTTTAACCTAAAAAGATGTGGGTGAGAAAAGAGCTAATTGGATTACTACCTTAGAAGAATATGATGTTGAGATAAAACCAGCAAATATTGTAAGAGGTCAAGGCTTTTGCAAAATACTAGCCGGAGCATCACAGATTTCCGAAAAATCATCCGAAGAGATACAAACTAAAAGATGAGGTAAGCCTAAACGATGTTGAATCACAGTATGCCGATATCATTTTTTATCTAAAGAATGGATATTCCTCTCAAAATTCGATCACACCAAGAAAAGAGCTCTAAGGTTGAAGGCTAAACAATATCAATGAACATGTTCTTTTTAGGAATGAATTACGCATTCTGCTCTTCTAGATGTCTCGGAGAAATCAAGCCTAAAAAGTCTGAGAGGGAATTCACTATGGGCCACAGTGGAAATTATGTCGAGATGTTACCGCACAATAAAATTCTTCAGGCAAAGCATATCGGTCTACATTATTCAAAGATTCACATAGCTATGTAAGAAAATGTCAAATTTGTCAAACTACACTGATGAAAAACCATCATTGCCATTACAACCAACAATATTGAATGTTCGATCAATAGGATTGATATAATAGGTGAGATCGTTTCTTCACACTTCTACAACATAGATATATTATCATAAAGAATCGATTATTTTATGAAATGGGTAGAAGCACCTTTCTCAAGACCGCTAATGCTAAACATATCATTGAATTCATAGATCACTTCATAATTACCAGGTTTGGTTTACCTTCGCTTAATGTTTGATAATGCATCGTATTTTTTCTCGGTAATGATATGACCGAATTTGCACTCAAGAGAGGTTTTAAACTTAAATACTCTCGCCAATTATTATCCACAGGAAATGGATTAGGTCGAATCAGCACGCTTTTTTTCACTTATTGGTGATGACTAAATCCATAGTCGAAGTTTTCTTGAAGCCGATCTCCATATGTCAATTTGTCATCTAGAAAACCCCATAAAACTTTTTTTTCGCCTCCTACTTTTCAAATTCCGCCCATGTCAAGGTGAAACCTCATTATCACTATTCTATATAGCTCAGGCCCTACTAATTCTGCCCATCAGCTCTAAAATACAATCCAAGTCTCCGTTTCAAAACCTCCCTAAGTTAGGAGAAGTGCTTTAAGGCATTTTACCTTGGCAACCATCAAAAGGCCAAAAACCTCCATTTTCTACAGACAAATCATGACAACACCTCCCACTCTCGCAAATGAAATTGATAATGCTCCCTAAGCTCTGCCACTTACACACCCCTAAGTCTCAACAATGCATAGACCACAGCCTCAAGCCGATTCTAGGTGTTTTACAAGGTTTTATGGATTTTACAAAGAGCTGTGAAACATGTCATCTCGGGAGAAAATTCTTGAATCCTCATTTAGAAGAATATCGTTTCTCAATGTAAACATGAGCCCGAGATACATCCTGTGGTAAGGAGTTACTCATCAAACTCATGCCTTTCCATTCAAAATTTCGATAGCACAAAGAAAAGAAAAGACAACACTTTCAAAACAAAATTGTTATTTGTCATGGCCAAGAACCTCCCTTCATCTATAAGCAAGAGGGTTAAGCCGCTCTTCCATCTGCTGCAGGGCGATGTGACTAATATTGACTTGAAGAATTGCAAAACTTACTATAAGCACAGTTTTTTTACTGTATTAAAGAAACAAAGACTGGTGCCTCAGGGAAAACAGATGATCAAAACAAAGGCTAAGATCTGAAATGTTCAAATCAAGAGAAAGCAGAAGTTTTTTTTCTTGTTCCCTAAGAAATAAGATAAATTAGCACATAAGCATCATCATCATGATAAATGTAAAGAGACTCCATTGATCAAAGCTATCGTAACAAAAACATCTCATAGGTGCTAGTATGAATGGCCCAAATTAACAGCACAGTATGAAGATACTTCAAGAAAAGGACCTCTTTGTACTCTCATATTTTCGTTGAGTTGTGGAATATAGTCCATGGTTTCTGGATAAACATAGAGAAAAGCGGTGTGCAAGTAGTACACAAACCCGTACATGAGACATCTTCGATATCATTCAAAGCGTCAAGTTCAGTGGGTTTTAGATCTACACTCCAACACCACAAAGACAAATGTATCCTTCGGGATGCGAGGGTTGGTGGGATTTCAGAGCTCCATTGAAAAGAAAATGACCGGAGCAAAAGCCTTCGCACCTATGAAATATATTCTATAAGCCATTCTATCTCATATGTTTGTCCCTTCACACAAAGGTATTAAAAGTAATATGATCTGAGTTTGAACCCTTGAGGCGGCTAATATTAATGAAAGAAGTTATCTTTTTAAACTGCTCGTGACTCTTGCAATAAAATCTAGGCTTTATTTATCAAGAGATGTCACACCTAAAGATTGCTTAATATGCAAGAATGATGACTGTTAGTTTTGGGGGAAGCTTAAACAAGCCAAAGGTCTTTGTGCATTATTCAGGATGTAGAGCCATATAACATGGTTCTAGCAAAGATGTGATTGAAAAGGCCTTCAAGTAACTTATAGACTGAGCAAACTAATAAATGTAGTAATTTTACATCACAAATAGGGAAAGAAATGATAGCAATAATGCAGGAATATCTGTCAGGGAATTTAAAGGATAAGCCATCATTTGGGGAAGACAAAAGGCAATGCAAACACTCTTCTCCTCGGTGTCTTATGATTTGTGCTTTGTATATCACCAACAAGGCTGAAAATGGCAGAGGATAGCTTATGATAATATTAGTATGGAAATCCAGATTTTCTGAGTCCTGTGGCTAAGAATCAGCCAAAGGAGGTGTGAGAGAAAGCCATCTTTCAAACTTAAGTGCATGGATAAGTGCTGTGTGGTCTATATTTCAGAAATAGGTTGGTTTTTTATAAAAAGGATGTCCATATGAAAGCTATTTAAAAGGCACAAACACCATCGCTAACATCATCTCGAAACCCAAGTTTCACGATGCACCAAAGGTATTATTGAAAAGGGAAAAATCTTTGAAAACCTTTGCAAAGACCAATCAAAGTTTTGATTTCATTTTAAAAAGGAAAAGTAACCGTTGGGTTTCCTCCTTTAAAAGGAATAACAAACTTGTTTTGAAACTTCTCCAACCAGCAATTATAGTCTCCAGGGTTGAAAGGCAAGTTTAAAATCGATTTGTACAAGTTTTTCGTGCAGTTCTGTGTTTTTAGGCCGCGCGCACTCCCGTAGGAGTGCGCGGCGCTTCCAAAGATTTTTGAACTACGACACAAGGGCACACGACACTTCAGAGCCGCGCGCGCGCTCCCGTAGCCACCCATGGCGTTTCCCGTAGCGGCGGGTCGCTGTGCGCCGACACCGCCCCGACACCACCCGACAAAGCCGCCCGATAAGCCCTACGCGGCGTTCTTCTCCACAAGGGTGTCGCACATACCTCTCGACCTCCAAACGCTCTCCAAGCCCTCCAAGGAGTTCTCAACTTATGAAAAGGGTTTTGCTTGACATTTTGAGGTATTCTATAGCTCCTCCTTAAATTCACACTTGCTAGGATAATGCTTGGAGGCCGGTGGACTATGTCAAAGTGAAATAGGGCGTTTTGTTTCAAAACAACACTTATGGGTTCCCCGACCGCCGAAAGGGCTTCGGTACAATCGTCCTTTTTTATACCACGTAAGTATTTCAAACTATCAAATCATTTCTAACCACAAGAAAACTCGAACCGTGTTTTAACCCTTTGTTTGATTGAGTTCATACATCATTTCACAGGACCGCTTTGAGGTTTGATTTTTCAATCAAAGGAGTCGCTCCATATTAGAACTCACACCACATATAACAAATCGTGTTTTTGATGTGAAATATCGCTGTTTGAAACTGTGATCGAATGGTGGATATGCTAATAAAATTCCTAATAGGGAAAGAACAGTTTTGAGCTAAGCACCGTGTGTATTCACCTTCATAAAATCGTAGGGCAAGGGTGTGCTTATTCTTCAAAATACTGCAGAAAAGTTAACCCGCCAACCACGTAGGTAGTTGTTCAGATCGTGTACACTTTGTGAATGCCTTTGCATTCTTCAAGATCACTATTAAGCCGATATTCGATAGTTGTAAAGGTATTCTTCTAAGGAGGACAAGGGTTCTACATTGAAAGAGGAGCTTTGATTATGTGGAAGGATAAACTCCTACAGCCTTTAATTGAAACTTTTGAATCATTTTTCAAAAACTCGTCACCTTGTTACATAACCGTGACATCAATCGTATGCTTACACTAAAGGTCGATTGCAACATAAGATATGAGTTTGTCATGATTGGCATGCTAGACAAGGGGAAGTTTGTGAAGATTGGGAAGTTTATCATTGGTCAGAAATACAAACAGGTTGTTGAGCTCAACAACACAGAGTGAAAGCATTTTTGACACTTTACACAAATAATTTCACAATGTACCTGCCTTCATTTCACTATACTGCCTCTTTGTTAAGGGGTCTCATACGAGATATACAAGGTGGAAGGCCACTTTTTAAAGGAGCAGTGGGTTTTGTATTGTGAGGAAATATTTGCAAATCATCCAAAAACATTGTTTCTCTATCAAACAAGGCATTGACAACAGTTTAGCTCAAAGAAGGCGCTTAAAGACAAGGAGGAAGTTTGGTGCTTCAAGAGCATATTTAGCTCCAAAAATGCCGCCCGTAAAAGACAGCAGGCGGGTTTACATAAAATATATGAGCCAATCTCTACAAGAGGTCAATGCACATCCATCCATCCCTTCAATTTTCATCGTAGGTTGTTTAGATTTCTGCTAAAGTACAGGAGGTGAAAAGTTTCTCGCCCCGACACACCCATGTGCCCTGAGGTTCCAAAGCAAAAATTTCTAGTAGCGTGACCATCAGTTTTCCCGGAGGTCGTGTCTAAAGCCACCAAATTCCATATCATGTTAGAAATGGTTCAAATAGGCCCATCTAGACTTGATGACTATAAGCCTTTCATCAAGCCTGGTACGTAGATACATGCACCGCATTTTTCCTTTCTTTGTCTTCACAAATGATGCTCCTAATGAAGGTCATAATGAAGTATTTTACTTGTGAAGGAGATTTAATTTCCGAGTTTATGCCTATCATGTCCGACTATCGATGCATTTCACTAGAACTAGGCAAATTAAATATCCCTATTTTTATGCAAAGCATCGGAAGATGGCATCCTAGTCCGTAAGAAGACTCCATCTCTACAAATAGCTTCCTTTTCCATCATTCTCTCGATCAAAATTATCATTCTACATCAATAGAAGGGGGTTTCTTGGGATGTTTTTTTATCAGCCACCCGGGATTTCCTCCACCGTTCCTCCCGTCCACATCTCCCACTCCCCGCCTATTCATCGCCCCTATACCTTTATCCAAACAGGGCCTACTCCTAGAAGGCTCCGAGATTACCACGTAATGTGCTCAGACAGAAAGAAGAGAAAGGGCAAGGAGAAAGAAGAAAAAGGTGTTGAACAGAAAAGATCTCAGTTGATGATGAACATACAGGTGGACAAGAGGAAGAGCTAGTAGAACTTGATTTTGATGAAACTGTAAGCAAAGATAACTTGAACCACAAACTCGAAACAAACGGGGTTGAGATAGACAACAGCCTCGATATCGTGAACAAAAACAACAGCTTGAATAGCATAAAGAAGATGAGCAAAGAGCAGCTTCTCTCATAACATTTAAAGACATCCTCCCTCAAGTTGCATATGCTTCAAGAGGAAGGGCTTTTTCTAAAGGTAACAAACAAAAGTGATAAGGACAAGGCCATCATGCCTACTCTCTCCCAGAAGATTAAGCCTGTGACAAAGCAAAGAAAACAAAAGCTCAAGGTGGTTACTTCAAAAGCAACAAAAGCTATCTCTGAGCAAAAAATCGCTCAAGAAACCTCTCACTAGCATGCCAAGAAGGAAGAGTGCAAGGTTAGCTTTCAAGGGCAAAGGGAAAGGCAAGATAGAGAAAGTCAAGAACATGGAGGTGCATTGGCTTATCATCCCAATCCAAAGTGATGACAAACTGATAATGAAACCTCGCATCCTTGAAAACCTTCTAATCCATCGAGAGGGTCAAATTGAAGCATCGGAGAATGACCTTCATCATGCAAAAGAGCTTCAATCATTTCTTGGAGATCCAAAAAGACAAGTATGAGTGTTCACATGCGCTTATGAAACACGAAATCAAATACAAGAATGAGCTGCGAAGCACAAGTAAGGATACAGGAGATCATCGGTGATTTTGATGAAGATGAAGAAGAAGACCAGCCTCAGGCGTTTAAGAGGCCTAGAACCATAGGGCTTAAAAGAGCCCCCGGAAAAGCAAAAAGGAAGAAGAACAAGCCCATCTTCAATCCTTTTCCCCTCACCGCACTACTTGAGCAAGAAACTCGAAAGCAATAAGGAGTCATGGCTAGAAAGTAGCTAATAAACATTTGGAGATGAAGCTTTGAGAAGGAAAACAGAGACTTGGAGCCGCAAAGGAAGATGACACAACACTCATCAAAAGCTAAATCAGCTTTTCCCTGCCACAAGCTAAAGGCCACCCAAGAGAAATCGAAGGAAGCAAAGGGGAAGCGCCCTGCATGGAAAGAGAAGAAAGCGCACATCGTAACTCAAAATTTTGGCTTCAAACTGCTTCGAACATGTTGCTAAATACCCTCGGGGGTCATGCACACCAATTTTGGGCCCATTTTGACAACTTTGGTTTTTTGGCATTTTTGAGTTTTTTGTTGGGTATGGAGCCCGATTATCTTCTTACTTTGTATCACAACATATGACCCCCAGTACCTTAAAAGGGGTGGCAACGCGCACCAAATTTAATCGCTTCTGTAGTCCATAGGCTTGCAAGTAGCTTTGTCAGCAGCCCCCTCGGCGAGGGTTCAAAAGGGGCGCATCCGAAAGCTAAAAAACATATGTAAAATTGCCTTGTAAAAGTATAGTAATTTCTAGTCAATCCGCTCATTCATTAGGCAAAATGATCCTCGACGCATGAGAATTTATGTCAGATTAGGGTTTTTTGCCCTAGAAGGCAACCCCCTTTGTATATATGGGGGGCATTGTATTTACTCGTGTATCATGAGTGTATTCTCAAAGCGAGAAACAGAGAGGGAGACTCGTGAGAGAGAACAGAGGATATTACAAATGATCCGCTCGTAGGTTTTGTCTCTTCATTTTTGTGTGGATAATATAAAGGAAGGACTCGGTCGTCGGGGTGACGTAGGCTCAAACCGGGGTGAACCACGTATATCCGTGTCCTCCGGTTTTATGTGTTTTGTGTGCTTGCATTTTTCCGTATATTTTATGTGTTTCATTTCTCTCGTAATATTTAATTTTCTAACAACTGGCATCGAGCCGAAGGTATATTTAGTCGATAAAACTGCAGAAACAAAGGGTTCTCTGGTTCGAGGGAGCAATGGCGCACGTATGGTAAGTTTAGGGCACTAGAAATTTAACGGTACTAAAACTTTGCGCCGTGGGAAGATGCGTATGGAAGATTATTTTGTATCGTAAAGATCCGTACCTACCATTGAGCGGAAAACAAAGAAGTCAAGGGACTAAGACAAGACACGCGAATGGAACATTCTCGATATAAAGGCACTCGAAACAATACGGTTGTGTCTTGATAGGCCGTCGCCGCCTTCAATATTTCTCAAGGAAACAACAATGAGGGTTTGATGCGGTAAGTCGCGAAATCGTATGAAAAGCCCTTGGCCTCAAACAAGGTATTTCTTATGAAACGACTATTTAATATGAAGATGTCGAACGTGGATCTGTCGCAGACCATTTTAAATGAATTTAATACAGCTATCAGTCGCTAAGTTTTGTAGGGGTAAACTTTGATGATGAAGTTAGAGCTCGTTATTCTTGTGCTCATTGCTACAGAGAGTTGGAATGGTTTAGTAATGGCCATTAGTAACTCTCCGTCTGGATCTAGTACTTTAAAGTTTGATGATGTTGTTGGTGCTATCCCTTAGCGCAGGAAATTCGACGGAAAAGCTCCGGTGAGACACTGCGTAATGATTTGGAGTGCAATAGTCTAGGGGAAGAAGAATGGAAAGAGGAAAGAGCTCCTGGATATCGCAGAAATCAAGGAAAGGCAGTATCCAAGTCCAGATCGGGGATAGTGTGGCAAGGAATTCAGGAAAGAAAGGACACCTAAAGAAATACCAGTAGATCTCTGGAAGGAAAAGAAGGAGACACACAACAAGAAAAACAATCATGAAGCAATGTGACATGTGATGATGTTACAAGACACCTTGATTCTTTCTTTCGAAAATGTTACCGATTCTTTGCTGTAGATCTCGTGGGCTTCATTCCATGCCACACCCGATATTAGAAATATTTTCATGACTATGTCCAAGGATATTTTGGACAAGTTCGCTTGGGTGATGATAAACCCTCGTAAAATTGTTGGAATGGGTAAAGTTCTTGTAAAACAACACGAATGGAAACCAATGGCCGCTAAAGGAGTGTAAGGCATGTTCCGTGATCTAAAGAAAAATCTGATTTCATCAGTAGAGAATAAAGGTGGAAGGTTAGTGTGACAACTTTCAGCGTATAAAACTTGGAAGGTCACCAAAGGAGCCCCTGGTAATAGCAAAAGGCGAAAAGGTTGGTACATTGTATTTATGCAATGGTATTTCTAACTCAGTTAATGCTTTAACTTCCAAAGGAGCAAGATGCAACATTATGGCATCATAGTGCTGGTTCTGCACACATGAGTGAGAAGGGAATGAAGATTCTCCACTCAAGAAATTTGTTGCCAGGTATGAAGAATGTTGATTTGGATTTATGTGAGAATTGCGATTTGATGGAAAACAGAAGAGAGTCAGATTTCTGTGAGTTGGGAAAAGAAAAGAAGAGCGGAAAATTGGAGCTTGTGCATGGGACAGCATGCATGGGGACCCTCGCTCGTATCATCTCTCTATGGCTCTTGTTATTATGTTACTTTTATTGATGATGCAACTAGAAAAACATGGATTTATTGTATTTAGAATAAATCAGATGTATTTGATACTTTCAAGAAATGGAAAGCTTTTGGTTGAGATTGAGACAAAAGAAAGAAGTTGAAGTGTCTCGCATCGTACAATGGAGGTGAATATTGCAGCAAAGAGTTTGATAGGTACTGCTTTCAGAAAGCATGGAATTCGTAGAGAGAAGACAAAGGCTCCAAGAACACCACAAGAAAATGGTGTGTCTGAAAGTGATGAATGTTTAACAATCATGGAGCGTGCAAGTGTGCATGAGATTGCATGCAGGATTGCCTTTACAATTTTGGGCAGAGTGTCGAGATACTGTTGTTTGATCTAATAAACAAGAGGGCCTTCAAGTTCCTCGATGGTGGTATTCCGTGATGAAGCATGATAGGTGTAAAAAGGTAAACTACTATTTTTTAAAGCCTTTTATTGTGAGGCCTTTGTCCATATTAATAAAGAAAATAGAACAAAGCTTGAGGCAAAATCAAAGAAATGTACCTTTATTGGATATGGTGCTAATGTGATTTTGGTTATCGCTTATATGATTATGAAAATCACAAAATCATTAGGCGCAGAGATGTAACATTCAATGAAAAGGTCCCGTATAAGAATCAGTCAGTAGAAAAAGAAATAGGAGAAAGAAAAGAATACACTGGTTCTTGATAGAGATAACTCGAAAAAAGTAAAGGTGCCTCGAAATAATAATAATAATCAACAACCACAAGATAGCAAAGAACCACCACAACAAAGAATAGCACCTCAAACACTAAAGTGGTGTTAGAAGATCTACTAGGATAAGTAGACTCCCCGAACGATACTCTCCTTCATTATATTATTTATTGCCGATCGTATCTTCGGTGAACTCTAATGTTACTGAAGAAGCAACACAAAGCTGAAAGCAGAAGAAGTGGGAGCAAGCCATGGAAGAAGAGATGGACTCCTTAATGCATATCGCTACTATGGAGTTTAGTCAAGTTACCCGCAGTAAAACTACATTGCAGAATCAAATGGGTTTACGGTGCTGGATGGGAGAAGATGGAGGGAAAACAAGAGGTACAAAGCTAGACTTGCAGGTAAAGGGGTTTGCACAAAAAGAAAGGTATTGATTTTGATGAAATATTTTCCTGTTGTTAAGATGAATTCAATGAGAACTGCTTTTTTAAGTCTTGTTGCGTGCTGGAAGATTTACATCTTGGAATATGCTTAGATGTAAAGACAACATTTCTCCATGGATATTGGAGGAAGAGAGTGATAAGCATGCAACAACCGTATGATATGAGGTAAAAGGGAAAGAAAAAATTACGCAGACAGGGTGTTAAAGAAGAGCTTTATGGTTTAAAACAGTTCTAGCTGCGTGGATATCTAAAATTTGACAGTGTTTATGTCTCGAACAAGGTTATACTAGATGTCACTATGACTGCATTGCGCATGATTCGAAAAGGCAAAATGATGGCACCTATATTATACTCGTTATTGTATGTAGATGACATGCTTGTTGCATGGTTTAACATGCAGGAAATAAATGTGCTCAAAAGAAAATTGGCAAATTCATTTGCAATGAAGGATTTGGGAGTCAGTAAAACAAATCCTCTGGTATGAGGATAACTAGAGACAGAAAAATCGCAAATTAACGCCTTGCCTCTTAATGAGTACATAGAAAAGTGTGTTGAAAAGATTTAATATGCGTAATGCAAAACCAGCTTAGTACACCTTTTGCTAGCCATTTCAAACTTAGTAAGGAGATGTGCCCAAAGACCCAAGAAGACATGGATTATATGTCTAAATTTCCATATGCACCTACAGCAGCTAGAAGTTTAATGTATGCAATGGTCTCGCACAAGGCCCGATATTGCACATGCGTACTGGGAGTCATGGGAGCAGTATATGAACAATCCAGAAAAGAACATTGGATGGCGCAAGAAATGGATTCTCGCATATTTGAGAGGTACCACACAAATCAAGCATTATGCTTTGGGTGGTTCAAACATTGCTCTCTAGCGTAGATATGTTGATGCGTATATGGCAGATGCAGATAATCAGGAGGAGCACTCACAGGATATGTATTTACCGTAGGTGGAACAACCGCCGCTTGGGTTTTTCAAAAATCCAAAGTGTTGTTGCACTTTCAACAATGTGCTTTAGTATAAGTCATGTCGTTAAGGCAGGCTAGTAAAGAAATGATTTAGTTACGTAGGTTTATGGATGAATTGTAAGAAGCATGATATGGGCACACTATACAGTTGATAGCCAAAGTGCTATTCATCTTGCAAAGAACTCAAAGCATTTCTCATTCAAGGACTAAACACATACATCTCAAGTACCATTCCATACTGTTAGTATTGGAAGATGGAGAGTTGAAGTTTCTGGAAAAGATACACACTAGCTAGAATCCCGCAGACATGCTGTTAACAAAAAGTTGTGTAAACTGGGGGAGAAACCGAGAACATTTTCGTCTTCAATCGGGTCTTCAAGGATGACGATGAAGATGAAGAACAAACTGTGTCCAAAGAGGAATCATTTGTCCCGGTAAAATGAAGCAGCCGGTGTGGAGTTGCATGCTAACACCTCCAAGTGGGAGAGATTGTTGGGTATGGAGCCCTCGATTATCTTCTTACTTTGTATCACAACATATGGACCCCGTACCTTAAAAAGGGGTGGCAATGCCGCCTCGAAATTTAATCGCCGCCGTGGGGTCCAGGGGGGCGCAAACACCGTTGGGTGTGGAGCCTAATTATCTTGTTTATTTTGTATCACAACATTGGACCCATGTACTTAAAAGGGGTGGCAACGCCGCCCGTAATTAATCGCCGCGCGCGGTCTTGAGCCCCCCTCTCCGGGCGCGGCTTTCGGGGCGCCGCCCCCCCCAAAGCTAAAAACATATGTAAAATTGCCTTGTAAAAAGTATAGTAATTTCTAATCAACTGGGCTGCTCATTAGGCAAATGATCCTCGACTCGTAGAAGTTATGTTTTAGATTAGGGATTTTTGCCCTAGAAGGCAACCCCCTTGTATATATGGGGGCATTGTATTACGGTTGTGTATCATGAGTGTATTCTTGGAGCGAGAAATAGTAGAGGGAGACTCGTGTAGAGAGAACAGAGGATATTACAAAATGATCTGATCCGCGTAGGTTTTGTCTCTTCTATTTTTGTTGGATAATATAAAGGGAAGGATCTGTCGTTCAGTATGGACGTGAGCTCAAACCGGGGTGAACCACGTATATCCGTGTCTTCTCTCGGGTTTTATGTGTTTTGTGTGCTTGTATTTTCCGTATATTTTATGTGTTTCCTCATCTCCGTAATATTTAATTTTCTAACATTTTTTGATTCAAAAACTCATAAATTCGCCATTTCATTTTGAGGATTCATCAAGGGAGGAGAATGGTATCATCGGATGCCATAATTTCATGAGCATGTCCTCAGCAATTTTCAGAGCATTTGGAGATCATCTGCCCCCTCAAAACGGCGAAAAAGGCTCTCTTTTTGCACACTCTGCCCGGTCTATCAGCAGATTGTAATTTTCTGGTTTTTTACACACAGGTGCATATTTGGAGGACTTCCAGGCATCAGATTGGGGAAATTTCAGTTGCGCCAGAAATTAGACACTCAGAGCTTTCGAACGAGCTATCATGAGCCTCATTTCGACATCAGGAAGGGTACCAAATGTTTCCAGCAAGTCAGGGGACCTTTTTCTGATGTAAAATTGAAATATTTTTGTAATTTTTGAACCTCTAAAATCTGCTTTTTCCAAATGTGCGTTTAGCTATTTTTGCACATGAAAAATTATGAAAAGTCAATTAAATTCCCTTTTTAGCATTTTTTAGATATTTGATGAGATATTTTTGTGCCTTGGGCTGTGCAAAGCCTCAAGGACAAGTTTAGATATTTTGATTAGGCCAATGAGGATGCAAGTTGAACCATGAGGTTTTCCTCACTTGAGCCTATTTATTCCACAAGCTCTCATTGTAAACAAGGCTGAATTTGAGAAGAGAAGCAATATATTGGTCATATGAGCTTTGAAGGAAATACTTGTGTTATGCTTATGGATTGACTCTTGGATGTTCTTGGATGAATGAAGAAGGATTGTTGATGGATTCCATGACTTGGTAGAATGGTATAGTGTCTCTTGCTTTGTTGTTGTCTTCTAGTTTTCATTCATGATACATGCTTCTTGCTTGCTATAGATTAGTGGAGAACAAATTTGAGATATGCCCATGGAGGCACCTCAAATTCCTGAATCTTCATAGCTTTTATGTTTTCTTCTTCCTTAGTTGCATTAAAGAATTCTTAACTGCTCTTTAACAACTTGAGGATATTGTTGCTAGTTTCATTCATAGTTCTATGCATGTTAAGTAGGATGTATGGTGTGCCCTGCTTACCTATGACTGTCCATAGTCCCATCTATGAAACTATCTCTTTGACTGATTAGATTATCATCTTGTTGAACCAAGGAGGCCTAGTTCCGATCTAGCCCTTTGCCTATACTATGCAAATATGGTTGTTCAAAGTGCCCAATAAATTGAAATGCTATGTTTAGGCCTTCCGGCATAGTGTTTTAAAGTTGTTAGTCTGTCTTAAGTTTTTTCCCCAAAGTCTGATAGCCATTTCCCAAAGTTAGAGGGTCTTATACTTCTATGCATGGCTTGCATGTTTGTTTCTATGTATTGATTAGTTTATAGTTACATTTTTCATGATTAATGGTTTTCCCTACCATGTTTATGTTATCTATTGAACCAATTATGCTTGAAACTCTTTGTTGTTCACAAAATTGATGTCCATTTACTCCATTTTGCCCAAAGATCCTTTCTACCTTGAATCAAATCGGCCCTACAGCAACCTTGTATCATCATCTAATATCTTCCTTGACCTTTTTGACCCCATAGCCCAGTTAATCTAACATCTTGTTACCTATTTCATATCTTTGATCAGTTTCATCCCTCACAACTTAAAAAACCAAAAACCAAAAAACATACTCCATAACTAGCCTAAAATCAGAACACAATAAGCGAACAAACAGATATCCCTTACGCATATAGAGAGAGCCCTCTCTGAGTCCAGGAAGGCTAGGTCCTTGGGCTCCAAAGTTTGTTTTGATGTTACACTGTCATTTGGCTTGCCAATCAGCCAAATCACGGGACCCTAACATAATGGCGATCACGGTGGGACTTTGAGTCAAAACATCCTAGGTATCCCTTACGAACTCTTAGATCTCAGTCAAACTTAGAAGAGTAGAATCTGGTTGTCTCACCATCCTAGCTAAATGATGACTCAGCTGTAGGACACTCTTCCAAACCTTAGGATTACATAAAAACTCAAAAAACCCCAAAAACTCCCTTAGATTGGTTTTTGTCAGTACTGGTGGTGGACCATACACATATACCTCAAAACAACTAAAAATCCACCTGGCGACTCCACTAGCCTCCAGTAGGCCTTACTACTTTACTAAATTTTAGAATACCATCTGATTTAGCCACCTCATCGCCACCCTAACATAATGGCGATCACGGTGGGACCTATTGAGTACATGACAGTCTAGCAAACTTTTATAGACTCCTTAGTCCTTCAACTTTTAACTTAAACCATCAGCCTTTAGAATCATTTAGTGTAAACTCTTTGTTTCACCATCTTAGCAAAGTGATGAATCAGGTTTATAACACTCTTACATCCTAGGCTGCACATAAAACTCAGAAAAAACCACAAAAAATCCTTTAGATTTGTTTTTGTAAGTATTGGTGGTGGACCATACACACATATCCCAAAACAACCAAGTTCCACCTGGCGACTCCACTAGCCTACAGTAGGCCTTACTATTCTACTGAACTCTAGGTTACTATCTGTTCGACCTATCCCATCGCTCACTAACATAGCGGGAGATGGTGGGACATTGAGTACATGATAGTTTAGCAAACTCTTATAGACTCTTTAGTCCTTTAGGTACTTAAACAAGAAAGCAGTCCATAGATTCATTTAGAGTAAACTCTTTTTGTTATCGCCACCCTAGCAAAGTGTTGAAACAAGTTTAGAATACTTTAACAAACCATAGGCTGCACATAAATTCAGAAAATCTTAAAAAATATTTCCAGATTAGTTACCGGTGGTGGACCATAGATATCTCCACAAAAAAACCAAGTTCCACCTGGCGACTCCACTAGTCCATCCCTTTTATTTTGACCATCCTTCACCTTAGTATAAATTTAGAGAGACCACCCATCCAAAACATTTGTCAATACCATCCTCTCTAAACTCTAAATCCAAAATCTGGCTTCACGAAGAATCAACACCAGATCCCATCCAGACCCAAATCCCCCTATCATAGTAGATGACCCAGAGAAGATTCTGTGGCAAGCTTCCGAAACTGACCATCTAGCTACTGGTAGATCCATCCGTAAAACAAGATCAGTACCTAAACATCTCACTATCCTACCAGATTCACCTTTTGAATTAGAGTCGTCAAAAACTCTTTTCAGAAGAAAGTCACATAGTAAGATAAACTTTGACGATCTTGAACCCCTAGATCCACCACAGAGTCCTAGTATAGAAGCTTCACCTTCCACACCCCCCGATTTTCAGCTTCTCCATCACTTTGGCTCCTACCATCCCAGATCTGATCAAAACCATATCAAGAGTCCAAGTTCATCCACCACACCTCTCCAAACCGCCACTGTTCAAACCACCTCAGCCCATCCCACTACTCCTCATCTTGTACATCATCCATTAGCTCCCGTCATGGCAGCCTGGTATGCACCTTTGGTGTTGCCACCGCCTTTGGCTCCTCTCCGAAATAAATATCAAGACAAAATCCCACACTTTACCGGAGAAGACACCACCACACCTCAACAGCATATGAGTAGGATTAGTGATGCTTTTGAATACCTGGAGGTACAAGACGAGACCGTCAGAATGAGAATATTCGCCCAAATCCTGGGCGGAGAACCCAAAACATGGTTTAAAAGCTTAGCTCCAAACAACATCCACAACATGCCAGAACTATGTCAAGTATGCATAAATAGGTGGGAAGTCCGAAAGAACCCTATTCAAATCCTGTCAGAATATAACAACCTAAAACGGGAAAATGGGGAAAGTGTCCAGGCTTACTGCACTAGGTTCAATAGTGTATATAACTCCCTCCCACCTCATTTCAAACCCCCACTTGGTTTAGCCTTGGCAAAATTCCCCGAGGGTTTCGATCCGGACATGACATATCATTTGAGAGACAAAGATCCCCCTACCTTAGAGGAAATGCAACAAATAGCCATAAAAGCATATGCCAACTTAGCAGAAAAAAGGGCTAGGACTAGATCAGAAAGAAAGGTCACATATAAAGACGAGGTCTCCACTTCATCGCCTTCCCTAGATCCTAGAATAGATGACTTAGTCAAAACCATGGCCAAAATGTGAGAAAGGATAAATGAAAAGGCCCCTGTTAGGGACAACTAGCCAAACCCTCCAAATAGAAACCGAAACCAAAATTTTAGGAGGGAGCAGCCTCAAAACAGACCAAGGGAAAACGACCAACAAATTAAGCCACCATTTAATGAAAATTATGTGGAAAAAGAAGATAGGGATACAGAACCCATTGATGAAAGTCATTTGAACCTCATAGGGTCTGATAATGAGAGCGAGGTTTACCTCACAGAAGAAGAACAAGCGTTCTTTTCTCCTAATCAGGATGAGGCCAACTATGAAGATCCCGACGACCCTGTCATAGATTTTCAAAATTCCATAATAGAAGCTCACCGGCAGTATGATCTTAGAAGCAAAATAAATCAAGATAATTCCAAGAAAGGTAACTCAGATACTGCTAAAACCCCTGATACCATCCTTAGGAAAGCAATAAACAGTAACAAAATCGTGGTTGAGAAGAATGACCAAAACAAAACTAAAGTTACCCAAACTAGTCCTGATTCAGATGCTCCTAGTACTTCCACAAAAGTTCCCGAAGCGACTATGGCAAACAAAATCCCGAAACAAAGCCAACAAACTCAGAAAATAGAGAAGGTCATGGCTTAAAAAGCTGAAACAAACATATCCAAACTTCAGTTGCCTTTTAGTTTTGAAGGCGAAATCGCAAAGATCAAGATCACCATGCCTCTTACCGAACTCATCACCCAAAACTCTTATAAATCCCAAGTGTTAAAGGTACTAAATCTATGGAATGATGCGAACACTGTTAATCTGGTTGATGACACTCCTGAAGTGTTGTTTGGTCCGAAGATAGAGGGAAAATTCCAAGAAGGAACTACTCTTCCACTTTACATTAGCCTAAACATCCACGACCAAATCCTCCACAATCCCATGCTAGACTCTGGCGCCTCGCATAATCTTATGCCGAAGGTAGTAATGGAAAGACTAGGGCTGGAAATCACAAGACCATACAAAGACTTGTATTCATTTGATTTGAGTAGAGTCAAATGCTTGGGTTTGATGAAAGACCTTTGTTTTAGTCTGGCCCAAATACCTGCGAAACATCTAATCATGGATATAGTAGTGGCAGACATCCCTACCAAGTACGGGATGTTTCTATCCAGATCTTGGGGTTCCAAACTCCAAGGGAATATTCAACTGGACATGTCATACGCCACCATTCCTGTGTTCGACCAGACAAGAATACTCTACCGAGAGTCACACATGAAATACATGATTAGTAGTCAAGAGAGGCTAGACAACATTCCAATGTATTCCTTACATTCTGACCTGAACTCTTTCATTATGCATATTGATGAAAACATGGAGGAAGAGTCAGAAGAGACTGAAATAAACTTAGATCCACCACATCAGCTGCCCCTGGTGCTCTATGATGAACTAGACACTCAAAACTACCATGATCATGAACAGCTGTGTCTTGAAGAAAGTAAGTATGTCCCTTCTAAGGTGGGATTAGAGCAAGAAGCGCAAACCCTTATGTACTATCAAGAGAATTTCTCTAGCCCTAGTCAAACACCAGCAGTAACCTGCGGAAATTTTTTCCGGGTAAAGGCTTTAGAAGACTTACACATCATAAACCTGTTTGGAACTCAGGAGCAGGGAAGTTTAATGTTTCTACCATACCTCAAAGATTTACCACAACATAACTCGTCTACTGCAAATGAAGCTTTGACTGTAGCCTTAACATCCCAAATTCCAGAGAGAATACCTGATAAACTTCTCATGAGCAAGGATGATAGTTGCAGTCCCAGCATACCTGAGCTACTAAAATTGGCTCATATTCTGTCTTTTCATAAAGAACTCAGAAATGCTAAAATCATAAATCTCATGTAGAATACCAATTTCTACAAGAAAAGCAAGGGAAAAGGCTGTGATATTATTTTTCCCTCAAAGAATAACTTTGACAAGAGAAAGCATAACAATCTGAACCAAACTATAAAAATCAGGGATAAAACAGCTGGTCATAGAGTCTGTTTCGATTTTAGGAATACTATTGCATATCCCTATAACAGAAATTCTATTTTTTCTACCCAAGACCATGATATACCAATTAAAAGTACTTTTTATCATGTGTTTTCACAAGATGATGTTTCAGGTTATGTTCAAAAGATTCCCTTGCAAAGTAGACAGCTTAAAGATTTTTTCCAATTTGCAGGAGGTAGATCTAATTTCAGAATCAAAATTGCAAAACCACCCAATATCAGAAATCTGTTCATGAAGGCCATGTTCCCAGTTTTAAATTTCTGCATTTTTGCATACCTTGATGATGTCATTATCTATTTCAAGAATGACCAAGAGTACATGCATCACTTAAGGAAAATGTACAGTAAGGAAAGGAGTGGGAGTCAGATATACAAAGAGGTACAGCGGGAAGATACCGGTCTGTTCAGAGATTCTTGCATGAATCCCTATGTCATGTTAGAGAGAGAAAATTTTCCAAATTTCTCTTTTCAGGAGTTGAGTGGGCCAAGGGTGAGAGGAGATCCTTACGAGGATAAGATGCTAAAATTTCGTCATTTCCAAGATTTCTGAGTTTGAAACACTTTCATCCATTGTATATACCACTGTTTGAAACATAGAAAAATAGAAAATACAAAAACAGTAAAAGATAGAAAAGAGGGCGAGTGAAGATAGAACAAAAGCCCCATGTTCCAAAAAATAGTCTTTCGGAAAGCGCGCAAGTCCAAATGCCACTGCTAGCACTTCAATGTCTTGTTCAACTATCTAGCCTAATCATAGCTGAGCATGTTTAAATTTATTTGCTGATAAGTTAGTGAGTGAAAAAGATGGTCAACATTGTGTAAGATTGACTTATCACAGAGAGTAGATTAGGAGAGATTCTGGTTCCACATGCCTAAAACAGAACCAAAGAGAGAAGCGAGGGATGAAAAATGCATTGTACATCTTAGCCCCGCTTTTCTAGTTTTCCTTTTTTTTTTTTTTTTTTTTGCAAAATAATATTTGTGTGCAGTTTGTCCTGTCATGCCGCAAATACATGAAAAATCAGATTGTTTAATCCTGGTTTGATCATTTTTAATTTCATGTTTTAGATTAGAGAACAAAATCTTGTCAAACGGTTTAATCTTGACAGTGGATCTAGTTTAGGTAGAGTAATGAAGGAGTTCATCAGTTTAATCTGAACTCCCGACAGATATAAGCGTAGAATTAGATAGGTTCATTTTGCAATAAGAAAAATATGCATTGTCAAAAGGCTGCTAGTTCAAATGCGCCAAAAAAGGAAGAAAAAAGGTTAGGAAAGATAGTGGGAGTGATGAAATATCGTGAAGTCATTAACCATGCTTGTCACTTTTTCGAAATAGCATCAAAGAAAAGTGAAAATTTGCGCCACTGGGTAAGGCATTGGTCTTCATAAGCCAAAGATCTGAAATTCTGGACACCTCCTGAAAAGGAGCTGCCCTCCCCAAATGGAGCCACTGTTAGTCATCAGTATTTTTCACTTTGTTGGTGATGACTAAATCCATAGTTGAGTTTTCTAGAAGCTGATCTCCATATGTCAATTTGTCATCTAGAAAACCCTCATAAATTTTTTTTTTCGCCCTCCTACTTTTCAGTCCGCCCATGTCAAGGTGAAACCTCATTATCACTATCCTATCTAGCTTTATCCCTACTATTCTGCCCATCAGCTCTAAAAAAGACAATCCAAGTTTGTTCAAAAAGCCTCCCTTAAGTTAGGAAGTGGCGCTTAAGGCATCTCACCCTTGGCAAACATCTAATAGCCAAAAAACCTCCATCTGCTACAGACCAGTCATAACAGACCTTCCACTCTGCTAATGAAATTGATCACAGCCCTAAGTCACGCCACTTACACACCCCTAAGTCTTAGCAATGCATAGACCACAGTCTCAAGCTGATTTTAGGTGTTTTATAGTGTTTTATGGATTTTACAAAGACAGGAAAAATGTCATCATCTTAGGAGAAAATTCTTGAATCCACATTTAGAAGAACAACTGCTTCTCAATGTAAACATGAGCCTGAGATACATCTGCAGGGTAAGGGGTTACTCATCAAACTCTTACATCTTCATTCGGCTGGTGTACAGGTAAAAGAGGGCAACCTTTGTCGAGCAAAATTGTTGTTGTCATGGCCAAGAACCTCCTTCATCTATAAGCAGAGGGTTAAGGCGCCTCCTTCATCTACAAGCAGAGGGCGATGGTCATGTTGACTTGAAGAATTGCAAAACTTACTATAAACACAGGTTTGTTTTTTACTAGACAGTGAAACAGTGACTCAAGGTTTTTGAAGGAAAATGATGATCAAAACAGGGCTAAGATCAGAGATGTGAAAATCAAGAGAAAGCATAGTTTTTTGCTCTTGTGCCCTAAGAAAGAAGATAAATTTAAATTGCCAGCATCATCATCCTGGTGCAACCAAAAAGACTCCACTGATCAAAGCTATCATGACAAAATATCTCTGCAGGGGTGTTTATACGGATGGCTCAAATCAATGTTGAGCAGGAAAATACTTCAGAAAAAAGGACCTCTGTGTGTTCTTATGTTTCTGTTGGGCTGTGGGAAAAATTCTATGGTTTCCAGATAAACATAGAGAAAAGGCAGGCAAGTAGTACACAGTCCCATACACGAGACATCTTGATATCATTCAAAGCGCCAGTGCAAGTTCAGGTGTTGCGATCTACACTCCACCACAAAGACAAATGTACCCTTCAGATGCAGTAGGATTGGTGTTTTCAGAGTTTCATTAGAAAGAAGATGGCTAATAAAAGCCTTGGTATCTATGAAATATTCCAGCAAGTCATTCCACATCTCATATACTTGCCTCCTCAACACAAAGACATAAACAGGTTATGATTTGAGTTTTAAAAAACCTGGGACAGCATGCCAAGCTAATCAGGCATGTCTTTCTTAAAAGCAGCTACATTCATAAAACAGGAGCCTTTTCAAATATGCTATAACAGCTGGCAAAGGAAATTTGGGCTTTTATTATCAAGAGACATCATCACTGAAAAGATTGTTTAAATGTGAAAAAGGGGGTCATTTGACATACTGTTAGTTTTGGGAAGCTTGAAACAAATGTAGGTCTTCATTATTCAAAGGACAAACATATCATAATAATATGTTCTAAGCAGAGACAGTGTATTGGAAAAAGTGCCTTTCTTAATCAATAGAAGATTGGAAAATTCTGAATAAATGCAGCAAATTTTTGACACCTACAGTTAGGGAAAAGAGTTGATGAAGCAATTGGAGACAGAAGTTGTCCAACCAAGTTGAAAAGATAAGCCATCTATTTTCAAATGACAAAGCAGTTTTCAGTGTTTCTTTTTAACAGATTTAGAGTGGGTTTTACATAATAAATATCACCAACAATGTTAAAACAAGTGATAAGGGATGGTATATAGGTTGTTAAGGTATTTTTCAAAGTTGGAGCTTCCATGTTAAATTGTCGCCAAAGGTACAAAGTTGGCAGAAATTACTCCTAAAGCCTATATGCATCAATGGTTTAAAGGCATAAAAACCCCGCTGCAAACATAATTTCGAAAAGAGTGGGCCCCTCTCAAACGCAATCAAAATTGTTCCAGGTTTCAAAAAATGCACCAGGGCATCATTACAAAAAGAAAAAACTTTGAAAACCCTTATAAAATTAAACCACGGGTTTTATTTCATTTGGAATTTAAAGAGGTTAAAGGACTGTTGCAAACTCATCAAGCAGTCACCCAAGCACAAGAGAAAACATCACCTTGAAGTTCACAAGGCCGAGGGAAGGTTTTTAAACCAGTTTTCGATGTTTTAGAAGTGCTTTAACCCACGCGGCACTCCTGTAGGAGTGCGCGACACTCTTACACAAATTTTTTGAACTACGCCACAAGGGCGCGCGGCGCTCTTGTAGCCGCGCGTGGCGCCCCTGTAGCAGCGGGCCACGGGCACTCGACGCCGACCCGACAGGCCACCCGAAAGGTTGCTGCGCGACGTTCTCTTCCATAAAAGTGTCGCGCACTTGTTGACATCTTCATATGCCTCAAAATTTCTCCTGAAGGCTACCACAACTCTCCAAAAGGTCATGCCACGATTTGAAGAGGTATTTTTGAAATTTCCCTTGAATTTTTCAAAAATATTGAAGTGGTATGAAGGCTAGGAAACTGTGGTTGCAAGCTTTATTTAAAAAAAAAAAAGAGAAACCATGAGGTCACCCCCACTACCATGACAAAATACGGTTTAAGCTATCTAGCAAATGCATTGTTTGAAACTACTAAAAAGTCTGCCATGAACAGTTAGGAGGTGTATAAACCAGTTTTGAGGGGTTAGCATTTTGATCAAACGGATCTGCCCAGCATTTGACCTGCTATAGATTTTTAAATATCACAGCATACAAAGCTTTTCAAACTCTGTCGCCATATATCCAGAGATGTGTTTTTGCTGTGTGAGTATCAGTGGTTTAAAACTGTGGTAAAATGTTAATATGCTGATGAGGTCCTCTATAGAGAAAGAAATTGTGTTGAGCTAAAAACTCTATGTTTTCACCTTTCTTAAATCAAAGAACAAGGGTGTGTTTTATTCTTCAAAATACAAAAGGGCAATGATAACCCTACCAACCACCGGAAAAGACAGTAGTTCACTGTATACTTTGTAACTGCCTTTTTTATTCTTCCAGCTCACTGTCAAGTTGATTTTCAGAGGATATAAAAGCATTCTTCTAAGGAGGACAGGGTTTCCATATTAAACAGGAGCTTTGATTGTGTAAAAGGGTAGACTCCTACAGCCTTTATTGAAACTTTTGAAGCATTTTTCAAAAACTCTGTCACCTTGTTACATAAAACTGTGACATTGACTGTATGCTTACACTAAAGGTTGATTGCATAAGATATGAGTTTGTTTGGTGATTATGCTAGACAAGGGGAAGTTTGTGAAGATTGGGAAGTTTATCATTGGTCAGAAATACAAACAGGTTTTTTGAGCTCCAAACATCACAGAGCAAGGCAATTTTGACACCTTACACAGCAATTTCACCTAACAGTCTGTCTTCATTTCATTGTATTGTCTCTTGTTAAGGGATCTGCTGGCTGAGATACATATTAAAGGTGGGAAGGCCATTTTTTTAAAGGAGCAGGGGTTTTGTATTGTGAGGAAATATTTTGCAAATCATCCAAATACATTGTTTCTCTATCAAAACAGTAAATTGACAGGGTTTAGCTTAAAGAAGGCAGTTTAAAGGCAGTGAGGCTGTTTGTTTCTTCAAGAGCTTATTTAGCCCAAAATGCCACCCAGGCAAGACAGCAGAAGTGGTTTACATAAGAGGTATGAGCAAATCTCTACAGAAGAGGTCAATGCACATCCATCCATCCTCTTCAATTTTCATGAAGTAGGTTGTTTAGATTTCTGCCAGAAAGTACAGGAGGTCAAAAGTTTCTCGCCCTTGACACACCTATGCGCCCTGAGATTCCAAAGCAAACATTTCCAGGTAGCAGACCTTGATTTCAAGTTTTCCCTGAGGTCAGTGTCTAAAGCCACCAAAATTCCATATCATGGCAAGAAATGGTTCAAACAGGCCCATCTAGACTTGGATGACTATAAGCCTTTCATCAAGCCCGAGCACAGAGAAACATGCACTGCTATTTTTCCTTTCTCTTATCTTCTCGCCAGCTACGCTTCGCTAATGAAGGTCATAATGAAGTATTTTACTTGTGAAGGAAGATTTACTCGAGTTTATGCCTATCATGTCCGACTATTGATGCATTTCACTAGAACTAGGCAACTCAATCTCCCTTACTTTTTGTGCAAAAGCATCGAGAAGATAACATCCTTAGTCCAGAAGAAGACTCCATCTCTGCAAATAGCTTCCCTTTTCCATCATTCTCTGATCAAAATTATCATTCTACTTCAGTTGGAGAAAAAATGGGTTTCTTGGGATGTTTTTATCAGTCACCCGGATTTCTCCACTGTTCCTCCTATCCATGTATCTCCCACCCAGCCTATTCATCGCCCTGTACCTTTATCAAGTAGGCCTACTCCTAGAAGGCTCAATATTACCCCGTAACAGGTAGAAAGAGAAGAGGACAAACCTGAAGAAACTGATGAAGGCCAGCAACATGATTTTGGTGAACAGGGGCAGCAGGTTGAACCACAAATTGAACAAGGGACTGAAGTAGAACAGCATCTTGATGTTGGTGAACAGGGGCAGCAGTTTGAACAGCAAGAAGAAATGGATGAAGAATAGCAAACTGAAGTTGAAGGTCAGCAACAGGAGCAAGAAGAAAAGAGTGCTGAACAACAGCATCTCAGTGAAAATGAACATCAGGGACAAGAGGAAGAGCAGCAGCTTGATATTGAAGGTCATGAACAACAGTTTGGGCAGAAATTTGATCAGCAGCTTGAGCCACAAAAGGAACAAGAAATCCAAGCACAGCAGCAGCACGATGTTGATGATCAAGGGCAACAAGAATTTGAGACAGATCATCATCATGACATTGAAGAGCAGAAGCAACCTAAAGAAGACACACAGCAACCTCAAGGAGAGCAGCAGTTTCAAGAAGATGACAAGGGAAAAGCAATTGTACCTCCTTCTCCTAAAAATACAAGGCCCAGCACAGCAAGAAAGAAAGGGCCTAAGGCTACCACTCCAAAATTAACAAGTGTTGTCCCTAGCAAAGAAAATCACCAAAGAGGTCTCCCACTAGCATGCCAAAAAGGAAGAGTGCAAGGTTAGCTTTCAAGGGCAAAGGGAAAGGCAAGTTAGGAGAAAGTCAAGAACATGGAGGTGCATTGGCTGTCATTCCAATCCAAAGTGATGACAGCGATAATGAAGCCCACATTCTTGAAAAACTTCTAATCCATCGAGAGGGTCAAATTGAAGCATTGGAGAATGACCTTCATCGGGCAAAGACCTTCAATCATTTTTTGGAGATCCAAAATAAACAAATGAGTGTCCATATGGCTGTCCATGAGGCACGAGCAATCAAATACAAGAAAGAGGCTGCTAAAGCACAAGTAAGGATAGAGGAGCTCATCGGTGAGTTTGATGAAGATGAAGAAGAAGACCAGCCTAGGCGGAAGAGGCCTAGAACCATAGGGCTTAAAAGAGCCCTGGAAAAGCAAAAGGAAGAAGAACAAGCCCATCTTCAATCCTTTCCCCTCACTGCACTACTTGAGCAAGAAATTGAAAGCAATAAGGAGGCATGGCTAGAAAGAGCCAATAAACATTTTGAGATGAAGCTTGAGAAGGCAAACAGAGACCTAGAGCTACAAAGGAAGATGACACAACACTATCAAAAGCTAAATCAGTTTGCTCGGTGCAAGCTAAAGGCCACCCAAGAGAAACTGAAGGAAGCAAAGGGGAAGCGCCCGGCATGGAAAGAGAAGAAAGGCACATCAGCACTCGAAATTTTGGCTTCAGCTTTGGAACATGTTGCTAAGGACCCTTGAGGGTCATGCACACCAATTTTGGGCCCATTTTGACAACTTTTGGTCTTTTGGCATTTTTGAGTTTTTGATCAAAAACTCATAAATTCGCCATTTCATTTTGAGGATTCATCAAGGGAGGAGAATGGTATCATCGGATGCCATAATTTCATGAGCATGTCCTCAGCGATTTTTAGAGCATTTGGAGATCATCTGCCCCCTCAAAACAGCGAAAAAGGCTCTCTTTTTGCACACTCTGCCCGGTCTATCAGCAGACTGTAATTTTCTGGTTTTTTACACACAGGTGCAGATTTGGAGAACTTCCAGGCATCATATTGGGGAAATTTTAGTTGTGCCAGAAAGTAGACACTCAGAGCTTTCCAACGAGCTATCATGATCCTCGTTTCGACATCAAGAAGGCTACCAAATGTTTCTGGCAAGTCAGGGGACCTTTTTCTGATGTAAAATTGAAATATTTTTGTAATTTTTGAACCTCTAAAATCTGCTTTTTCCAAAAGTGCGTTTAGCTATTTTTGCACATGAAAAATTATGCAAAGTCAATTAAATTCCCTTTTTTAGCATTTTTTAGATATTTTATGAGATATTTTTGTGCCTTGGGCTTTGCAAAGCCTCAAGGACAAGTTTAGATATTTTGATTAGGCCAATGAGGATGCAAGTTGAACCATGAGGTTTTCCTCACTTGAGCCTATTTATTCTACAAGCTCTCATTGTAAACAAGGCTGAACTTGAGAAGAGAAGAAATATATTGGTCATATGAGCTTTGAAGGAAATACTTGTGTTATGCTTATGGATTGACTCTTGGATGTTCTTGGATGAATGAAGAAGGATTGTTGATGGATTCCATGACTTGGTAGAATGGTATAGTGTCTCTTGCTTTGTTGTTGTCTTCCAGTTTTCATTCATGATACATGTTTCTTGCTTGCTATAGATCAGTAGAGAATAAATTTGAGATATGCCCATGGAGGCACCTCACATTTCCTGAATCTTCATAGCTTTCATGTTTTCTTCCTCCTTAGTCATATTAAAGAATTCTTAACTGCTCTTTAATAACTTGAGGACATTGTTGCTAGTTTCATTCATAGTTCTATGCATGTTAAGTAGGATGTATGGTGTGCCCTGCTTACCTATGACTGTCCATAGTCCCATCTATGAAACTATCTCTTTGACTGATTAGATTATCATCTTGTTGAACCAAGGAGGCCTAGTTCCGATCTAGCCCTTTGCCTAAAACTATGCGAATCTGGTTGTTCAAAGTGCCCAATAACTTGAAGTGTTGTGTTTAGGCGTTCCAGCATAGTGTTTTAAAGTTGTTAGTCAGTCTTATGTGTTTTCCCCAAAGTCTGATAGCCATTTCCCAAAGTTAGAGGGTCTTATACTTCTATGCATGGCTTGAATGTTTGTTTCTATGTATTGATTAGCTTATAGTTACATTTTGCATGATTAAAGGTTTGCCTTACCATGTTTATGTTGTCTATCAAACTAGTTATGCTTGAAACTCTTTGTTGTTCACAAACTTGATGTCCATTTACTCCATTTTGCCCAAAGATCCTTTCTACCTTGAATCAAATCGGCCCTATAGCAGCCTTGTATCATCATCTGATAGCTTCCTTGAACTTTTTGACCCCATAGCCTAGTTGATCTGATATCTTTTACCTATCTTACATTTTCAATCAGTTTCATCCCTCACAAACTTTAAAAATCAAAAATAAAAAAAATCACTTCATAACTAGCCTAATATCAGAAACACCATAAGCAAACACACCGATATCTTTTACACATATAGAGAGAGCCCTCTCTGAGTCCAGGAAGGCTAGGTCCTTGGGCTTCAAATCTTGCTTTGATGTTACATCATCATTTGGCTCACCAATCAGTCAAATCATGGGAACCTAACAGATTCACCATTCTTGGATTTTGGAGAGGTGAAGAGTTTGGAGGAGAAACTATTTCATTAATTTAGTGTCCTAAAGTGGTAGCATAAATTATCGACTAGGGCTAGTAAACTGATGAAGTGTAATGCACTATATGTGCCTAAGTATCCCTTTTTCTTAATTCGTTGTTTTCAATGTTTTATTGATGTTTTGGGGTTTTTATGTTTGATTCTTAGTATGCTATTCTATGCTAAGAAGATGAAGTTGAATCTATGTCAAAAGTGAGAAAAGTAAATGTTAATAAATGAATTAAAACAGAGTTTATTTGCAAGTTATTGTTTCTAATTAGAAAATGATGAAAACAAAGAGTCCTAATCCATGGATATTATAGCTTCTAAATGAACATTTATGAAATGAAAAATAACTCAAAACACTACAACTTAATCGGATTCATTTAATTAGATATTTGTTGGAAGAGCTTATGAAAAAGATTAATTCTAATGCAATGAGGATCTCCTAAAACATAAAAGGAAGTGCTGAAACAAACAGTAACTTAGAACATTACAGTGGAATCTCATTCATATGATAGAGGTTTATTGGAAGAGTTTGAGAAAAGGATTACTATAATGTAATAAGGATCTCCTATGAAATGCTGAAACAACTTATAACATTACAACTAAATCTCATTCATGAGTTAGAGGTTTGTTGGAAGAGCTTTTTGAAAGAGTTTAATCATAATGTGATAAGGATCTTTTATGAAGCAAAACAATCAATAACTCACAATATTACAACTAAGTCTCATTTGTGGATTAGAGGTTTATTGGAAAAGCTTTGGAAAGAGACTAACTGTAGTATAATGAGGATCTTCTTTTTAACTAAATGACAGAAAATGAAATGCTAATAACTTAGAATATCACAACTGAATCCCATTCATTTAAGAGAGATATATTGGAAGAGCTTGAGAAAGAGACTAACTGCAATATCATGAGGATCTTTTATCTAAGAAAATGACATGAAACATAATGCTAAAGGATATGATTTCAGAAAATAGTCTAAGTAAGGAAATATGACAGAACAGAATTGAAAATGACTTATCTAGAAAACATGTAAAACCTCTTTGAATAACAGGGGCCCTCTGCTATCAATTTGGCATTAATCCTTTAACTTCTCAAGGTTGTATTCAGAATAGCATCAAGGTAAAAAATCTTTTTATTAATCACAAGTCTTGAAAACAGAGTATCACCATAATGATAAAATAAGTATCAATTTGTTTTTCTCGGTATTACAGAGCTTCATTTATACATAAATTCATAACTAACTTTGAAAATAAATAGGTACAAGTGTAGATTTGAAGTCAAAATCAAATTAGGACTCTTTTGGGACTCATGATTTGTTGTAAAGCAAATAAGGAGTCCTGATTCCTGTAGAATACAGCTTCCTTGACCTTTGCTTTGACCACGTGCTTAGGCACCTCCAGCTATTAATCCAGTCCTCATGGAAGGGAATGAATGATGTAGGAAAGATTTGGAATCCACTTATGTGTGTATTTTCTCCAGATGACACCTGTAACATACTTAAACACCAAAAAAACTACAGAACGCTTGACTGGCTATAGAATGATTGCATTCTGTAGCTAAACTGTTTAAAAATCATTAAGACAACAAAAAAAACAAAAGTACAATAAGTTAATCATTGTATGCAACCTTTAAGTAATATTAGTCATTCTCATTGAGTTTTAGGTTTATGAAATGATAAATGGATGATGAAATGAAGTGAAGTTTGGCAAAAGAGAAGACAATTTCAGGGCTCAACAAGAACTTTTGGCATGGGGATGTTAAAGTAGCAGTAACAAAGATGAGGAGAGCTTCGATGCCAGATCACCGCCGCCGTCTCGGGAGGAATTGATCGATATCGAGGTCCCAACCTTTGGTAGAGTACCCCAAGGATCTAGGTGCTCGTACGATTCTCCCGGGATGACTCGATGGAGATTATGGATACATGGTGGAGGATATGGTTATTTATTCTCATGGCGGCACTTTCTCACTAGAGCTTCTAAACCTCGCGGAGGAGCTACTATATGCAAAAAAGACATAAGGACTTTTTCAAAAGGGTATCTTGATGACTATCTTTCTTACAGATTTGGGAGGGCATACATGATGATATATTTCATAATATGGAGAGATGAATAGCCTGGATGGTGATAGAGAGGATGTCACAGCCACCTTCCTACTCATTAGGAGTGAGGGAGCATTTTCAGTTGAGCCATTTAAGCTCAAGGACCAAAGTACATGGTAGAGGAGGTATACATTTGCATTATGATTTGCCTTTCTTTAATTCATATGAGTAGCATGTTGTATTAAGGAGGATCATCTCTTAATATACTTTATATTATGATGTACTTAAGGCTAATTGCAGCATTGAGGTTGGCTATCTTGTTGATGATTTGTGGGGGAAGCCACATAATTCTTAGTGTGCACCATTGACACCAAATTGTATATTCATGATTCCATCTTATGAGATGACTGTGGCAGCGAACAAGTGGCTGGGAAAGAACTTGTTAATTTTTGTTTTGATGCAGGCAAATTATTCACTACACTGGTTCCCTTGGTGGAACTGTGAACCACTCTCCGGTTGTCATATGGCAGCTTGTTTTTATTGCATTTTGCTTCCATTTACTGCTATTATTTTTATATTCATGGGAAGAATTGTTTGGAGAGTGTTGGAAGTATTAGAGATTCCCATTGGGAGCATGATTCTTCCCACTTTACATGTTGTATATTTCAGGAGGAACCATGGGCAAACCATGATTGCCACATCACACTTCTTCCCTTCTTGTGGGAGGAACCACTTGAAGAAATTGAGGAGGCACTTCATGGCTGAATTGTTTGATGGGGGAACTTGGGCCATTATTGGAGGCCATGTTATTCCAGTCCAAGGACAGAGGAAGCCCCATGTTTACCATAAATGGAGGGAGAGGCCATTTGGATGGCAGAATCCAATCTCTCCATGCAGCCCCAACACATTGTATAAAACCGGGGTTGATGATTCTTTTGATGAGCTACCTAGGATTGCTCATTTCATTTGGATGATAGCATGCGTGAGGGAGGCACTCATTCACCATGTTTTTCATCACTCCTACTTTGTGGAGGCCATGGGACAACAAGCAGGTTTCCATTCACACTTTCCACCTTTGATTGATGTAGGCCATTTGGTTTTGCACTCTTGGGAGGAAACATTGGATGGAAGCTTTATTGCAGCTTATCTTGATGCAGTGATGGAGGCCATTGATGGGGGTCCACAAGAGGAGGAGGGGAGATATTTTTCTCTCCCTATACATTTTCTTGAGGACAAGAAAATATTTTGGAGGGGAGGACTGTAATGTTCCCAAATTTTAGCCACAAGGCTAAATGGAACATTAGAGTTAGCAGTATCTTTAGCCGGTGAATAAATGGGTAGAAAAGCCCATAAGTCTCCTAAGGAGGAATAAAAACACTTCAAGTGTGAAAGGAGACATTCCTTGTAGCTTAATAAAACACCTCCATGTGTGAACAGGGATAATATTAGGTTGATTCAATCTTCTTTTACTAAGTCAACAGTGCAGATGTGGAGGAGCAGGGATCAAGGAAGGAATAACGCAGTTTTGGAGGGAGATGAATATCTTGATGGAAATGGCCTAATTGGGTGGGGCCAAGGGAAAGAAAACTCAAATTTTATTTAAGGAAGAGGATGGCAGCATTATTATACATGTTTTATATTATTATTTTGGTCTACTCATACTTTTGCTTCCTCTTGCTGTTTAGCAGGGTTGCTGTGTTGTTTAGCACCGGGTGTTCCCGCGCGGGAATCCCACCTCTTTCCTTGAGGATCCTCTTGGGAGAGTTTGAATTCATTTTCCACATCATTTTTTTAGGCCAAGCTTCATCTCACTTCATCAGCGCAGTTTTTTCAGGTCATTTTGCTGTGTTGCAGGGTGCAGCAGTGGAAGGGATTGGAATCCCACTTTCTGAGCTCGTTTCTCATTAGAGGAAGGTTTCCTTCACGTAAGAGATCTGTTTGGAGAGATCTAGAGCTCATTTCAGATCTGTGGCATCAAGCCACACATTTCCTTGACATTCCTAGTGTTGTTCCAGCTAGGGAATGTGTTATTTTTGGAGGCAGCTTCAGTGGATGGTCTAGTGGCTCTGTTGCAGTGTTTTCCTATGATTGAGAGGTTCATCCTTTCATGGGAGGAAGCCCTTGAGGGATATACATTATATATGACATATTTCAGCCTTCTACACTCTTATGCTTCAGTTTTGTAGTGATTATTGAGTAAGTTTCTTAAGATCACATTTGTATTTAGAGTGTATGACAAGAAACCCTTCTCAAGTTTTCTTGTAATTGTAATAAGGAGACTAGATCTCAGTTTATGAGCATGATTGTCTAATATATGAGTAGATATATTTGTCTTCTTAATTTTTGAGTTTAAACCCTCTTAAGACTGCACATTTTCCTTTGTGCATTATTTATGAGTAGCAGTGTTTGGGGTTTTAGTGTTTTTTAGCTGCACTAGGTTTTGGGAGGTCTGTTTACCTCACCTAGTTTCATTTCTTTCTGATATCCTCTTGGAATTAGATGATAGATGGATATATATAATGGATCAAAGTGATGATTTTCATTTTAATGGCATATATTTCTGGAAATTCATTTTTCTGTGAATGCATTGCTGAGCAGGCCATTTTTGGAATATTTTAAGATATTCCCAATACTGCTTATTTTCCCTATTTTGGGATATTATAGAGTTCATCCAAAAGTTATTGGAGGTATATTTTGATGATTGGACAGTATTTGGATTGGTAAAGAAGCACGTCTCGAACCTGTGCATGATGTTGGACACCTGTCGAAAGCACCATATTTCCCTAAATATTAATAAGTGCATATTCTGCGTACCTTTCGGGATCTTGTTGGGCCACATAGTCTGTCAGAAGGGACTGATGGTTGACCCTGCCAAGGTAGCAGTGATTATCAACGTAGCAGTCCCTGCAACTGAGAAACAGTTGCGCTCCATCCTCGGGCACATGCGCTACTACAGGAAGTTCTTTCAAGGGTA
The DNA here is from genome assembly GCA_034641835.2 of Pinus albicaulis. Lineage (NCBI taxonomy): Eukaryota > Viridiplantae > Streptophyta > Pinopsida > Pinales > Pinaceae > Pinus > Pinus albicaulis. Next base: position 347,010,983 of record CM076569.1, on the reverse strand, counting down.
CGCACTAATCACAACACCCATGGAGAAGTTACTAAAGAAGGAGGTTTCATTTTTTTGGGACACGGAGTGTTAGAGGAGTTTTGAGCTACTCAAAGAAAAGATGGTCTCTACACCTATCCTCATATTTCTTGACTGGGTGTAGGTTTTTCATGTCCATGTAGATGCTTCAGGGATCGCCCTGGGAGGTACATTTCTACACAGGATGGGGAGGGGACATTGACAACCCGGTTAGATAGTGGCATAGAACCGGCCTAGATCCTTCTTAACTCGGATCTATCAAGCTGCGAGAGGGATCAAATATCTCGAAATTGAAAATCAATTTTTTGAGTGCGGGGAAACTTATTGAAAGGTTTTCACCTCGGGCCCAGTCCCTCTCGGCACTGACGATCTGAGATAAAGATGGATCTAAGAACAGTTTCGGTCGTGTGCGACCGATGAAAATCTATCGATAATATGAGGAACATATACCTAATTTATCAATAATATGTAAATACATCTAATATTAACATAACCATTTTAAATATATTTAAATATGTCGAGAGTCATTGAGTCATTTTAATTTTAAATTTGATTATTTACCTCAGTTCGTTGAGATGATAAATATTGTAAAATAACTTTAATGATGAAATAAATTTTTGAATGCAAAGTGACAATGTAATAATATTGAATGATAGAAACTGTGAATAATAAGAATGTAGTCAATTAGGAATAGTCTTCATTGTGATCGATTTCAAACTATTTTCTTCTGCTATTCTTATTTTCACCCATGTTAGTTTTGTCATATTTTCATATTGATTATTTGAAAAAGACACTTCAAATCATAAACCATTTAAATATTTAGCTCAAACTGTTGTAGTAAACATCATACCTTCTCTCTCTTGTTCTCCAATATTAATAGGTTGAATTACTATAACACAAAAATCAATGTACATTGTCAATAATTTTTTGTGCTTACACTGAAATCATTGCACACACACTATTAATCCAATGAATTTAAAATTAATGTACCATCATACATCAAATTACATCAAATTAGAAATCAACATATACACTGAAATCAATGCAACTAATGCAAGAAATCAAATAATAATAGAAAACAACATCTACACTAAAATCAATGTATCTAATGCAAGTAATGAAATATGATTAGAAATCAACATCTACACTCAAATAAATGAGTCTAGTACAAGTAGGAAAATAGGATTTAAGGCCAACATTTACACTGAAATCAATGCATCTAGTGCATGCAATCAAATAGGATTAGAAATCACCATCTACACTGAAATAAATGCATTTAGTGCAAGGAATCAAATAGGATTATAAATCATCTACATTTAAATCAATGCATTTAGTTAAATCATCTACATTTAAATCAATGCATTTAGTGCAAGCAATCAAATATGATTATAAATCAACATCTACATTGAAATTAATGCATCTAGTGCAAGCAATCAAATAAGATTAGAAATCACCATCTACACTGAAATCAAGGAATTTAGTGAAAGCAATCAAATAGGATTAGAAATCACCATCTACATTGAAATAAACCCATTCAGTGCAATCAATCAAATAGGATTAAAAATAATCTACATTGAAATCAATTCATCTAGTGAAAGAAATCAAATATAACCAAAAATCAAAATCTACAAAAAAATAATGCATTGAGTGAAATCAATCAAATAGGATTAGAAATCATCATCTACATTGAAATTAATGCATTTACTGCAAGCAATCAAATAGGATTAGAAACCATCTACATTAAAATCAATCCATCTAGTGTAAGTAATCAAATATCATTAGAAATCAACATCTACACCAAAATCAATTCATCTAGTGCAAGAAATCAAACAGGATTAGAAATCACCATCTACACTGAAATCAATGCATCTACTGCAGGAAACCTTCTTCCCTCTCTCCCCCATATATATCTATATATCCATCCATCTCTCCTTATTTTTCTATTTATCTCACCCCACCATACACACACTCTCTCTCACTCGATATCTATCAATTTCCTTGTCCCTCCCTCCTTCTCTCCATCTATCTTTTTTTCTCTTCACCTTACATCTATATCTATATCTCACTCTATCTCTCTATATCAACTCCAAAACATAAACTCTCTTTCTCCAATCTATCTATCTATCTATCACTCCCTCCTCCTCCTCCTCCTCTCTCTCTCTCTCTCTCTCTCTCTCTCTCTCTTGCTTCTATCTCTCTTCTCTCCCCCCCCTCTCTCTCTATATCTTCACCTTCCAACTTTGTTACCATATGCCTCTCTCTTCCTTTCTCTCCCCCCCCCCCTCTCTCTATCTTCACCTTCTAAATTTGTTACCATATGCCTCTCTCTCTCCTTCTCTCCCCCCTTCTCTCCATATATCCTTATTTGTCTCTTTATCTCACCCCAAAACATACACACTCCCTCTTCATCTCTCCCTTGTCACTCCCCCTCTCTCTCCACTACTCACTCTCTATGTATTTATTCTTCCCTCCCTCTCTCCTCATCCAGCTCCATCTCTCAATCCCTCCCTCTCTCCCCCTCCAAATCCATATTTCTATCCCTCCCTCTCTCCTCTCCTCTCTCCTCCTCTCTTTCAAGTCCCCTCTCCTTTACTTCCTCTCTCCCCCTTTCTCTCCTACCTCCCTTTCTCTTCCCCCATCTCTCTCTCTCTCCATCTCTCAATCCCTCCCTCTCTCCCCCTCCAAATCCATATTTCTATCCCGCCCACTCTTCTAATCTCTTTCAAGTCGCCTCCCTTTTCCTTCCTCTCTCTCCCTTTATCTCCTACCTCCCTTTATCTTCCCCCATCTCTCTCTCTCTCTCTCTCTCTCTCTCTCTCTTCTACAATCATCTCTTCCCCCATCACTCTCTTCCTCTCTCTCATCATTCCTCTCTCACCTCCTTCTATTTGACTCCACAGCTCTCTTTCTTTGTCTCTCTCTCTGTCCTCCAATCCTCTCTCTTCCCCCATCACTCTATCTCACTCTCCAACTATCTTACTATTTCTATCCCTTTCTCATTCCCTCCCCCTTGTCTCCATCACTCCTATGTAAATTTATCCCACCCATAAGCATGCACACTCTCTCTCCATCTATCCCTTGTCACTCCCTCTCTATGTATTTCTTCTTCCTTTCCTCGCTCCGCCTCCAACTCCATCTCTCTATCCCTCCTTCTCTCCTCCACCTCTCATCCTTTCTCTCTCTCCCTTTCTCTCCTACCTCACTCTCCCTTCCCCCTTCCCCCTTCTTTCTCTCTCTCTCACTCTCTTCCCTCCAATCCTCCCTCATTCTCCCTCCCTCTCTCCATATCTCTCTCCCACCTCCATCTTTATCTCTCCCTTTCTCTTCCCCCATCTCTCTCTCTCTCTCCATTCTCTCAATCCCTTCCTCTCTCTCCCTCCAAATCCATATTTCTATCCCTCCCTCTCTCCTCTCTTTCAAGTCCCCTCCCTTTTCCTTCCTCTCTCTCCCTTTATCTCCTACCTCCCTTTATCTCCCCCCATCTCTCTCTCTCTCTCTCTCCCCTACAATCCTCAATCCTCTCTTCCCCCATCACTCTCTTCCTCTCTCTCATCATTCCTCTCTCACCTCCTTCTATTTGACCCCCCAACTCTCTTTCTTTCTCTCTCTCTCTGTCCTCCAATCCTCTCTCTTCCCCCATCACTCTATCTCACTCTCCAACTATCTTACTATTTCTATCCCTTTATCCTTCTCTCCCCCCTTGTCTCCATCACTCCTCCTTTCTCCTTCTCTCCCCCTTGTCTCCATCATTCCTATGTATCTTTATCCCACCCATAAGCATACACACTCTCTCTCCATCTCTCCCTTGTCACTCCCTCTCTATGTATTTCTTCTTCCTTTCCTCGCTCCGCCTCCAGCTCCATCTCTCTATCCCTCCTTCTCTCATCCACCTCTCATCCTTTCTCTCTCTCCCTTTCTCTCCTACCTCCCTCTCCCTTCCCCCTTCTTTCTCTCTCTCTCACTCTCTACCCTCCAATCCTCTCTCATTCTCCCTCCCTCTCTCCTTATCTCTCTCCCACCTCCATCTTTATGTATCCCTCTCTCTCTCTTACCCTTCTCTAACTCTCTCACTCTTCTCACTCTCTCTCTCTTCATTCCTCTTCTCCCTTCTCCTTCAATTTATCTCCATATCTCCCTTGTCATTCCCCCTATTTCTCCACCTCTATCATATATCATGATATATTAATATATATTACAATATAATAAATTTAATATTCTATTAATCTAAACATATTAAATTTAATAATATTAATATTTTAATATTAATGTTAGGGTTAATAATGTTTGTTTTTGCATGGTATTAATAATAATTTGGTGCATGGTATTTGACCCTTCTACTTCATATATAATTAGATCTAATCGTATTTGATATATTTTTATTTATTTACCTTACCTCTTTATACCTCTTTTATATTTACTTATTTACCATACCTATTTTATAAATATATTATTTGGCCCATGGTATTTGCCCATGGTATTATTAATAATTTGTCCCATGGTATTTGGCCCATGGTATTAATAATAATTTGTCCCATAGGCTTCACCTAAATAAAACATGTTTTTGAGTTTTTGTAAATATAAAGTGGTTTATTGAGTAAATATAAAAATCGGTTTTATTTATTTACCATACCTCTAGTTTATTTATATTTTTATTTATTTACCATACCTCCTGAGTAATATAAAAAGAGGTTTTATTTATTTACCATACCTACGGTTTATCTATTTTTTTACGTGTTTACCATATTTTATTTATTTACCATCTCTTTTTTGAGTGTTAGTAAACTCTTCATATTTTAAGTTTATATTATTTAATTTTTTTTTAATAAATTTTTAATTGTTCATTTATATGTTTATGTAAGCTATTGCTCAAGCTGACATTTTTTTTGGCTTCCGACATACTTACACATCGGGGTCATATTGGGCTGTAGAATGCGCCTCTCGGCGCAAGCTCTAGTGCAGAGCGTAACTACTCCACTACTGAGCACGAGGGGCTGGCTATGGTATATGCCCTGCAGAAATACCGACATTATCTATTGGGAGGGCACTTCAAGATGTTCACGGATCGTTTTCTAGTAGAAAAATATCTAGTGTGGAGCGTAACTAATCCAATACTGAGCGCGAAGGGATAGCTATGGTATATGCCCTGCAAAAATACTGACATTATCTGCTGGGAAGGCACTTTATGATGTTCACAGATCACTCTGCTTTGAAGTACCTAGTCAATAAGACTATGTTGGGGGGGAAGGATTGCCTGATGCGCAACTATTTGCTATTAAGGTGGTTGATGCACACATTGTCGATATCATTCAATTGTTAACTACGAGGATGGAACCTGCAGAATATTATGTACAACAGAAAAAAGAGTTGGTAACCTATGCAGCGGACTTTACCATCATAACAGGCCACTTGTATAATCCAGGAGCTGATGAGGTACTGCGAAGATACGTTCTGGAGCATCAAATGCAAGCCATTCTAGTAGAATCCCACGGAGGCGTAGCAGGAGGTCGCTATGCAGGGACAATGACGACACATAAGATCTTAAGAGCTAGGCTGTGGTGGCCCACACTGCATAGTGAATCTTATGACTATTGAAAAGCCTACAACATATGCGAAAGGACAGGAAGATCGTTGCATAGGGATGAAATTCCCTTACAACCACAGATGGCCCTGTAGGCATTCGATAAATGGGAAATCGACTTCGTTGGGACCATAAAGCCACCAGGTAAGAAGACAGGTGCCCAGTACATCATCATTGCGGCTGATTGTGTAAATAGATGGGCCGAAGCGTAACCTGTGAAGGATTGTACAGTGTACTGCAGATGCCACTGCGCACTTCATTTTTGAGCACATCCTGACTAGGTTTGGCAGTCTGAAGATCTTGATGAGCGATATAGGTACGCATTTTGTTAATGAAACAATACAAGCTTTGACTAAAGAATTTCGAATTCACCATGAAAAAAGTACCCCATACACCCGCAGGCAAATGGAACGGTAGAATATATTAATAAAATTCTAGAACATGCACTGACCAAGATTTGTAATGTCATATGAAACGATTGGGACGTGCGCATCTCATCAGTCCTTTGGGCCTATTAGACCATGTGTAAGAAATTGACTGGGAAAACACCATTTCGGATGGTTCATGGAAAGGAGGCCATTATACCCATGGAGTATATTGTTCCTAGCTTGCACATCGTAGCCTTTATGAACATGGCGGAGCCCGACATCATGGAGGAACACTTAGCGTAGCTAGTTGCCTTGGAGGAAGATCGATTCATTGCTAACTTTCATCAGCAAGTTTAGAAGGCTCAGGAAAAAGCATGGCATGATAGACATATTTGGCAGGAAGTCTTTTCAAAGGGAGAATTGGTCCTGCTATACGATAACCAGTTTGCGAAACACCTAAGGAATTTTCGTCAGCATTGGCTGGGGCCCTATATAGTAAAGGAAATAATTGACGGAGGAGTTGTTCGGTTAGCTACATTGCGCGGTGATATTGTACGAGGATATGTTAATGGAAACCATCTCAAACCATACTGAATCAAATGACTATATGGCCGGAGTAGCTGTCTTGGGAGGGATACATGCAGGCAAGAGGAGAAACCCAGGCAGGCCCGTTATACACGTAGGGATCGACTACAGGTCAGCCAACCCGAGGAGGTTCCCTAGGAGCGTAGGGGTTGACCGAAGATTAGGAAGACCAGGGAGGTGTGTTGGGAATGCAGGGTTCGACCGCAAGTCTAGAAGCTCGGGGAGGTGCGCTGGGAGTGCATGGGTAATGCACAGCTACAAAACTAGCCATTGGAACAATACCACTGGGTAAAAATCCAACTTTACCGTTGGAAGGAGCGGGTAGTAGGCAATTAATGCGGCGATTTCCAAATATTTTTTACCATTTCCATGATGTTAAGTTTCAGCTAAGTTTCATCTGACCGTTGTTCACTCTTCAATGCTATAAATGGAGGAAGGCAGCTCTGAATTGGGTTCCGCATGTGCTGAAAATATTGTGCTTTGTTCATGTCTGGGCATGATACCCCCTTTGGTAGTAGTAACCTCGAGTTCATCATTCGAGTGAGAATGACTGTGACCAACCCCAATGAATCATCGCAGACCTTGGCCTCTGCGGAGCTAGCATCCGATGAAGTATTGGAGGTCACCCCCGAAATTGAAGAAGTCATGTCCACACGAACCAAGGGGAAGTAGGTGGAGAAAAAGAAGAGTAAAGGGAATGGCTAGGAGCAAGGGTAGGGGAGGGCGATGAAATGGGCTGGGGGAAAGCCACACACCTCCCCCCAGAACATGCAATTTCCTCGAATGGTCCCTAAGACACATTCACCTAACCCAGCAAAGCGACCTCTGTCTGCGCTAGAAGAAGATCATTTTGTTGCCCCAATCATGTGGTTACCGCCCTATGTTTTGCCCCGAAGGCCCTCGGTGCGCATGCCTAAGAATATATTCACTCCTATTTCCAGGCGAAGTCCCCATAATTGGAGAAGCATAAAACAAGCTCTCCTCAATCAAGTTCGATGATCATGACCTTGCCAACTTAGAGGCCTTCCCAGAATTGGCACTTGAGATGTACCTCGAAAGAGTACTGGAGGACGATGTGCTACAGGTCGTACCAATGCCATGGGCATGTGGGTTAGAAAAATCTAGATTACTGAGATTGCTGCAGATACCTCACTTTGGATGATATAATGTAATTGACCAAGTCATGCGACAGTTGTTAGCCCTGATCCATGACGACAACTTGTGGATCCAAAACTGCATTCCCCTCGATGTTGCCTTGATTCACCGCATCACTTGTCTACCCGTGGAGTGTGTTTGCAAGAAGTATGAGAAACAGATCGTTGAAAATGTACGTGAAGAATACCATGTTGAGTGCAACACCAGAGGGTTCATAATCAATACCATTGACGACCTTGGAGTGTGCATGGGTACCTTACTGCTGGCTTGCAAAATGATGCGCAAGTGCCAGGCCATGATTGTGCCCGCCTATGTGATTCAGTTGGCCGGAAACTACGAAAAAGGGGTATGCTTTAACTAGTCATAGTTCCTCTACACTGAGTTCCTGGAAAACGTGCGCGAGGCCTAGGATCACGGGAGGCCATTCTGCTACTCTTAGATGTTGCTGTTAATTGCATTGGCTGCAAAGGAAGCCCCTGAAGGATTAGTCCTCCCTAAGCTTGAACCAGGCATGTGTGAAGGGGTGCGAAACACGAACCTATGGGATTCAAAGGACGAGCAACAGATTAAGGAGAAAAAAGTGTTTTGGGTGCTATTTCAGAGCGCGCTCATTGCAGAAATTCACTCCCGGCCACGCTTCTTGCCGGAGGTATACGACAAGTACAAGAGCATCAAAGAATTCTGGGTCATAATGCACAATGTGCAGATTTGGGGCCGTTGAAGGATCGAGCTTGAATGTTGCTACCTTACATGGTTGTCAATGAGGAAATCGATCGGCTCATCACCACTTGGCCAGTGCACTGGAGATTGGGATTCAAATTGGCCACGATTGACACTGCTGGGAAAATCACAGTCCCAAAGACCCCTACCCCACCTAATACCACCAAGAATTTGGAAGGACATGGCCCAGAAGGCTCCATCAGGATGAAGGACGCAGCGCAGGGCGTGGAGTAGGAATCACAATAGGAATCGCAACAAGACATGGACACAGAGGGTTTGGATGCACAGGGTGTTGATTCCTCACGTGGTACGAAATGAAAAACAGAACCTCTCAAGGGTGGGTGAACGAAACGATGGGCTACGAGGCCCGGTAGGGAGACTGAGGTTACCTTAACCGAGGAAGATTTGGAAAAAATCACAGATGCATTCACCCTCACTTCAGAAGACAGATGGCTTGCTTTGGAAGAGCAGTAGAAGGCCGTAGTCATCGCATTACAATATGAGCTCCAAGCTCTGCAACTCAAGGCTGCTACCCTGTAGACAAGCGTGGTTCAAGTGAGGCTGCCTCTAGCAACCAACATTGAGTTTATCTTCATGAATGAGAGCCACCTCTGCCCCCTACCAGGCGCAAAAATAACTCTCAGTCCGCTTGCCTTATGCACGCAATTCCATGCCTATGCAGAGGTGCACCTAGACTTAGCCCGGCTTCCGTACGAGCCACTGCAGGTTCTCCATACATATCTCTTTGAGGAAATCCAGCATAGAGACCGCCGGGTGCAGCAGCAGCTAAATACAGCTGAGCAAACAATCGTTGAAAATACCACTGAGGCATCCAAGCACAGGCTACGTGTATCCTTGGCACTACACAACAAGTTGAGTTGGAGTGTCTGATCAGAATACTATGTGCATATGTGACTAAAGACATCTCGACCTCTGCCACCCCCCAGGCCAAGATTGAGGGACTCATTGCAGCCCTGAAGGCTTCTAGGACTGAGATCTAGAATTTCAAGGCCAAGATGGAGCAATAGATTGTTGCGTTGCAGGCCTAGTTGCAGCCAGAAACTCCGCTTGAGGTATGAGCCCAGAGAGTTGCGCTGGCCATAAAAGCCACAAATACCATTATAGCTCAGATCACTCACGGCGCAGAATTGCTTGAGACAACTATGAAACTATGGTCTAAGGTGCTGTGTGACCCTCTCTTGCGTGAATTTACTCAAGAATCGCGCCAGAAGGAAGAATAATTCGAGCAACTAGAAGCTACTATGCCCACTCTGATCCCCGCTCAACGCCTAGCATGTCTGTGAGCCATCCATAGACTCAGAGATGACCTGGAAGATATTTTCCACAAGAAGAAGGTTCTGAGTGACCACCTCAAGCCATGGGCTGATGAAGCCCTCAAGATATCTTAGGACGTGGATGTTGCAGTCAAATAGCTGAATCAAACCTTGGAAAGTATCACTGCTTCCACTGAAGGCCCAACTTCGTAGAAGTTGGTGGAAATTGCACAGAACACTACCATGCAGATCGAAGGAGTGTTGCCCCCTCTGGTCAATGCCATCAAGCAGCTCCAGGAAAAGATGCAAACCCCACGGCCGCTGTGACTTGGGACGAGTCACAAGATTGTGTTGGGGGCCTGTTGGAACATGGTCCCCTAGCTGCATTTTGATAAGTTCCAACGCTGCGTTTTTTATATATTTTTTTAGTAATTGGTATTGCGCAGGGGCTTTGGGGTAGGTCAAAGCCCCCAATGTATTGTAATGGGTTAAAGGGTAGACCTAGAGTCCGAAAACCATGGTTTGCAGACCACAGGATAATGCTGGCTATGATGATATAAATAGATAAGTAGTTTGAGTCTAAGGGTAAGTAAGTAAGTAATATTGATGCTACGAACGAACTGTTGAGATCTGTTTTGGGTAGTTTTGGGTAAGGACTCCTGCTGGCTGTGTGCGCAGAGATCCTCAGTCCTGCTATGTACGAACCCCGCTGGATGTGTGCGCAGGCTGTGATTTGGGTTTGTAATTGGGTTTTGGATATTAATGAATGTGAAATCTATTGAAGTATCTTTATGCTATCTGAACTGGTTGTGTTTATTACTGGAGCACCTCTGTGTTATTGAATAAGCTACAATTGTATCTGCGATATATCAATGAGCTGTGATTGTGATGTTCTACGATGATAATTTCTGATGTGCACGTCGACGCGAAAGAGTTGATAAGATTTGTTTAATAATAGTAGATGTGTTTATGTTTACATGCTGATTATATTGTTAAGGGATCGATAATAGGCTTGTTTCTGTGCGAACCTGATAGAATTCAATGAGATTTTCTTTAATTACCTACTCTCTCCCAGGGTGCAGAGACCTGGTTCCAGCACCTACCCATACTACTTTGGGTGAGACCTTGGCCTGTGAAAGTAGGTCATTGCTGAAAGGGCTAGTAGTATAGGGGTTTGTTGGCAAACCTTATAAACCACAAGGGATTAATACTAAACCACAAGGGATTATAAACACGAGGGAGTAATATTAAACCCAAGGGATTAATATTATAAACCCAAGGTATATAAACCCTAGGATAAATATTTAAACCCTAAAATAAACATGGTTGACCATGGTTTATTTTCATATTGAGATAATCTTTGTCTCAATGCGACATTGGAGCATGGTTGACCACAATTGATAATGATTCACCAATGGTCCAATGTCATAATGTAAAATTTGACCATCGTGTACCATGGCTAACCATATTTGACCATAATTGACAATGGTCAACCTGTTTGACCAGTGTTGACCATGCTTGACCATACTTGACCATGGTTGACCAATGGTCCGATGCACAATGTTATAAACCTAAGGGATTAATATAATAAACACAAGGAATTAATAAACCAAAGGGACTAATAGTATAAAACCAAGGGACTAATAAACCCTAATTTTGTGATGTGGATTTGCAACATTGTATAAATTGCAATTTTGACCATGGTTGACCATAGTTGATTTTCGTATTGAGACAATATTTGTCACAACGCGAGGTTGGACCATGGTTGAGCATGGATGTCCATGGTTATCAAAATTTGATGATGGACCAAGAGACAATATTTGTCATAATGTGACCATGGTTGATCATGGTTGATCATTGTTGATTTTCATATTGATACATTCTTTGTCACAATGCAACGTTGGACCATGGTTGACCATGGTTGATCATGGTTGATCATTGTTGATTTTCATATTGATACATTCTTTGTCACAATGCAACGTTGGACCATGGTTGACCATGGTTGATCCTGGTTGCTTTTCATAATCAAACAATCTTTGCGAGAATGTGACGTTGAACCGTTGTTGACCATTTTTAACCATGATTGACCACAATTCACCATGGTCAACCATGTTTGAGCAACATTGACCATGATTAACTATGATTGGTTTTCATATTGAGAAAATCCTATGATAAACCCTAAGATAAATATTATAAACAAAGATATATAAACCCTATGATAAATATTACAAACGGTAAAATAAATATAGTTGACCATGGTTAGCCATGGTTGATTTTTATATTGATACAATATTTGTCACAATGTGACGTTGGACCATGGTTGACGATGATTGAATTTGATATTGAGACAATATTTGTTGCAATTCAATGCTGGACCATGGTTTATTTTCATATCATTGTCACATTCTAACATTGGACCATCGTTGACCATGATTGACCATGTTTGTCAATAGTTGAAAATAGTTTACCATGGTTGATTTTCATATTGAGACAATATTTTCCACAATGTGACGTTGGACCATGGTTGACCATGATTATAAAGCCAAGGGATTTATATTAAACCCTTGGATTAATATTATAAAATAATATTATACCCTGTGAATATGAACCCTTAGATTAATAAACCCAAGGGATTGATATTATAAACCCAAGGCAATAATAAACCCAAGGGATTAATTCTAAAACCCCAAGGGATTATAAACCCATGCGAATAATATTAAACCAAATGGATTAATATTATAAAAATAGGGTATATAAACCCTAAGATAAATATTATAAACCCTAAAATAAGAATGGTTGACCATTGTTGATTTTCATATTGAGAGAATATTTGTCACAATATGACGTTGGACTATGGTTGACCATGGATGACCGCAACTAATTTTCATATTGAGATAATAATTGTCACAATGCAACGTTGGACCATGGTTGATTTTCATATTGAGCAAATATTTATCACAATGTGATGTTGGACCATGGTTGACCATGGTTGATTTTCATATCGAGACAATCTTTGTGACAATGTCACATTAGAGCATGGTTGACCATGATTGACCATGGTTGATTTTCATGTTGAAACAATCTTTGTCACAATGCGACATTGGGAAATGGTTGATCATGATTATAAACCCAAGGTATTTATATTAAAACCTAGGATTAATATTATAAATTGTATGAATAATATTATACCCTAGGAATGTGAACCCTTAGATTAATAAACCTAAGGGGTTGATATTATAAAGCCAGGGAATTAATACTAAAACTGCAAGGGATTATAAACATGACAGAGTAATATTAAACCCAAGGGATTAATATTATAAACCCAAAGCATATGAAACCCAAGATAAATATTTAAACCCTAAAATAAACATGGTTGACCATGGTTTATTTTCATATTCAGACAATTTTTGTGAGAATGTGACGTTGGACCATTGTTGACCATTGTTAACCATGATTCACCATGATTCACCATGGTCAACCATGTTTGACCAACGTTGACCATGATTGGTTTTCATATTGATAAAATCCTATGAAAAACCCTAAGATAAATATTATAAATGAAGACATGTAAACCCTATGATAAATATTACAAACGGTAAAATAAATATAGTTGACCATGGTTAACCATGGTTGATTTTTATATTCATACAATCTTTGTCACAATGTGATGTTGGACCATGGTTGACCATGATTGAATTTCGTATTGAGACAATATTTGTTGCAATTCAATGTTGGACCATGGCTGATTTTCATATTGAGATAATCATTGTCACAATGTGACATTGAACCATTGTTGACCATGATTGACCATGTTTGACAATAGTTGAAAATAGTTTACCATGGTTGATTTTCATTGAGACAATATTTTCCACATTGTGACTTTGGACCATTGTTGATCTTGATTATAAATCGAAGGGATTTATATTAAACCCTTTTTTTACAGGTCAATTTTGGCATCATCCCCCAAGGCCTAGTCAAACTGGACATCATCCCCCAGGACCAATGAATAGGGTTTATCATCCCCTTATATTTTAGTTTCTATATGCCCTAAGTGAAGACATTCCATTTATGGCTTCTATTGTGATATTTCCAAGGTTTTAAGTATATATTTTATGATCCACTGATGCACCAACGCTCCTATGCAAGGGACTAACCGCATTGCAATGCCAATACCTCCATGCAAGGGTGCACTGCAGTGCACTTCTCGACACTCAAGGGTGCGTTGGTCACCTAGGAGTGGAATTGTCATTGTTCTGAGAATCTCCACATGGTCAGTGTTAGTCATCAGTAATTTTTGTTTTTTGTAGATGAATAAATATTTATCTTAGATTTCTAAAAATAAAATTCATGAACATTGTGAGTTTTAGAAATCTCACTACCTTCATTATCCTTAGGATAATTTTTATTTTTTCACTATTTCTCTATCCTATCATGCCATGGTCAGCCCACCATTCCCAGAAGACCCATTTTTCCTGTTCCTGTGCTATGCTCCTGGCATGAAATTTCATTTTAAAACACAGTGCTACGCTCCTGTGGCTGAAAAATCAAAATGTGCGTTTGGCAATTTAGGAGGCTTGTTACAGCCTAAAGGTCAATTTATTTGTTAAAAAAGGTCGAAAAGATATTTATTTTAGATTATTTTGTGCCTTGGGCCTTATAAGGCCTCAAGGACAATAGAGATACTTCTGATTAGCCAATGGACTTCTAGATACTCTATTAGGTTTTTCTCCTCCTTTCTTGTTATATAGAGCATGAGGATTCATTGTAAATGTTGGCATTTGATGAGTTTTAAGAGCAATACATGGTTCTTTGAGGTTGAAGAGCAATTTGGTGTTGTGGATCTTGTGGATGATTTGCCTTGATTGATGATGATGCATTAGGGGAATTTTGAGGTCTAAAATAGGCCTCCTAAGGAAATTATAAAATAACAGTGGAAATAAGAAAGTAAGATTTGATGACATCATCAAATTTTAGAGGGAAAAATGAAAAAAACTACTTTTTCAACTCGTATTTTCAACTTATCTCCCAAAGTTTTTAATCAAATTTCAAGTGGAAGTACTCGTTGGATGCAAAATTTAATTCCTCATCCAAGGAGTACCCATGTTGCATACCTTTGATGGACCCTTCTACACAAAAAATGAGAAATACATTAAAAACATGATTGTAATCACAGTTTTTCATGTGTTTATCATTTTTCGCATAGCAGGGTCCATTGAAAGTATGTAACATGGGTACTCCTTGGATAAGGAATTAAATTTTGTATCCAACGAGTACTCCCACTCGAAATTTGAGCAAAAACTTTGGGAGATGAGTTGAAAATACGAGTTGAAAAAGTAGTTTTATTATTTTATTATTTTTTAATCTTTTTACCCTTTTACTTAAAAAATGGTGACTCATCCCCGATGGTTGACATCATCATCTTGAATCCTATTGGTTCTTATAAATTTTATTTTGGTTGTATATTTTTCTTAGCAGGCTCATTTTAGACCTCAAAATTCCCCTAATGAAGGCTTGCTTGCAGGATCCCTGAGTTTAGTTAATGGTGACGTATCTCTAGATTTGTTCATGTTTCCTTGTTTATCATTTTGTCCATCTTTCTATGGTGCAATAGCTTAGAAAAGTATAGGTTGAGAAATGTTGTTTGAGGCACCTCAGTCCTCCTATTTTCTATTGTCTTTATGTTTTCCTCTGCTGGGTTAGTTTAAGGAATTCTTAATTGCTCCTTAGGCCCACCTAAGCTTGTTTGTTTCATTAATGGATTAATATGCTAGTTCCCAAATATGATTTATGGTAAGCCCTGGTTATTTGATGCTATCTAAACTCTGTCTTGAAATCTCTCTTTGATGTATTGATTGTTAGGGTAAGCCAAAGAGGTCTTGTTTCGATCTTGCCCTTTGTACATGCTTATCAGTTTGCCTCAAAGTTCTTTATAGCTTGGTTTATGATGTTTAGGAGTTCCCTCTTCATGGATTAAAGTTATTTGTGATCTTAAATGTTTTCTCGTCTTCTATATTTCATTAGAATTGTGTATCTTGAATGTTTATTGGTTTAGGTATTGTCATTGAGTAAATGGTGTACCCTATCTCATGATTAGTATCTTTGATTATCAGTATTTAAGACCTTCTTGTTCATAGGTATTTGACAAAGGATTCTTAACTGCCCTTTGCCCTACCTTGTTTCCCAAACTTTATGTCCATCTCACTTCACCCATAAAATTTAAAGATCCATTGACTACACTAGATTTTCCCTGTGATGTACCCTGATTCACTATTGAGATATCAATGACTTCATAGACTCCATAGCCTAATGTTCGATAACCTCTCATTCCACCTATCCTACTTGATCATCACAACCAACCAAACAAACAAACAAACCCTACACTTAACAAATAGCCTAAAATCAACCATCTAAAGCGAAAAAGTTTACATCCTTCGCACACAATAGATAGAGCCCTCTCTGAGTCCAGGAAGGCTAGGTCCTAGGATTCCAAATACTGGTCTGATGTTACCCTATGCATTTGGTCTACCAATCTGCTAAATCACATGAAACTAACATAATGGTGATCATGGTGGGACAAAGTACATAGTAGCCTAAAAACTCTTATAGACTCATTTAATCCCTCAGTTAAGCTTAGAAAATCAACTGATAGCCAAGAGTAGAATTTGGTTGTTTCACCATCCTAGCAAAACAATGACTCAGCTGTAGGACACTCTCACAAACACTAGGGCTACACAAAAAAATCAGAAAACCCCAAAACATCCTTATATTGGTTTTTTTTCAGTTATTGGTGGTGGACCATACACACGTATCCTCAAAACAACTAAAAACATCCACCTGGAAACTCCACTAGCCTCCAGTAGGCCTATTACTTCACTAGTTCTTATAAACTCCCCTGGGAATGTGTTAAGCAATCCCAATCATGCTGATGGTGGACAACAAAGTTCAAATCTTCCACCTGGCGATTCCACAACCCTTAATAGACCAAAATACTCCACTGGTAGAGAAATCCAGACTGGTTGAAAAGACACAGTGACCCTTTCTGATTTACAAACATGGATCCAAGGATACAAAGGAGATATGCTCCGATGAATAGAGACCATATCCATAGATTTCCGCATAAAATGCCTCAAATAAATTGGATAAAAAACCTGCCTATATTTTAGGATGAAAAATGTGATGACCCCTTGTTACATCTCATCAAATTTCATATACATGTATGGAGGTTAAAGGTTGAATGGCACAAGTATTGCCTCATGAAAATGTTTATGGCAACATTAGAGGGAAAGGCAAGAGAATGGTATGAATGGTTGAAGCTTGGTAGTTTGTTTTCTTTAAACGACTTCCACAAGGTATTTTATGAACATTATCAAGAAAATTGTTCATCTTTATCATTAGCTCAAAATTTTTGTGATCAATCTGAAGATCTCATACAATACCTTGTAAACAGTGATGAAGATTTAGGAAATTGGCATCCTGAGGATCTATTAGAAGCCATTCATCAATTTCATTCTCAAGGTAGCTATCATGACAACCTAGAGGAGTTAGTTGAGGAAGAACCCAATCAAGGAATAGAAGAAAACCCACAGGATCTTTCTGGAGGCACAAGTGATGATTCACCTTATCTTCTAGGTGAGGCTCAAGAAAACATTCAACCCCAAAATCAACCTTCACAAGAGAAAGAGAACTATTGTACTTCTGTCCAAAAAAAGAGAAAAATGCCTCCTCTTTTGACTAAAGAGGAAATAAATCTTATGCTAAACATACAACCAGCCTCTAAACCTTCATATGAACCAAAAATTTCTGGTCTTTCTCCTACTAATCCCATCTACCATAAATCAGAATGTGAACTTGTAAATCAATTCAAAGAAAAACAATCTGATAATCCAATTTTCTTGATTGGTAACACTACTTATTTTGATGATTTTCCAAAGTCTGATCATTATGATGACAATCATGTGCTCCAAACAAAAGCTAACCTTGCAGAGCCATCAACAGTTGATTTGTGGGATGACGTTCACTATCATCGGCTTGAAAAACGTAATCAGCCAATACAGGTCACCTATGACACTGATGAGGAAAGCCTTGAAAGTTTAGAAGCAAGTGAGGAGTCTCCGACTCTTTGCTCTACTTCACTTCAGTCCATCAGAGATAAATTTCATGTAATTGGAAATCAGAAATCTTTCATTTTTGATGTTGAGGTTGAGGAGGATGATGAACTTCTTGAGCACGTTGTCAACGAGAAGCCTTCTCCTGAAATGGTTGAGGAAATAATTTATGACATAGAACTTTCCTCAGCTCCAGATGAGTAGCGACCAAGTCCCATTTAATTTCCAATTGTAGATGAAGTCTTGGAAGTTGATAATCACAGGAGAGTTATTCAGCTACCTTCTCAAGAGGATTTACTGCCAAATACTATCCTTGCTCATCAACATGATGAATTTCACACATATTTTAGCCCGCTCAATTAGAACATACCAAGTATGCTAGAAGACAACATTGAAATCTATGATGAGTTTACCAATTCAGATGATCACGAGGAAGAGGAAAATTTTATATCCCAAAAGAGTCCTAAGCTCAGCCAAGTGGAGGAAGAAGCAGTCCTGGGTCAAGCTTATTTTCCAAATCTTTAGGTATTGTTTCATGATACCATTGCTGATTTGTTAGAGACTTTTGAAGAGGGAGTACAACATGTCAAGAACATTTTGATGCAAGGTTTAAAGAAAAGTTTAGGCACTACTGTTCAAACACAAGTAAGGTGGAAGTGGCCTTTTGATTTTTTCAAAACCCTCAAAGAGTTGAAACAAGATCTCTCAAGGAATCATCTGCTTGATTGGTTGTATTGGAAAAGAGAGTTCACCAGCTGAATGTATATCATATATAAATTAGATTATGATAGATAGGCATGCAAATAATCTGAGCCTTTGAGCATAATTTAGTTATAGATTGTTTTGAAAATACAAAAATAGAGAAAAGCTGAAAAAAGAGGGTAGGTTTGAAAAGAAGGTACAACCCCATACCCAAAAAATAGTGATACTGAAAGTGTGCAAGCCTAAATGCACTACTTGTTATAAAAGAAGATCTTGCTCAGTCATCTAACCTAATCATGGCTGAACATGTTTTAAATTTATGTTGATAAGTTAGTAAAAGATACCTTGTCAAATCATTCAAGCTTGAATTTTCAAAAGAAAATAGATTAGGAATGAAAGATACTAGTTCCACATGCTCAAATCTAAACCAAAGAGGAAAATAGCGATGCTTAACAAATGATTTATCACAACCCTTGTGTTTCCTAAGTTTTGTTCTTAAAAAAAATAACACTCATGTGCATCTTGTTCTAATGCCACAACCCATGGTAAATCAGATTGTCTAATATTGATTTAACCATGTTTTCAATTTCATGTCAGTAGCTTAGTGAACGAGTCCTGTCAAATAGCTTAATCTTGATAGTTGAGTAGTTTAGGTAGAGAATAAAAGGGTTCACTAGCATAATATGAACCCTTGGAAATAATAAGGGTACTATTAGATAGTTTATTTTTTCTTTCAAAAGAAAAAATGTCAAAGGGTTTGCCAGTTCAAGTGCACCCAAGAAAGAGAAAATGTTAGGCAAGTAGGATGGGTAGGTAGAGATGATGTTTAATTAATCATGTTGTTCCAGATTATTGAGATCATAACTTTAGAGAAACATCAGCAAATGAAAGGAGAAAAAAAAAAAATCGCAATGGATGAGACACTGGTCTTCATAAACCAAGAGATCTGAAAGTTATGGACACCTCCTGAAAAGGAGCTGCCCTCCCCAAGTGGAGCCGCTGTTAGTCATCAGTAATTTTTTCTTTTTGTAGATGACTAAATACTTATCCTACATTTCTAAAAACAAAGTTCATGAAAATTGTGATTTTTAGAAATCTCACTGCCTTCATTATCCTTAGGATAATTTTTTTTTTTCACTATTTCTCTATATTATCATGCCATGGTCAGCCCACCATTCCCAGAAGACCCATTTTTCCTATTCCTGTGCTATGCTCCTGGAATGAAATTTCGTTTTAAAACACAGTGCTATGCTCTTGGCATGAAATTTCATTTTAAAACACAGTGCTACGCTCCTGTGGTTGAAAAGTCAAAATGTGCATTTGGAAAGTTTTAGGAGGCTTGTCAAAGCCTAAAGGTCAATTTATTTGCTAAAAATGGCCGAAAAATATATTTATTTTAGTTATTTTTGTGCCTTGGGCCTTGCAAGGCCTCAAGGACAATAGAGATACTTCTGATTAGCCAATGGACTTCTAGATATTCTATTGGGTTTTTCTTCTCCTTGCTTGTTATATAGAGCATGAGGATTCATTGTAAATGTTGGCATTTGATGAGTTTTAAGAGAAATACATGGTTCTTTGAGGTTGAAGAGAAATTTGGTGTTTTGGAGCTTGTGGATGATTTTCCTTGATTGATGATGATGAAGGCTTGCTTTCAGGATCCCTGAGTTTAATTAATGGTTATGTATCTCTAGATTTGTTCATGTTTCCTTGTTTATCATTTTTTCCATCTTTCTATGGTGAAATAGCTAAGAAAAGTATAGGTTGATAAATGTTGTTTGAGGCACCTCAGTCCTCCTGTTTGCTATTGTCTTTATCTTTTCCTCTGCTGGGTTAGTTTAAGGAATTCTTAATTTCTCCTTAGGCCCACCTAAGCTTGTTTGTTTCATTAATGGATTAATATGCTAGTTCCCAAATATGATTTATGGTAAGCCTTGCTTATTTGATGCTATCTAAACTCTGTCTTGAAATCTCCCTTTGATGTATTGATTGTTAGGTTAAGCCAAAGAGATCTTGTTTCGATCTTGCCCTTTGTAAATGCTTATCAGTTTGCCTCAAAGTTCTTTATAGCTTGGTTTATGATGTTTAGGAGTTCCTTGTTCATGGATTAAATTTATTTGTGATGTTAAATGTTTTCTAAAGCTTGAAGGTGGAATCACTAGAAGTTAAATGAGTTTCTCGCCTTCTACATTTCATTGGAATTGTGTATCTTGAATGGTTATTGGTTTAAGTATTTTCATTGAGTAAATGGTGTGCCCTATCTCATGATTAGTATCTTTTCTTATCATTATTTAAGACCTTATTGTTCATAGGTATTTGACATAGGATTCTTAACTGCCCTTTTCCCTAACTTGTTTCCAAAACTTTATGTCCATCTCACTTCACCCACAAACTTTAAAGATCCATTGACTACACTAGATTTTCCCTGTGATGTACCCTAATTCACTATTGAGATATCAATGACTTCATAGACTCCATAGCCCAATGTTCAATAACCTCTCATTCCACCTATCATACTTGATCATCTTACCCAACCAAACAAACAAACAAACCCTACACTTAACAACTAGCCTAAAATCAACCATATAAAGCGAACAAGTTTACATCCTTCACACACAATAGAGAGAGCCCTCTTTGAGTCCAGGAAGGCTACATCCTAGGACTCCAAAGACTGGTCTGATATTACCCTGTGCATTTGGTCTACCAATTTTCTAAATCATGGGACACTAACAGCCAGTGCCTACTAGAAGAGTCCATAGGTGTCATACTTCGAATCCAAGTGTCCATCTAACACCTATGAACTTGGAAACATGTCTTTCCTATTATTAGAAAGACATTCAATGAGAAACTACCACCAATTTCCCTATAAATTGAGCACTCATCTAAGTGCTAGGGAGGAAGAATTTTGTGCAAAGTTATGCTGATGGATTCTCATTTGATAAGAGAGTGGAAGTACTGATATGTTTCTGAGATGATGTTGGATGTGATGAGGCTGGAATGAAGTTGGAGCACGTTGACGAAAAATAAATCCATTGGTTGTAATCTTCTCTTTCTACTCTTTAATAAAGATATTTGTTGATTTTCCCATACATATGTCTATATCTTGTGTAATGTATTCTTGATGATGTATGTATTTCAAATCTAATCAGTTTGATTTTATTAAGATAATTAGGTATTTTTATATTGTATGTTGTTTTGTTGTTATTTTTTTGTGTTTGCAGGAACCAATCTAGCGGCTTGAGTTGGATTGAGAGTGATGGAAACAATGATAGAGGGAGAAGGAGAGTGAAAAGGATCACACGTAGGCTTTTTCTCATTTCTATATATATCTGCTTGTTTTAGAGAAAATAGTAGTTATATTTCCTCTGTTGTTTTGAGTGAAGGAACACCACACTTAGGGAATTTAGTTTATCCATAGATTAAAATTCCATATAACCAGATTTGATTAAGATAAGTAGATATTTGTATATTGTATGTTGTTTTTTGGTCTCTGTTTGTGTTTGTAGGAATCGATCTAGCGACTTGAGTTGGATTGAGAGCGACGACAACAAAAATAGAAGGAGAAGGAGAGTGAAAAGGATCACAAGTAGGCTCTTTCTCATTTCTGTATATCTGCTTATTTTAGAGAAAATAGTAGTTATCTTTGCTCTATTGTTCTGAGTGAAGGAACACCACTCTCAGGGAATTTAGTTTATCCATAGATTAAAATTCCATATAAAAAATTGGCGACTTCGTTGGGGAGTAATCCTACCATTCCTGGTATTTATTCCTATGTTTATCTTCATTAGTAACATCTACTTTGTGTTATCAATCATTTGAATGAAAAAATTGCATTAGAAGTGTGTTTAGCTGCTTGTTTCATAAGCTTAGTTGCACCCAACGCACTGTTGGTTAGGGTACATTGTGCACTGTGTTCCATTCATGGGTGCTCTGCAACATGTTGTCTTCCATTAGAGACTACGTTTCCCCCTCAACCAACCAAATTCCATCAAAATTTGTGATTTTTTTCAGTTTCAACCACTTGTTTTTTTAATTCTCAAATGTATGATACCTCTTAGAGACCAGTAAACTTTCCTGTTCTTCCTCCTTTGAAAAGTAGTTTATTCAATGTTTCATTAGCTATTTTCTTTATCATTAAAAAATCGAATTCAAAATATTTAATTTTTGAATTAGATCAATTATGTTTTTGAAAGGAAATTTTTGTTTCATTCCTCATTTCCTACAGGAAAATTGTAGTTCCATTGTTCATTTTCCCAAGAGAATTTGTTGTTTCATTCCTCGTTTCTCATAAGAAAACATTTGTTTGATTGATCCGTGCATCTAGTTTCCTTTCATTCATTCAAATTAAAGGGAGCTGAAAAGAAAAACATGCATGTGCATATTGAGAATTGTGTGTGTTGCATAGGAACAAGTTAGGAAATTTACTTTTAGTTTGTGCTCTTTGTTGTATGCTAAAAAACTGATTGCTCTTTCCCTTAGTAGCTAGGATTCTCATTGAAAAAGCTAAATTGAAAAGTTTGCTTATCATTTAGTTTGCATTTTTAGGAATTTCCATTACATCACATGGTGGAACTCAAAGATTTTTTTTTAAACAATATCAACATAAAATTTACATCAATCAACCTAAGAAAGCATTATAACATTAACGCTAACATTTAGAAGGTATAGGCTAGAGACGTGTTCCAACGTCGTTAAACATAGCACTTGTCACTAACTTGTCTACGATACGTTCCGAGTGTGATACCTCACTCCACGTACGTAAGTATATAATAGCTCGTCCACATACCTTTGAGTATATAGGGCAGTGTTCTAGTACGAAAAGTATAAGGGGGTGCTCTCACTGTGCGATTTCACATTAGACAATGCTAATAAGAACTTGGGGCTCCACGTACCTTCAGGTATATTTGGGAGGACAAATTTAGGTTTCTATCCATCCATAAGTAACCGAGTCGACCGCCTTGTAGCTTGTGATACACCAAACCCAGCATTCGGGGAGATTGCCTGCTCATACTTCTTGGTTCGTGAGGAGGTATTCTACAGTTCAAAATTACTTGGTAAAAATTTTGCCTAGAATTACCATTTTATTTGGTTTATTTGTTTTTTTATTAAAATCAATCAGTCATCGTGGAAGAAGAACATCTCTTTCCCCATTGTTTGCGTATATTAGTACTTAAACCACCTTTACCACCGGAAGCCATTTCTGGTCGGCGAAGGTGACATCATTCTACTGAAACCAGTACCTTTGGTGTGACATTAGCATCACATATACCAGATTCTTCTCGAGTCGTTTCTACACATCCTGGTTCATCCACTATTGCCGAGACAGAGTCCTCATAGCTACCTATGGTCACAATCCATCTAATAAGTGAGACCATACCTCCCGAACCCAACATTGTTCAACTGGAAGTTGATCCGGATCCCATTGTTCTTTTACCACAACATCTAGATCCCGAAGTCGAACAACCAGAATTTGTTCCTGTATCGGTCGCTCCATAGTCGATCGTAGCCATTGAGTCTCCCATATTGCACAGTCAACCACCTGAAATATATCTCAAGCCTGACGGAAAAATCCTTCCATCTGGTTTGATTTCAATTGAATAAATAACACAAGACAAAACATCTTCAACTCTAACTCATTTTGGGGAGGAGCTTTATCTTTACAAGACTTTTCCTCAATCACCTTACACTGATCTCTTTGATCTTGTTTCAAATCTAGTTCCTATAGATCCTACAGGGTATACATTGGGTCGTATGACCATGGTTGAGCCAACATCTCCGGTTGTACCATATGTCAAAGTTGCGACAACATCTACTATTTATACCTCATTGATGTTCACCACATCACCAAAGTCACATCTACATGGTGGTCCTTCCGTCCCACCAGGTTACCAATCATTATCTGGAACCTTCTCTGGTGCATCCTCAAACCCATGGACTTCACCCATGTCATCATCTGGTATTCTATCTGGTACATCTCTAATGAGTACTGAACGACTTGATCATTTATATACATCTTCAGTGCAATATCAAGCTGGTCCATCTCGGTATATTCCATCTAGTACAATATCAACTGGACTCCCAACATTTGGAGAACAATATATTCCCTATTATTATACTCCTCATGTTGGGGGACAACCTCTGGTCACCCATTTTGACAGTACTCCATTGATTTATGGTCACCCTAATGTTGGAATGATTGTTTTTCAGTGGCAACCTCTTCTGCCCATTCAAACACAAACGGTTGTGCATTCATATCAACTGGTTCAACCTGTTGCACCCACATCTACTCCACTTGATAATACATCATTACCCATGTTACAGGCTCAGAGTGCTGTAGCTCAACTATATCAGGCGGGTCCTTCCACCCAATATGCTCAAGTATTGGGCCCTCAGGCTCCAACTCCTTCGACTGGTTTACAATAACCGCCTGTATATATAATTTTTCATTCAAAAGCTAGATTAACCTATTATGGGATGTCACAAGCACAACTGGGTCTTACCTATTCACAACCGAGTCCAAGCTATTCTGGTTTTGGCTATAATATTTGTGGGAAGATACCTTGGTAGCCACAACTACAAATGCAAAAACAATCATTCCAATAACAAGTAGCTTACCTAGGTTTTGGTCAACAGAATCCTCAAGCGTTTGCTTATCAAAACAACCCCTATCTGGGTTACCAGCAATAAATTTCTTATGCTGGTTCTCAAAGGCCTATTGCCCAAGTAATTCCATCATATCCTAGCTATGCTCGACCTGACTTAAATTGACAGTTTCCCTTTGTCGCAACTTTAGAATTACATGATTTAAACTGGCTTACCAACGATCCAATCAACTATGCTCCTTGGTGGCTGGTGATACCACATAAATTACCCTTAGATATTCCTAAGTTCAGTGGAAACCCTAGAGAATATCCATCGACACATGTTATGACTTATCATTTATGGTTCTCATCCAAATCCTTAAATGATGACTCCGTTCGACTATGTCTTTTCCAGCATACGCTCACTGGTCCAGACGCGAAGTGGTATATTGAGTTACTACAAGCTTCATTTGATAATTTCACTGCCTTAGATACTACTTTCTTGACCCACTTCCAGTTACCCATATGATATGAAACTTGAACATAAATACCGACCAATTTCAAAAAGATTAATCCTACTCACATTTCTGGTCATATTCATGAGTGGCGTCGTCGTCGTAGAATGGTCAAAACATTTCTTCCTGATAAGATCCTCACTGAGTGGTTCATTAAGTCCTTGCTGCCATCTATCACCAAGGATGTGGCTAAGGGTGGCGTCATCACTGAAGATCAGGTCATTGCTCATGCCTAGTACTTATATTTTATTTATACTTAGTATGGCATGCTCTATGAGAAAATTCCCAATGCGCTGTGATCTAATTTTACTGTTCCTCCTCCGGACTCTCATGCCAGCGACGGTATGATCGGTACTGCAAGCACACATTTCTCTACTGCATATGATCCTGCACCTTCTTCCGAAATTCATGACTTGTCATCTGATAAAGGAAAAAGTGACAAGCAACCCGGAAGTAAGAAAAAGGGGAAAGCGAAGAAAAAGCAAAATTAAAACCCACAGGAATGATCATCTGATCAACAAACTAGAAACAATTAAAAACCTTGTTACCCTTGCATAATATGTAATGAGGAGAACTTTGTTTGAGACTGTCCTCACCGTGCCGAAGTCTCAAAATTTCTTAAGACCTCGACTTCATCTGCTATGTTGACATATCCATTTTTGAATCCAGACACAAATATGGTTGCTACAGATCTAGCTTCTAGTTCCCAAGTGCTTATGCTATCTATAAAAAAGCCAAAAACTAAAGTTTTAGTGTCAACGTGAAATAAAGATTACGGTATTCGATCTACCGATCAACCTACTACCTCGACCACGAATCCATCCACGAAATCTATTCCACCAACTGCTATTCCTGAGTTAACAATAAAGCCACCGTAGGGAGTCGTCCATAAATCGACATTCAATCCTCGAGCCCGAGCTGCTCAAAATTATGATATAGTTGAAGATTTGGCTCAATCCCCTTCAATTATGTTGACACTTGAGGGACTTCAAAATTGTCCCTCCCAGAAGCAGGCTTTGTTTTCAGCAATTGGTGGAATCGATCCGACAGATTCCAATCTTGTAGTATTTAATCATACAGACAATTACCAGCAGAATTGGAATTATCCATCCAAGTAAATGTTCTCAAACACCTCGTTCATCGTACTATTATTGATGAGGGAGAATCTACTTGCATTATGTATCTAAACTGTTGAAAGTCACTTGGCTTGTCGCGCCTATCTCAATTGCCTATGACATTGAAAGCTTTTGACCATCATACATATAAGCCTTGCGGTATCATAAATAACCTGCTATGATTGCGATCGTCTCTACTTATTTTAGAATGATTTCCTTTCCTCATAAAGGTGTTATTACAGTCATCATTCAACTCTCCTTCTTTACCTCCAGTTCCCAAGTAACTGGAAGCGTTTCTTTAGATCACGCACCCCAGCTAGCACTTCAAAACATTGGCGTAAGACTCTTAAAGAATTATTCCCTAATGGGCACCTTTGCATTACCGCTTCCTGCGACGTCGGTAGAAATTGCAAGAATAAATACCTACTGCATGATATCTTTCACTCCATCTGGCTTAAGGAAGATTACCGATGATTCTGAAGATGTTACGCTGGATAAATTCCTACCGTCCACCCCAATTGAGCTGGCATAGAAATCAATCTACATGTCTTGGGCGATGAATCTGAAATCATCGTCGCTCATTGTTTGGGTTGATCAATCATTAGATTTTGGTACTCCATCTCATCCCTTTTCATCCACTTTCTTCACTGATGAGAGCATTATGGAATCCATGATGCTAGAAGGAGAACCATGGGAAGATCATCATCATCGTTCCCATCGTTAGGATTATGAAGAATATAATCTTATTGAACTATATCACCCATCGATCAAAAGTTTCTTTTCGAATTATTTTTTCATTAATGCTATCGAATCTGAGCGAAACTTATCAAATATTGAAGAAACCATTCTATCAATATTTCGACCAAACCCGAAATTGTAGAAAACATTCATCTTAGTGTGTCTTGTTTCCCATTAGAAATCGTAACTTATCTTTCTCTCTTTCGTGAATTTCGAGATATATTTTCTTGGTATTATGAGGAAATTCCATGCATATATACTAGTATCATTAAACACACTATTAAAATGTACCCTGATGTAAACCGGTACGTCAATGCCTTCATCCTATTCATCCGAAGAAGGATGGTGCCATTAAAGCAAAATTTGAAAAACTTTTGCATGCTGGTTTCGTTTACCTTGTTTCGCTAATTGATTGGGTTTCCAACATTGTTCCTGTCATGAAGAAATAAGGGAAAATTAGAGTGTGTGTCAATTATCGGGATGTCGGTCTTTCTTGTCCAAGAGAGAACTATCCTAATCCCTTTATCGACCAAATTATTGATGATTGTACTGGGTGTGAAATATTTTCGTTCATGGATGGATTCTCCGGTTATAATAAAATCAATATCCTTCCAGAGGACTATTATAAGACAACATCCATCTGTCCTTGGGGTACATTCTCTTATCATAAACTCCCATTTGGTTTAATGGATTATGATTTCAATGGCATCAAGCACATTTTTCAACCTTATCTAGATGATTTACCCGTGCATTCATGAAATTAGAATGATCACCCAACTCATTGAGAGCTATATTTTTATGCTGCCGACACTACAAAATACGCCTCAATCCACACAAATGTGTGTTTTGTGTTGGTTCTGGTTGTTTGCTTGGATTCGTCGTCTCAAAATAAGGAATTCAAATCGACCCACTAAAGGTTCGATCCATTCTTGATTTTCCTGTGCCATCAAATTTACTTCAGTTACAGAAACTTCAAGGAAAGGATAACTTCCTAAGGAGGTTCATACCCAACTATGCCAAAATGGATAAATGATTTACTTGACTCTTGAAAAAGGGGGTTCCCTTCCATTGGGATAAGGTTGCGCAAGATTATTTTGATGCTGCCAAGGATACACTGGTCCGGGCGTCATTAATGTATCCCCCCAATTATCAAAGTGATTATTTATTATATATCACAGTGGAAGATACGACCGTTGCTATGGTATTGGTCCAAGAAGAAGATGGGATATAACATATGATATATTATTTGAGTCATAATCTCAATGATATAGAAGTGAAGTATTCATACTTCGAAAATACCGCCTTGGCAGCTGTTCAAGCTATCAAAATATTTCGCCATTATATCATTCTCTAGAAGACCATTTTCATTTCAGATTGCAACCCCATGACATAAATTTTGTCACATCAATTGCTGGGGGGAAAATATTCAAAATGGATCGTCATTTTGTAGGAATTTGATTTGAATTCATAAAATCTGAGTCAAAGAAGTATTTAGTTTTGGCTGAGCTTCTCTACGACCTCCCCTCTGATAGTACTGATACTACATCAGAACCATCAATTCCTGATGAGTCTCTGTTTCTGATCGGATCATCTGATCCTTGGTATGGGGATTTTACCATTTATCTCCAAACCCAGATTTCCGGCCTAATACCTCTCACTCTCAACGACGACGTATTCAATACCAAGCCAAAGATTATCTGATCATCGGTGATACACTTTATCGTCATGGTTTCGATACGATTTTAAGGAGGTGCCTCACTCATGAGGAGGCCGAAAAGGTTCTAAATGATTTTCATGCTGGGGATTTTGGTAGAAACTTTTACGGATATGCTACCACACATAATATTCTCCGCATCGGTTACTTTTGGCCTACCATATTTCGCGACTGTATCCTCGCGGTCAGAAGTTGTCATGCATGCCAGATATTTGATCGTAAAATACACAAACCGCTAGTGCCGATGCATCCTGTTATCACTGTGGGTCCATTTGAAAAATGGGGCATTGACTTCATGACCTGCAACCCTCGTTTGTCCAGGGGACATGGTTATATTATTTTCACAGTAGACTACTTTACCAAGTGGGATAAAGCCATGCCTACATTCAATAACACATGTGAAACAACTACATTATTCTTTCTCAATAATTTCATCTCACAATTTGGTGTTCCACAAGCTATAGTCACAGATCATGGTAAGAATTTTCACAATCGCACGATGAATGAGTTGACTTCCAAATTAGTATTGTCGCATGAAATTTATACTCCTTATTATCCACAATCAAATGGACAAGTTGAATCCATTAACAATATTCTTAAATGAATGCTTCAACAAATGATAGGAGTTCATAAACGAAATTGGCATTTAATCCTGTACTCGACTTTGTGGGCATATCAGACCTTGATGAGAAATGCAACCAAATTTATCCCCTTTCAATTAGCGTATGGTCTGGAAGCTATCTTGCCTATCCAATGTCAAATACCGTCGTTAAAACTCGTTGTTGACTTGTTACCTGACACCTCTACTGAAGAAGCACGTATTTTTAACCTCATCCATCTTGATGAAATTCTTTGTGAAGCCACATTGGCCAATGAAGTGCATAAGAGACGAATTAAGGTGCAATGCAACCAACATGTCCAGCCTCGCGTCTTCTCAGAGGGTGATCTAGTCTTACTTTATGATCAGGAATCTAATGTAATTGGTACATGAAGATTTGAACCATCATGGCATGGCCCTTATATTTTCAAAAGAGTTCTTGCTAAGGGTGTCTATGAGTTAGTATATTATAATGGAATTCCATTAGTGCAACCTCGAAATGGGTTGTATCTTAAACATTACTATGCTTAAACACAAGCATAATAAACTTTTGTATTATATTGTATATATGCTTTTGACTTGCATTTACCGTTTTAGTTTGTTTTTCTATAGTTTTATTGAAGTTAGTAATCCACTTTACACTTCATCGCAGATGTCTAAATCTTTGGAACCATTTTTTGGGTATGCTAATGGCGCTAGTTGTAGTACGCAAAATATATCCTTTGCAGCATGGGCCATTTTTGCTCCGAGCAGCGAGTTAGTGAGTTTTCAAGGGATTTGTATCAATCGATCTACAAACAATATCACTGAGTATAGCACGTTGATTGAACTTCTCTCTTATGCCATTTCATTTGGTATTAACCACATCATCATTAGGTTAGAATCAAAACTTTTTTTACTACAACTTACTAGCATTTATTTTGTTAGAAGTCCAACACTGCATCATATGTTCCTAAGAGTTTGAATTTTGGAAAGACACTTTGATTACATTCAATATCAACACATTTCCATAAATTTTAACACATTAACTGATTCCTTAGAAAATTATTTTTTAAACGGACATTTGCAACACATGTAAAGACATTTTTTCAATTCACATCACATAATTGAATAGGTTTTCTCAATAAACATAGGAAAAAACTGAAAAAAATATATAGATAGTTTTAGGTTTTTACAAAATTTGTGCCCAAGACACATTGGTCATCTGACCTCAAAATGTATGCAAAATGTCGAAGTAAACTAGTGATGCTCATGATAACAAGCTATTGATCTAGCTATCCTATGCAATAACCACATCCAATGGTTAGGAATGCCAATAGTGTGGCGTTGTAGTCTCATAGGTAACTCTTGGATCTGGCAATCCAGAATCCCAAGATTCAATCCCTCCATGTGCTGCTGTAGCTCAAAAAGAGTCTCGGTCATATCTAAATCCCAAAGGAATTATCTCTCGACAAACCTCTCTACTAGTTCATCTACTCCCTACTCTAGCTGACCCACTAGTTGAACTCGACCCACATCTATATACATCAAAACTTTAATTTAGTCTCGGGAAAAATCAAAATAAAAACACATGTGAAACCTTAGAAAAAAAAAACACAGTTAAAACATTCTTACCAGTTGCACCTCGTTGAGCGACGTCTCGTAGAATCAAGTCTGGATCTCCTCAGAAATCTACGCCTGCGTATGCATACTAATATATGGAAATCATCTATCGTGTAAACCACATAAATAATGAAATAGAGAATATGATGGTAAATTCACCAGTATGTCTAGAAATCAATTCAATCCAACTCTACATCTGTGGATTTCTAAGGTTAGATATGCCTAGTGTAACATGCTATGGCTGCATCAATGAAATCCGATCTAAAGTGAAGGAAATCAGGATCGAGCCATAGTTGAAATTATTCATCCTTCCTCCCTTTTCTTTGGTCATCTATTATTTCATCTGAAAGAGAACAACTTCTGGCTATTTAAATATTGTTGGTTCTAAACACTCGAGTGCATACTGCATGTATGATCTTCTTGCCACATGTAGTGTAGTGGAACCGACAAGCTTTGCGATAGTAAACAGAATGGTCCTCAAAGGTTGATCACATACATCACAGATATTTATTTCCCCATCTTTACTTGGTTCAGTCCTTGGATGGCAGTGTTGCAGTATGTAATCTCTCATTGTCTCTCCTCCAAGAGCAGAACCTCAAAGAGAAATGGGAGAACCTCGCCTCGATAATCCAGTGACAAAATAAATTTCCTCCACTAATATTGGGAGCACTTTGTCCCCAATGTGAAAAGCCTATAATACCAGATCCCATGAACGAACTAGGAACTCCAATAGTTCAATTTTCTGCCTCATGCCTAACAGTTTGGAGTATTTAAGCAACCCGCAATCTCTTAGGGCTCTTACTGTACCCGAATAATTTAGGGAAATCATATTTTGTTCTTCATGTTCTCTTTCTCGCCACATAATCATCATTTTGATTCGATGAATACCTTAAACACAATCATAAGCTTCATTAGGATCCATTCATGCAAAAAACTTGGGAAATTTTGGGCACATAGCAAGAAACAAAAATGAGAATTACGCCCAACGCATCCCAGGTCAAGGGATAGAGCGTTGTAGTGCATCTAGCCTTCAATTTTAGTGCATTGAAATGCACCTTTCGACATTCAAGGGCGCATTTCCCTCTGAGCGTAGTAGATTTACCCTAAGGGGATAAAAACTCTAAAAGTTGACCATGAAATGTAATGAAAATGATACTAAAAGAAAGAGAAGGTTCATAGCTCCAACCTGGATCGATCGGTAAGAGAAATTGTCCACAGGAACTGTCGCAATCAACCACTGAAGTTTAGATCTCCTAATTTTCAAATTGTAACTTTGGAATGGTAAAAATGAATGGTAAAAACTCTTTTAATTAGTCAACTTGATTATTTTAAATAATGTTTAATGCTATGAATATGGTTTTTTATTCATTTTTTATATGCAACAAGTATTTTTAATCCGTTTGATGGTTTTCTGAACAAGTTTTATAACTGATACAGTGAGATTAGTCGTGCACAATTATTCAAGAATGATTTGACCACAAAGCATACTTTTATCCTTCTTTTACAAGCCTTGATAAAAATGAAAAATATTTGAAGCACACTTTTATCTCTTTTTCGAGCTTCGATAATTTCGAAAAAGGAATCCCCTGAAGTCTTCTTTTAGTTCTTTTTAGACTTTGATAATGTGAAAATATTGCCGAGCATTTGTCTTTTTGAGCTCGTAAAACTAAATGAAACAACATCTACTAAGTATAAGTTTAAACCTTTTTCGGACTAAGATAGGTTTTTTACGAAAAAGGAAAACCTTAGTTGAACATGGCTAAGAGGTTTTCTCAGGTATCATTTTACACTATTTTGGACCTGAGCGACAAATTTATGAAAAAGGACTCATGGAGTTTTATTTTTTTCCTCTTTTTCAAACTCTCTAAACATGAAAAAGAATCGGGTTTTCACTATCATTAGACTCGTTAAAACATAATATAGTTACAGACTTGTTGATCATGGAATGAATCAAGTTTCATTTATCGCTAGACTCGTTAAATTATTAAATGGCAATGGATTCAACCGAAGGGTTGAATTATAGATCAAGCATATCTTACCCTCCTCAATCTTGTTAAAAATTAAAGAGGTACTGGTTGAAAAATGACCGGGGAAAATTTTGGAAAAATAAAAGAACACTTTATGGTAGTAGGTCACTCTTGAACATGACACTTTCACTCCATCACAATGAATTTTGGGTTGCGTAATCTTCTTGACGGTTCGTCATACCTTCACTTCGGTTTTGGGTCAATGCTGCCAACTCAACTGAGTGTCGCCGATATGTTCAAGAGAAGTCATCCAATAAATCCTCATCTCTCTGCAATACTCATAAACCTTCATTTTCATGACAGTCATCCTTGAACATTTCTATATCAAGTCACATTTTGTCTCCGAAATCAGTAACTCTCATTTCACGATAAAGTTTCTTCCTGTCGACATCAGCTCCAAGAAGTTTACTTAGAAACATCTTCCAGTACCCTGAGGCTTGCTACATCATCAACAAGTTTCTCATTTCCAGACCTTTGACTGAAAGATTTTGTTTGGCATTTGACAACAAATCATATATTCACACCTTGAAAATTGTACTGCAGTACCTTGAGAGCCATTAACATCGATGGTGGTTTTCTCGCATCTGTTAACCACTCACATCGTTGGCTAGTAATCAGACAATGTCTTCCCATGTTTGACTTCAAATCATATATTTTCATGGTTATACTTGTACCTAAACGATCGAGTGAATGAGATAAGAAGACCGTGGATGTAGTTTCATCCATCCAGGCTACGATTTCAGGATTGTTGTACACATCATCTGTACTATGGCTTTACATACAAACCATCATACGAACATGGGCCTATATCTGTAGGCATGTCTATATTAGGCAACATTCCAATGTAGATGAATTTTTGAATTATGTACATGTTATGATAGTTTTGTGCTGAGCATGGGTATGCCTCCCTCGACAATTCGTGATCAAGATGAAAATATCATGATGTAATGTATTGCAATTTTGATACAGGTCACCGTCTGCTTCAGATCCTACTCATCACATCGTAAAGCATCTCATCCAAATAATATTATTATTTTGACTTCATGATTTAGTGGGCAACTATTATAGGTCAATTTGGGCATCATCCCCCAAGACCTGGTCAAACTGGACGTCATCCCCCCAGACCAATGAAGAGGGTCTATCATACCCTTATATTTCAGTTGCGATATGCCCTAAGTGAAGACATTCCATTTATGGCTTCTATTGTGAGATTTCCAAGGTTTGAAGTATATATTATATGACCCACTGACTCACCAACGCTCCTCTGCAAGGGACTAACTGCGTTGTAGTGCCAATACCTCCATGCAAGGGTGCACTGCAGTGCACTTCCCAACACTCAAGGGTGTGTTGGTCACCTGGGAGCAGAATTGTCATTGTTCGGGAATCTCCACATGGCCAGTGCCTTCTAGAAGAGTCCATAGGTGTCATACTTCAAATCTAAGTTTCCATCTAACACCTCTGAACTTGGAAACATGTCTTTCCTATTATTATAAAGCCATTAAATGAGAAACTATTATCAGTATCCCTATAAATTGAACACTTATCTAAGTGTTAGGGAGGAAGAATTTTGTGCAAAGTTATGCTGTTGGATTTTCATTTGATAAGAGAGTGGAAGTATTGATATGCTGTTGAGATGATGCTAGATGTCGTGAGGCTGGAATGAAATTGGAGCAGGTTGATGAAAAATCGATCCATTGGTTATAATATTCTTCTCCTACTCTTTAATAAAGATATCTGTTGATTTTCCCATACATATGTCTATATCTTGTGCAATGTATTTTTAAGGATGTATGTATTTCAGATCTAATCAATTTGATTTGATTAAGATAAGTAGATATTTTTATATTGTATATTGTTTGCTGTTCTCTATTTGTGTTTGAAGGAATTGATCTAGTAGCTTGAGTTGGATTGAGAGCGATGACAACAAAGACAAAAGGAGAAGGAGAGAAAAAAGGATCACAAGCAGGCTCTTTCTCATTTCTGTATATCTTCTTGTTTTAGAGAAAATAGTAGTTATCTTTCCTCTGTTGTTCTGAGTGAAGGAACATCACACGCAGGGAATTTAGTTTATACGTAGATTAAAATTCCATATAACACCTTGGATTAATGTTATAAACCCTACGAATAATATTATATACTAGGAATATGAACCCTTAAATTAATAAAACCAAGGGATTGATATTATAAACCTAAGGGATTAATTCTAAAACCCCAAGGGATTATAAATCCAAGGGAATAATATTATACCAAATGGATTAATATTTTAAAACCAAGGCATATGAGCCCTAAGATAAATATTATAAACCCTAAAATAAACATGGTTGACCACTGTTGATTTTCATATTGAGATAACCTTTGTCACAATGTGACATTGGATCATGGATGACCATGATTGAACATGGTTGTCGATGGTTGAAAATGGTTGACCATGGTTTATTTTCATATTTAGACAATCTTTGTCATAGTGTGACGTTGATCAATGGATGACCATGATTATAAACCCAGGGGATTTATATGAAACCCTAGGATTAATAATATAAATCGTATGAATAATATTATACCCTAGGAATATGAACCCTTAGATTAATAATCCTAAGGGATTGATATTATAAAACCAAGGGATCAATACTAAAACCGCAAGGGATTATAAACGTGAGGGAGTAATATTAAACCGAAGGGATTAATATTATAAACCCAAGGTATATAAACCCTATATTAAAAATGGTTTCCCACGGTTTATTTTCACATTGAGACAACCTTTGTCTCAATGTGACATTGGAGCATGGTTGACCATGATTTATTTTCATATCGAGACAATCTTTGTCACAATGTGACGTTGGACTGTGGTTAACTATGGTTGATTTTCATATTGAGATAATCTTTCTCATAATGTGATGTTGCACCATGGTTGACCACAATTGACAATGTTTGACCAATGGTCCAACGTCATAATGTGATGTTGGACCATTGTATACCATGGCTAACCATGATTGACCTTAATTGAAAATGGTCAACCATGTTTGACCAATGTTAACCATGCTTGACCATACTTGACCATGGTTGACCGTGATTGATTTCCATTTTGAGAAAATATTATGATAAACCCTAAGAAAAATAAAAATAATATAAATTTAATTGACATAAACAATTATAAATCTCAAACATAGCTCATAAAACCATTACTCGATCTCCTAAAACAAAAACAAAAAAATATCATATTAACTTTTCAACTCTCACAGGAACAAAGGAAGAACACTTTAAACTTTTATATTGTGACAAGAATAAAAGAAGAACAATAAAACTTTCACAATAATATGTAACTTTCACCAAAAAATGAATCAAATGAAGAGGATGAGATAAATGTTTTATTTCAATTATTATTTTTAATGAATGAAAAAATCCCAAAAAAATACACAGATATTCATAAAATTGATTTAAGCTAATAAATTAAAATTCTTACACAAACTAGTTCTAACACAATCACATTAATACATGTGATTGATGTACGTGGATAGGCTTAGACTTATATCAACCAAATTCAATATTAACTTATAAAACTTAATTATTAATTCCTTATAACTTTAATGTTGTAAAACTTTATGTCCTTCAATATTGAATACTTCAAAATATTAAAAATAAAATAAAGGGGAATAATTTTATTATAAATAAATTTAAATGAAATAATTAAAAATTCTACATAGAATAAAAATATCAAATGACCTGAGTACTTAATAAATTCAAATTTAAAATAAATTTAAATTAAATTATAACAAATAATATAATATTAATAATGATTTCATTAATTAAGAATTAGGGCAGAAACCCTAAGGCAAACCATAAACACTTTTTTAAATCACTATAACTAATTGATAAAGTCAAATTTTTGTAATAATAAAAAATAATATAATATTAATAATGATTTCATTAATTAAGAATTAGGGCATAAACCCTAATGCAAATGGTAGGCGCTTTTCTTAAATCACTGTGACGAATTGATACAATTAAACCATCCACACATTTTTTGCGAACAGGTCCTGAAATTAATTGGGCACATGTTCTTTCCATAGAATTGTAGAATTACCAACGTTTATAAGGACACTTTCCACTCATTTATAAAATTATAAACCCAATCTTGCTCACAAGACAAATCACACGTTTGTTATAAAATTAATGCGTTAACCCAAAATATAAGTCAATTATTTCTTATCACACTGTATAGTTATTTATATTGCAGAAAAATCAGACTCGACCTTGGGAAATCCCAAGTGATTTGTGTTGCAAGAGGAGGAATAAAACTTTCGGACACAGTGGTTGACAACCACATTAACTATATGTGTTAATATTTATAAGCATGAATGGTTTATTCTCAATTATTGAGAGGATATTTATAACAACCTTTGATGGGTGTGAATTATAACATCATGTTTTAAATAATTTTTTTAAATAATAATTATTGAAAGAAAGAAATAAATTATTTTAACGTTTACGAAACTAAAGATAGTTTATTGGACAAATTCTTTCTTTATCTGGCTCTTGTATTCAACGATTTTCCTGCAAAGTTTCACAATATACTCTCCCATCTTCTCAACAAAAATCCTCACTGAATAGAGCTAGCCACCAAAATATCTGCATAACTTTCCCTGTTGTCTTTGAAGGCCTCACATTCTAAAATGTAATGTTTTTCTATTTCCATTTTTCCGGAAGAGAAAATTATACATACTCTTTCCTCCCAAACTTCTTTTGGCCTTATCTACTGCCCTATTTCACAAAGAAGTTGATGAGAATTAGTCCTTAATTGAGCAATAAGAATTTTGGCTCTCTAATAAATATTGGCCCCTATGTACGCTTTTTGTTGATGATTATGAGTGTGAGTAAACTCTTCAATATAATACTTTTTCTTTCTCCCAAGTTCCTTCTCCCAAGTACATTTGTGGAACTTATCCATAACAAAAGTTTTTATCGCTTTACTGTTTGTGGGACACATGCTCAAGAAAATGCCCCATTTTTTAAACCATTTGTTATTTTTCCGCATCCAAGTCTTCTTTCTTTTACACAATATGTCATTAAACACAACCGTAGGCCATCTTCTCTCTTCCATTTTCTCATTTTTTTTAAATACCTTATGACCTGCACCATAGAAATTGCTTCAATAGGAGCAACCCCTATTTCACTTAACAAGATAGCATAAGGATCTGCACTTTTAGTTTTGAATTTGCTTGTAATCAAACACTTTTGAATTTTCTCAATTTGTTTCCACTGCACGTCGGATGTACAACCGGCCCATAGTTCACAACCATAGAGAATCACCAGAATCACTAAAAGCCCAAAAAGAGTTAGAGTGGTTTTCTAGTCCCATAACTCTTCCTCTCTACACCTATTTTGAAAAGCATAAAATGCTTTCCAACCCCCCAAAGTTTTTTTCTTTCTACATCCATCCCATGTTAGATTTCTGTTGAAGTCAATTCTGAGGTATTTGTAATCCGTAACTTCTTCCAGAATGCTGCCTTCAAATTAGAACTTATGTTGGTTATATTTTACTTTTTTAGAGAAAACCACTACTTTCGTTTTGTTGATATTGATTTTCATCCCCACAGTTCTACAAAAATTCTCCAGGGAAAGTAAGTGCTCTTACAAACCAAGAGCAAATTTAGCAATCAGAATAAGGTCATCTATGTACAAAAGAAGTATTATAACAAAATTTCCCAAATGGATATTGTCACCCCCTTGTGAATTTAGCCATTCTTCAAGCTTGTTGATATATAAACCAAAGAGGATAGGAGACAATGGGCAACGTTGTTTGACCCCGCTATCACTTCTAAAATTTTCAGAAATGCCTGTTGAAGTTCTAGTTCTGACTTTCACCTCTTCATACAACCTATGCAAAACTGCTCTCAAATGCCTAGGAACCCAAAGTCCCTCCATTCTGTGACAAATCTTATCCCTAGGAACTGTGTTAAAGGCTTTTCTGAAATCAACAAAGCAACAAGAGACTTCTTCCTTTTTCTCACAAACTTTTTCAATGATGTGACTTAAAGTTATACCATGATCAACTATGGAATGTTTAGGTCTAAACCCTTCTTTCCCTTTATCATGTTTATCTCTATCTTCTACCCACTTGCTGATTTTATTTTCTAACATGCTTCCAAATAACTTTGAAAACAAGGGGTTTATCATTATGGTCCTATAATTGGAGGGATTATTGACGTCACCACTCCTGAAAAGAGGTATTTTCATACTAGTTTTCCAATCTGTGTGGAACCCCTGTTATAAGATGTTGTCGAAAGTTTTTGTAATGTGAGGTGCAAGAGTTTTTAAGCCCCAATTTAGATACTCTACTTGGAGTTCAGCTAAGTCTTTTTCTTTTCCAACACCCAACTTCTTGATACCCATCTCTACCTCTTGCACTGTGAAGAGTTTTGTATTAGTGTTGACCAAGGGAGGAGGGTCAACCTTGGGATCCTAATCATAGAGTTGTCTTGCATATTCAAACCATTTAGAAGCTGTAATATTGTTTTCAGTTTGTATCTTTCTTGGTTGGGGCTTCTTCCAAAATAATTTGTGGTTATTTTTCCCAAGAAAGATTTGTTATTCTCTACTTGAAACCAAGAAATCAACCTTTTTCTTTCTTAATATCTGCTTGTAAGCATTGGGCTTTATGTTATCCTTGCTTGACTCTTTCCACATTATATTTTCCTTTTTTCATTCCTTGTCAAACCGGGCATTAACTGAAAAGAAATTTGTTTAAGACTTCTTAATTTTTTCTCCTTTTCACTCTACAAGTGCGCTTTGAATTAAATGTGTTAATTTGTGACTATGAAGGTTGTGAAATGGGATTTTCTCTTTCTCGAAGAGCCTCTCTAGTGTTATTTTGAATGTATTACAAATTTTTGGAGTCAAAATACTTCTGCCCTTTGGAAGATTTTGTTGAACACACAATTTTTTTGACCCTAAATGCTTCTTTTCGGACCAAGAGAAACTTAAATAAATTAGCTTGTGATCTGATTTTATGTCCCAAAACTGATCTCCAATTGAAAATTCCTCCATTTTCTCACACAAACTATGTGAGCAAATTACATAGTCTACTACACTTTCTCCATTGTAAGTATTGCAAGTGAAATTATGAGACTTTACTCATCTAGTCAAACCATTACACATGACTAAATCAAAAGCCCCGAATAGAGTAAGAAATTGTTGACTAAAGAGATTGCAACCCTTTTCCTCTGAAATTATTTCTTACTGGTGATTACTCTTTCAGTAAGGAAGATAGGGTCACAATCTTCTTTACAAAAAAGAATGCTAGCTTGCTCACTTGCAGTCCTAGCATTGAAATCACCCACTATAATGACTTCACCTAGCTGAGAATATGTTGCAATATATGCTTGCAATGCAACACATGGATGTTTTTGGTCAAGCCCTCTACTTTTGTGTATTTTTGAAACTTGTGGTGCAAAATAGCATGTTGCAATTATGATGTGATTTCCATTTTCTGATATTTTAAACTAAATGAATTGTTTATTTGAGTCTTATTTTTCTAGTTGAATGAAATGACCTTCTTTTTCTCTCACTAATACCATGATACCCCGTGTCCTTTTCCATTCCTTGCTGCGTTGTTCCACACTGCCATCTTCCAGATTTTGTCAAACAAAGGTGTCTTGCACCCTTGATGCTCATGTGTTTCTATGAGGCAAATTATGTCTCTATCTTCTGCAATAGGTGCTAACTGAGGTCCTCGTCCCCATGGGTAACCTATGCAGTTCCAACAAACTAAAATTAAGGAAACTTGGGTATGTCTTTATTGCTATTTGTTTTGACATGTAAGACTCATAGATGAGTCTTTGTCCCTTCTTTCCCATACTGACCTTGCTTCCTGATTTCCTACTAAAGAGTTTGTTGTCTCTTTTTTATTATCATCTTGTTTTCCTATTTTGGAAGGAGGTCCAAATTGCGCTACCACAACTTTTGGTCCAGGTGGATATCGGTGGCCACCCACCTATTCCATCTGGACCCACATCATTAATTCTTTTAGTTTTTCACTTCAAGCAGTTTACTATTTTTAGCAGGTTTTTAGGTCCTGCACTCCCAGAGTTGTTTTGGGGCCCTAATGATCTAGGTGGATATTGGTGGCTGCCCACCTATTCCATTTGAAACACCACCATCAGTTCTTTCAGTTTTTTAGTTTCAACACAACTTACTATTTTTAGTAGATCCTGAACTTCCAGTGCTGTTTTGAGGCCCTAAACAACATTTTTTGGGAAAAACATGAGCAACATGTCCATCGAATGATGTTGCTAATAAAAAAAGTTGTACTCCTTTGATTTATCTTTCTAACGAGCTATTGATCGCGTTGAATGGAGATCGGATGCCAAAGTTATGTCCCCG
This sequence comes from Pinus albicaulis, assembly GCA_034641835.2. Taxonomy (NCBI): domain Eukaryota; kingdom Viridiplantae; phylum Streptophyta; class Pinopsida; order Pinales; family Pinaceae; genus Pinus; species Pinus albicaulis. The sequence goes on along the minus strand of CM076569.1, from coordinate 346,969,212 downwards.
GGAAGTTGAAACACCAATTTACCGAAACGAGACCCACAATTTTGGTGCTTCATCTCCTAGGGTTGGGTTTTTGGACGTTTCGGGTTTTACATTATTTCTCAACAATAAATAGGCATTTGAGCCTCATTGTTACACAATGGAGGAGCCTGTAGCCATCACATCTCTTCTCAGAGATATGCTACCAGTGCCCTCGCTCATCTATTTCCATTATGTCTATAATAAGCTTTTGAGCCTCAATGTAACACAGTTCAGAGGCCTGTAGCTCCCACATCTCTTCTTAGAGATAGGCTACCAGTGCCCTGGCTCGTCTATTTGCATTATGTATGTAATAGGCCTTCAAGCCTCAATGTAACACAATTCAGAGGCCTGTAGCCACCACATCTCTTCTCATAGATACATTACCAGCGCCCTAGCTAGTTTCCATTATATATGTAAGCCTAATTCAGTCATTCTTTTATTAATAAAATGAAGCATTATTTCCTCTGCATCTCTGTGTTTATGGATATATGTGTATTTTGTTACATTCCTGCATAAATCTAGATCAATGGTATCAGAGCTGTATGCTCTTTCTCTGCTTTTCTTTGTATGTCCCCAACGCAGTTAGGGTATAAGGAGTTAGAGCTCGATCTAGTTCAACCATCACAAGATCAGCCTTGCAAACCCAAACGAACCCCATGGCGGAAGGAAAGAAATATGAGGGAGTAGGAGATCCTATCAAAATATTGCTCGAGGAGGCCCTCGAGAAAAAAGGAACGCGATGATGAATAAATTTGCTCAGATCCTTCAACGACTTCCCATCAATGGCACATTTACATCCAGCACATCCGCCAACAGGTCTGCGACATCCTGGACAAATCCGATACCAAGTTCAGCATAATTCTCCCCCCCATGGAGGAACTTAATGCAATGGGGACCATTTCTTCCTAAGGAGGGAGGTATGATTCAGGTGGATATTAGTGGATGCCCACCTATTCCATCTGGACCCGCACCATCAATTCTTTTAGTTTTTCACTTCCAGCAGCTTACTATTTTTAGTAGGTTTTTGGGTCTTGAACTCCCACAGACGTTTTGGGGCCCTAATGATCCAGGTGGATATTGTTGGCCACCCATCTATTCCATTTGAAACACCACCATCAGTTCTTTCAGTTTTTCAATTTCAACACAAATTACTATTTTTAGCAGTTTTTCAGGTCCTGAACTTCTGGAGCCGTTTTGAGGCCCTAAATGACATTTTTTGGGAAAACAGGGAGCAATATGGGTCCATGGATAGATGTTTCTCACATCAAAAGTTTTACTCCTCAGATTTATATTTATAACGAGCTATTGAGCACGTCAAATGGAGATCATATGCTAAAGTTACATCCCGGGGAAGTTGAAACAGAAATTTACCCAAACAAGACCCATCGTTTTGGTGCTTCATCTCCTAGGGTTAGGTTTTTGGATGTTTCGGGTTTTACATTGTTTCTCAACAATAAATAGGTCTTCGAACCTCATTGTAACGCAGTGGAGGGGCCTGTAGCCATCACATCTCTTCTTAGAGATACACTACCAGTGCTCTTACTCATTTATTTCCATTATGTCTGTAATAAGCCTTCGAGCCTCAATGTAACACAGTTCAAAGGCTTGTAGCTGCCACATCTCTTCTCAGAGATACACCACCAGTGCCCTCACTCATCTATTTCCATTATGTCTGTAATAGGCCTTCGAGCCTCAATGTTACACAATTCAGAGGCCTGTAGCTGCCACATCTCTTCTTAGAGATACACTACCAACGCCCTAGCTAGTTTTGACATGCAAGACTCATAGTTGAGTCTTTATCCCTGATTTCCCATACTGACCTTGCTTCCTGATTTCCTATTAAAGAGTTTGTTGTCTCATTTTTATTATCATCTTGTTTCCTTGTTTTGGAATGAGGTTCAAATCATGCTATCACAACTTTACCCTTATAAATAAATGCTCTCTTTCCCTCATCTCTTTCTGCCTAACTTTTGACATTCCTCTCTCCTTTCCTCTTGTTTTCTTACAGTTAAATCTTCTTCTATAAAAATCGAGAACCCTCAAGAGCTGCTTCTTGATTAGTATGATATCTTTATCACACAAGCTAGGCATGATGACTCTTATGGGCCTAGCTTTCTCACTGTTAAACTTTCCTATCCTCCATACTTGGCATATTTTTCCTTGCCATAACAACTTGTCTTTCAAGAAGTCCCTTGCAAGTTCAAAAGTAGATTCGTTTTTCCCATAGTCTTTCTCCCATTTAATAATTATGTTTGTTGCTCTATCTTTCCTTTCCTTGTTTTCTATATCCCGCATGTTTTCGACCTGAATGTTTTCTTCTCCTTCCCTATTAGCAGAATTGTTAATAAATTCAGCCCAAGTTTTGAAAATTTTTGTGGAACCTACTTTCCTTTCTTATTTTTTTGTCTCTTCATGGTTGTCTATTTGGGCAACCACTTTCCCTTTATCTTGGGATGGTTTCACATTCACCACCTCTATACTCTCCACTACAAATTTATTCATGTAAATATTCTTTCATGCATTGCCATTTTGTATTCCCTATTAGGAGAGCTTCATGTAGCAATGCCACTTGCTCCTTCAAAATTTTATTGCTTTCTGCTAAAGCCTCGTTCTCAGTTGTTATTACAATAATTGTATGATCCCTTTTGTGCTCTTTAGCTTCTAAAAACTCCAACTTTTTTTTTGTTTTCGCTTAATAATTCTTTCACATAGAAATCAGATGACCAAGTGAGAGGTGTGGATGTGGGACTATACAAGGCAGAATCATCGATGACTTTTCCTCTAGGTCTGTTGTTGCCATATGCTTGCAAAGGGGACTTGTTTGAATATTTCTTATTACAAAGGGCCCAAGTATTTTCCCTTTTAAACCTTTTTTTCCTTGTCTTCTCCCATTTTAGATGGGCTAGTATTTGTTTTAAAATGCCCCGATACTGTTTGGCATTGACCCAAACCCACTTCCCAACTTTGGCTGATGAGGAATTTTTCACTTGTCCTAGATCATTTTTTTTCACAGGTTCTGAGAATTTTTCTCAGAATATCATGTTTGAATGCATTAAGCTCCAACCCCTTCACTGCTATAGTGCCAAATTCCTAATTCTTCAGTTTCGAACTGTGCCTCTCTCAAACCCAAACCCAAACCATAATAGTGAACTGCAATGCCAAAAAATAGAGCCAGAACCATAGAAAAGTGCAACCGTCCAAAATTTATAGTCTACAACAAAGAGACTTCAAATCTACATCCAACACAGTTCATTCAATCTTCTTGAAATTACTGTCATGGGAACCTTAAATTTCTCTATTTTGTACCGATAATATTTCAAATCTGTGGCCAATGTTGTCATGAAAAGAGATTGTTTGAATGCAGAAGTCATGAAAAGAGATTGTTTGTTCAAAGCAAGACCTTTTTCCTGGATTTACTGATGAGCTTCTTTATGAACATGCTTAATTTCTTTCAACTCCCTTGTATCTTGGATGGATGTGATTGTGAATCGAAGTACTGACTAGAACCACTCCGGTCAATTATAGATTAGTGCCTTTCCATTGGTTTACATTGAATATGTTGAGTAATTTTTCTTTTGGATGGGTGTGACACAATACAAGTTTAAAGAATTCATTTTCTATTTCAACATAGATTGAGACAAGTTTTTTCATAGAGATATATTTTGTTATTTATATGCTTATTCAAATTAAACATGACATCAAGAAATTGATGTTAATACATTTTTTTGTCCAGATTTATGCAAACTTTTTATTTTTATTTTTTCCGCTCCCTATAATGCTTAGTATTGACTACCCTGATAAACCATACATGACTTGTTATCATGAAATCATTTACCTTTTCACAGGGAGGATCTTTATTAAATTAGCTAATTGATTTGGTTTGAACCACATCCTTTTAATGGTTTTTCTATGATTTTGTTGAATATAAAATTGGCTTTCAATATTTCTGAGGATTAAGTTCGAAGTTAGAATTTTCACTAAAATGAAAAACAAGAATACAATTATTTTATTGTTCAGATGAAAAGTTTTCATTAAGATTTTCCTATTACCAAAATGTTTCTAGAATTTGGGTTTATAAATGTGAGAGTGTTCATTTATGTAAATGTGCGAATGAATATCCTTTAGTCGTATTTTGTACAAGTTGATACCTCACCCTCCCATAATTTTCTAATTTTCCATCCTTTTTGTGGGCTTCTCATGAGTGAGCTACAAAAGGAAATCATGGAGGAAAAAATGTAGTGAAAAATTCAAAACCTTGGATATTCACCACGTTCTTGATTTTAATAACAACAGAATCCATCATCTGTGGCTATGGATATTTTCTGATCGTCAAAGTGGACAATGATTCTACCAAAATATATCTGTTTTGCGAGTGAGAATATTGATATTAGATCAATGGCCACAGATTTAGATGATCCAGCTGGCGATGGACCAATATGGTATGAGCTGCCTCAATGCGTTTAATTTGAGAGAATACACTTACAGATGGTATTGAACAACAAATATTTTTTTTATCAGTGGATGTTATTCTTCACAAGTATAAATAATTTTTTTATCACTGGAAATCCCTATAGTGTTATTCTTCACAAGTACCATATTCAAGTCATTAAAACATAGTGTATGAATATCTCTTGCCATATGAATATCTCTTGCCACATTTATCTCAACATATTAACCCATGTACATGATGAGGCCCACAAATTTATGGAGTCGTGATATTATGATCATATATTTTCAACCAACACAACAATATCTTCTTGAGTACCATCAATCAATCCTAGAGTGGCAACAGCCCACGCTTCATTGAATTTTATATGCATGGAAGGATAAGCCTTAGTTTTCAAATCTGGAGGCATTCACGCAAAATTGAAACAACAGAGTACCCAACCTTTCCTCTGCATTTATTTCTTACCTGCCGTGTTGACTTACCATTTTCCTACAGGCGCAGCCCGAAACGTTTTTGTTTTAAAACTTAAGCCTTTCGCCAAAGTTATTTCCCCGCTGATGCGATATCAGCGGGACCCACCACTTACCTTCATCACATTAACAAAACCACACAAACCTTCATATTTCATTGTATCCCTTTCCTTTCACACTTTGCACTTACTGCGCCTTGCCGCATCGTCGCTTGCACTTCACAACATTTAAGTTTTAACCTTAAGCCCTTCACTGAATATCATATTTCTTTCGATGCGATTTGGCGGGACCCACCTTACCTTTGTCATATTGAAAACCACCGAAAACCTTCATATTTCACTTTATTTACTTACCTTTTCACTTACCACACCACCCGACGTTTAAGTGCCCGCAGCCCGCACTTCGCAAAGTTTTTGATTTACATTTTCCAGCCACCCACAAGTTAAGTTATTTGCAATGCGATGTGATAAAAAAGGGACATGTGTCAAGCTCAGGAGGGTAGCACAAAGCGCACATCGCAAAGCTCAGGAGTTAAACGGATAAGTGCCCACAAGTTAAACAATTTATGGTGCGATGCGATGTGCCACGTCACATAGAATATCGGAAGACTTAAGGTTTTCCCATGTACGTGCTAGATAAATGTTATAATCTCCAATCTGCAATTTACACTGGAGGGCTGGATGCGATGTGGTTTTATAGTTGAAACCCATAAAATTTCAAGTCAGCTTTTTTGTGTTCTGAACTTCGTGTGGAAACAGAGAAATAGAGCCGAAGGATTATTTGGTTTTTTTATGTCCACTCTAGCATTCAATTGCACTCAAGTCTTCAGGCTTCAACCATTTTTTATTAAACTATGTAATTTCATATTTTTCAGAGAGTTGTATGAATGAAAAGAAGAAGAATTTCGCTCCAGTTCCTCTCATTGTCTGTCTATCTGTGTATTGTTTTTTCCGCGTGAATTTCATTCTCTGTGTTGTCAGGGGAAACACATCTCCCTCTGTTTGTTTTGATTCACAATTTTCAACACAGTGGATTTGACATCCATAAATTCTACAGTTATATTATTAGCCATTAGACGAGCACTGCAACAAACACTATGCCTACAATCACATATCATATCATTACTTAACAATTACCTTCAACAACGACAAGAGCTCTCATTGGTCTTGCTTTTCTTGTCCTAGATGGCCACTTTGAGCACTATATTTTGCAAATATAACACACGTAGGGCCATCACCATCAGAGTGTGATTTTGATAATTCATGATTACAACATTCGTGATTTGTAGCTGATTACAACATCTCATGATTACATGCTATGATGTCCATATTGTCGAGCATGTTGTCGAAGAGAGGGTCGTCGCCATTATTCTGACCCAAAAGCTCTGCGAAAATGGAGCCGAGAGACCATTATATCTTTATTACTAGAAAAAATTTCACTTGCCTCTTTAAGGGAGAACTTCTAATAGAGAAAATTCCCAACTATAATTAATTTCACAAGTCTTATTTTACTTTTCTTGTTTTTCATCTTTAAATAGAGAAATTTCTAATTACACCAAAGGTGTTCCTATGATGGGTTTGGTTGGGAAAACTTGACGAATAAGATCCGTGTATTTCGTTCCCCTCCCTCCAAATAAAAATTGACACTACCACTGCAACCATCATGGAATTAGCTAGGAAGTGCGTAGTCCTTTAAAGTTTTCTAAATCCCATCCTAAATTAAAAAAGAAAGATTCTAATCTCTAAATTTTGAGATATTTTTATTTTTCATTGGTTTTTAAATTAAGTTATCATAAATTTAAGTTTTATTGGGTTTTGAAAATAAATTTATAAAAATAATAGAATAATAATTTACATTTTTTATATTTAAATGTTAAAAACCAATTTATTATAAATTATATATATATATTTATTATACAAAATTGTAATATATATTATTAATATAAAAATATTTTTGACACATGGTACCACACATGGAATTCGCTTGGAAGTTGTCATTTAAAGTTTTCTAAATCCCATCCTAAATGAAAAAAGAAAGGTTCTAATATCTAAATCTTAAAATATTTTGATTTTTCACTGGTTTCTAAGTTAATTTATTATAAACTTAAGTTTAATTGGCTTTTAAAAATTAAATATATAAAAATATTAGAAGAATAATTTATTTATTTTTATATTTAAATATTTTAAAGTCAATTTATGATAAAATTTTAATATTTATTATACAAAACTTAATATATATTATTAATATATAAGTATTTTTTATTCTTTTATTATGATTATACAATATCATGATATCATAATAGAGAGAATAAGAAATATTTAGCAACAGTGAAGAACGATGCAAATATGTGATGGAGATTCAACTAGAGTGTAAGGAAATATTTAATTCTTGTAGATTAATCATAGGGTAATGTCACTTTTGTGTCACCTTCTTTTAATCAATCTGATGGATTGTATGTGCCTGTAATCTATCAAAGCTTTGGCCAAAATCAATGCCATTGGTGTTTCTTACTCCAAAATGAAAAATTATGGGGACTTGGACGGTGATTTGAAGCATTCATGGATTGATAGTTTTATTCACAATCCCAAGCCTAAATTGATTGACGAATTCAAGATGGTCTACTTTAGAAGATATATCCTATTACAATTTTTTTTTTTTAATGTAATTTCAGTTGCCACAGGTGAGATGTGCTACCCATTTCGCTTAAATTTCCTTTTTCTTCTAAAATGACTATTATATTATCAAGGTTACCATATTTACAAAACTTAGAACCTAGAAGTTCAAAACTAGCATAGAAATGATCTCGTTATTATATTGTTTTTCCTGGAAGAGTGTCTTTCTTTCCACCTCTGGAAGAGCGTCACTCCACTCTAGTTCCACCTCCTCTGTTTTCATTCCCATTCATTAGAAGAGTGGGCCCAACTCTCTGACTAGGGCCGTGGTAGCCTCATAAATTATAGATAGAATGACAAAATGACTTGCATTCAATTAGTTAAAAGTCTTATGTTACAAAACTTGATCTCTTGCACGCTAACCCTCTATGCGTTATCTCCCTCTGCGTTCTATCCTCATCTATGATTTGTGTCCCTTTAAATATACAAACAATAAAGGGAAATAGAACAATTAAAAAATCTCAATAAGCAAGATGAGATATGAAGGATCTTTCCATCATGATTCAGCTGGCACAAGTCGAATCTGGCAATTACAATTGGGGCCATTTTTGGAAAACGGCCACAATAGAAAATCTGCAAATCTATCCTTTGAATAACCCTACATTTCTCTGAATCAAGACCGAATTTTGGAAAAATTCTTCTTGGAAAACTAATCTGGTCTGTTCTGCACAAAACCCATGTTTTAGATTTTCAGGGTCCTTCTCTGTTTGCCCAAAACGTTCAACGCAATATTGTCTCTTGTTATCCCAACAAATTTCTGAGTTGGAATATTTAATTATCAGCTGAAGATCAAATCTACAATCTAGAAGAAATCTTGAGGGCTAAATTAATGAGTGATGTTACAATGAATTCATTAATAAACCATCATTGGAAAAATCATGCATAATAATCATTAATTTATTAAAATAAAGGAGAACAAGTATTATTTATCCAAAAGAGCATAAATAATTATGAAATGGAATTATATAATAAATTATGATAAATAATGTGATAAAAGAATATTAGAAATGGATGAAATGGATGTTAAGAAGTGATAATAATAATACAAATTAGTGGCCCAACATCTCCCCCAAACTTAACATGTTGCATCTCCTCATGTAGCCCAATGCCTTAGTATTAACCAAGCTGTAATACAATAATCAAAATACTCACCCCAGTGCATGATATTGATGGAAGAGAAGGCTTCTTACTCAAGTGCTTCCTTAAAGTAATTTTCATGTATACTTTCAATCATATGTATATGAAGTTGCAACAAAGTATGATATAAGTAAATACAAACTTCATTACAAACCAGATTTTGCTAAAATTTTGAAAGCAAATTTATACTATATCAATGCTTCTCCAATCTGAAAATAAAATCAATGCAATGAACGTATTTCAATATATCAAAAAATGGTTTTAGGTAATAATGCATGATTTTTTTGGAATTAAAAAATTGGTTTATCTTGAATTTTTTTGGGTTTAATGATACATTTGTTGTCCAAAAATAAGAAGAATCAAGTTGATAGTTTTAAGGATATACACAAATAAATTTATGATTATATACCTTAAATGAGGAAGAGATGAGAAATCATTCATCATGCATAGCAACCCTTCCCCCAAACTGGAGAATTAGCATGCCCTCATGCTACACTAGAAAATAAATTGAGGTAGTTTCTCCAATCATGGCTGAAATCTTTGTTTGGTGTATAAAAACATGGAATAAGGGAGATTTTGAGAATGAATAATGAGATCGATGGATGATAAAGAATATTAATGGCATGTTCATGATAACAAAATTAACACTCCCCCAAACTGAAATATTTTGTCTCTGAAAAATGGGAAGTGGTAAAGAAGGGGATATAATGGTTGAAAAATATGAGTGAATTATGCTCAATGGTTTTTCATGAAATTCTCCTAAAATTTTAATAAATCAAAACCTTATGCTATTTTACCTCAAGTTTTACCTCCATAAAAATGTGGAATGACATGTATGAATGAAATTTCTTAAAGCTGATGCAGGCTAAGCTATTGCTAAAAGTGATGCGAAAGGTGGAAGCCGTGCAAGCTAAAAAAAAGTAATCAAAAAATGTAGCAGGGTTTCCTTCCACCAAACTGATCAGTTTCCTTGTCATCTATAAAACATCTCATGAGTATCCTTAATCAGTAATTCATCACCTCAATTACCTCATTACATATAAAAGTGACATAATCATATTGTGAATGGCATGGGATAATAATGGATAAGAAGGAAAAAGATGCATTCCCTATACATGTAAGCTTTGTTTTTTATGAACACAGAAATTATGAGAATTAGTTTTCTCAGTCTTTGCTTCTCAAGGTCTATCCAATTACCTGGGATTAAAAATCAGAATTAGGCCTCTTTATTCCACCTCAAAACAATAGTGGTGTTGTTAAGCTATGAATAAATGGTGACTAATTGGGCAAGCAACTATTTTTGGTTAAGGATATTATACTTGAAGAATAAAGGAATGATGGATTAGATGATACAAAATGTCAAATATCGAATATCCTAAAAGTTTCATCCCTGACATGTAAAGTAAGTATTTATAACTCAATAATAGATATAAGCCATAACCACCATCATCTAAGAGCTATTAAATATTACCCCATGAACCATGAGTTCTGGAAAACCTTGTATTTTCAACAGTCAGCGCTATCATAAATTAGCTTTGAGAAAACAAGGTAACCAAGTAGATTATAGTATTAAATTAACTTCTATACCATAGGCATAGCCACTACTTCCAGTAGGCATCCATAGCCTCGACAAGGATGTCTTTTTAACCCATTGAGATGCCAGTGTCCCATCTATTAGAAATAAGTACATAGTTACAAAAGCCTTTTAATTTACTTAGATGTAAATTGAATATCATTGTTCCAACGTGGTAGCCAGTTAATAACAATTCCATTCACGAGAGCTAATAAAAGTGAAAAATTCGGCTTGTGATGAGACCTCTTGTCCTTCAGTTTTATGACTGAAGGCCATTACTATGGCTTGGTGACCAACAATGGTAATGTCACTTGGTAGGTCAGCTTGTGATGAGACCTCCTATCCTCTAGTTGACCATTTATGTTTAATATTAAACTATGTTTATTTTTAATCAATAAATATTTCTTAATATATGGGGTGGTAGATCAGCTCCTTAAGAGCTAGGGATGGCATAAAAAGTTGTGTAGTAACTATTTTCAACTTTGATAGTTTTGCTTCTCAAAAAATAATAACCTTGAAATGAATGATGATAAATATATTTTTCATTGTTGAGATTGGGTTTGAGGAATAGATCATTAGATAATGGAGGAAATATTTAAATAAAATTCTGTGGTCATCATCATAAATTTTACAAGATTAAGAACTTGACTAATTAGGAAAGTTGAAAGTTGGCATGATGAAATCATCTTTGCATAATTATTCCTTAAAAATAATATTGTGTTTATAGATAAACAAAGATAAATTGACTACCCAATCATTATGTCAAAGAGGGCCTAGACCATTAAAAGTATCTCTCGTTCACCATAGAGAAAAATAAATCAGAAAGACCTACACATGTTGAATCCAATGTGAAAATTGGCCAACAACAATAGTTGTGACTGAGGTAACAACAACCATGAATTAGGTATTAACATGGAAAGGGGAAAAAGAACGATGTTAGGACATGAAGGAGGATTAGTCATTTTACAAAATAATGAGGAATTAAGAGTGAATCATTCCTGACAAGACTTACCATAATAATCATCCTTATTACTAAATACGAGACCTCCCCCCCAACTAAAGTATGTTTGTCATCAGTCATATTTGGTCATGTCGTAAGTAAAATAACAATTAAATCTATGGAGTTGGTCGATGACGTACCTAACGACTTACCTTGGCGAAGTAACAACATTGGAGGAGTAACAACACCAAGTACTTAGAAAAATATTACCATGGAGTAACATCACCGGAGGAGTAACAACATTAGAGGAGTAATAGCACCGAACACTTAGAAAATTTCCTAGAGTAAAAGCATCGGAGGAGTAATAGAACCGAAGGAGTAACAACATCAGAGGAGTAATAGCGTCGAACACTTAGAAAATTTCTTGGAGTAACAACATCAGAGGAGTAATAGAACCGAAGGAGTAACAACATTGGATACTTAGAAAAAATTTCCGGAGTAACAACAGTGACGGATTCATAGCAGTGACAGATTCATAGCACCAATGGAATAACAACAGTGACAGATTCACAACACTAACGGATTCATATTAGTGATGGATTCATGGCACCAACAGTAGTGACAACAGTGACAGATTCACATCACTAACGGAGTAACAACAGTGATGGATTCACAAAATTATAGAGTAGCAGCATCCAAGGAGTAACATCATCACGAGTAGCAGCATATAGAGTAACAGCATCACGGAGTAGCAACATCCAAGGATTAAAAACATCAAGGAGTAGCAACATTGCAGAGTAACAACATCGCGGAGTAGCATCATTCGAGGAGTAACAACATCCTGAGTAGCAACATCCAGAGTAACAACATCCAAGGAGTAACAACAACCAAGGAGTAACAGCATTACAGAGTAGAAACATCCAAGGATTAACAACATCACGAGTAGCAGCATCTAGAGTAACAACATCATGGAGTAGCAACATACAAGGAGTAACAACATCAAGGAGTAGCAGCATCACGGAGTAACAACATCGCGGAGTAGCAGCATCCGAGGAGTAACAACATCCTGAGTAGCATCATCTGGAGTAACAACATCTGAGGAGTAACAACAACCAAGGAGTAACAACATTACGAAGTAGCAACATCCAAGGAGTAATAGCATCACAAGTAGCAGCATCTGGAGTAACAACATCACAGACTAGCAGCATCCAAGGAGTAACAATATCACGAGTAGCAACATCCGAAGTAACAACATCACAAAACTTAAGAACTCTCTCTTTTTATTTTGAGAAAAAAAAAGTGTGACTTTGAAGTAAATAATACTTGAAGCATAAAAAAATAAGATAAATCAGAAAATAAATGACTCTTTATTGAAAACCAATAAATAAATAAATAACTCAAGTTACAGTGGTTATGATTTTTGTTGCAGCAATGTTGTTTGTGAATGGTGAATGAATGAAAAAAAGTTTTTCGTAAATGACTTGGATCTACAAATAGAAATAAATTCCCCATTTCTCATGTTATAAATCCATTAATTGATGAAAATTATTCATGTTGTTTTCTCTGTGTGAGGACACGTCTTTGAAAATGTTTATATTTCATTATCATTGCCTTCAAGAATCACTTGTTCATAAATTGACCTCATTTATTCTCCTGGGACTTGCAAAAAAATGAGTGTCTACCTGCAATAAAACATGATAACATGGAAGAAGAGAGGTGATAGGGCACTCTTAATCCAAGAAATATGAAAAAAAAACAAATATTTACTCTATAAAACAAATCCATGGAAAAAACAAATAACAAAGTAAAATTAATTTATTACCCGCGGGAGAGTGGTGTCCAACCATACTAACCAACAGTGTTTCAATGATAACTTCTTTGTTTTTCGTCCGATTTGAGTGATTCCAATGCAAAACAAAAATGAATTCATATGGATGTCTCCAATAGAAATAAGTTTTAAAAATTCCAGGTAATGGTATATTAAATTTACTTAGAACAACCCGCATAACAGAGTCTCCAGCTCAAACCAACAATTGATAATTCAAGCATACATTTTTCATTTGATGATGGATTGAAACGATTCAAAATGGATATTAAATTAAATTAATTTATATATCTCCAATAGAAACAGGTTTTTAAGGAAAGAAGAATTGATGAGTCAAATACGCTAGTGAATAGCCAGGAAAACAGAGTTTCAAGAGTGCTGATTTTCGATAAGTAGTCAGTATTTTGGTCATAACTTCCTCATACGATATCGAAATAAAGTGATTCAAATTTTTTTGTAAACTATATTCATAGGGGATTATAACATATAAATATGTTTCCAAAATCTAGCCATTTAGGCCTCCAAAAAAGGACTGTCCTAACTCTATTCCTTAGCTACCTACTAGACATCCTGTCATTGTTTTGGTCATAAATTTTTCGTTTTAGCTCGAAATCAAGTCATTAAAATTGGGTTAGAAAGTATAAATGAAGGGATACATAGGATAGAAATAGCTCTTGAAAATATGCCAATTTGGTCCCTCAAAACATGACTATCCCGACTGTTTTTTCCAGAATTTTCATCAAGCCCGCAAGCCATAAAATATGATAATTAAGGAATTTTTCCAAGAATGTGATGAAAATGAATATGAGTGTTTGTAGGAATTTTATTTTCAATATAATGCATCTACATACATAAATGAATTTTAATATTGATCACCAATGTTAATTTTTACAATGTGTTGCAACAAAAACAACTATTTTTACATCTAAATAAATTTATTTATTTTACACTACACTACTCTACTTTGAAAAAAAAAATATAATTACATATAAGAGTACTTCTAGTGAAGCCATTTTTGAAATAATGCCTCAAGTATGCACATAACCATATTTTAAAAATGTATGTTAATAAGTACACAGGTATGATAGACCAACTTCCCTGTTAAGGATGGTGCCAAGAGTTGTTGAAGTGTAGAGTGATGTTGCGAGCAAACAACAGAGTGAAACCAATCTTCAATATAGTCTTGCTTTCCCATATTTGTCACATCCTGAAGTTCCATGACTGAGTTCCAGATTGTGTTGATGCTTTCTTCCTTGACCTCATCCTCTGCCTTTTTTTTAGATCTGTAATATCCCAAAATAGGGACTGCAACAATATATGAACAGTTATGCAGAGAAATAACGTAGGTAATCTAAGTAAGAAAAGGAGGCCAATATGGAGGCTCTTTATTTACATTTACATCAGCAAAATATATGCACAAGCTAGCCCATGAGATGTACAACAGGAAATAGAAGACTCTAATGGAAGAAATCCCTTAAAAAGAGGTGCTGCAACCATACATTAAGACTGAAAAGAGCTTGACAACATTATTTTATTAGCTGCAACAGTTGTAGATTACACTTCAGATCTAGAGCATATATGTGTATGAAAAGTTAGATCTATATCAGATCCATACACTAGATAGGCCCTTCTTCAAATTCCCCATGGGGTTTTCAGCACTACATGATGTACAAGGAGTAGAACTGAGATCTATTGCTGCAGATCTGTAGAAATATTCAGAAATTCATGAACATTCAGATCTAATATGATATACACAATATGGTGATCCTCTCCAATGGATCTAAAAGGTGAAGGGCAGATCCCCAACACATGAAAACCACTCCAAAAAGTGTGCCAAAATACCCTGCAATAGTACCCACACAAAAAATGTAGTTCTGGAAGCAAGACTGCGATGTAGGCTTTAGAACATGTTTGGCCTCGTGCCAAGATCTAAAAATGTAGCTCCACTGATCCAATGCTCTCTTGTCAATGGGATAGAAGAATTCCCCACTGAAAAGGAGCACTAGAATGGTCTAGATCTGAGTAGATCTAACCTCCACTTGCTGCAGCTTTCAAAGAAAACCAAACCCTCAACAGGATCTGTGTTGTAGTTGGAAGAAGAAGCTTGGTCTTCAACTAGATAGTGGACAAGAAATGCAATACTTTTCTAAGAGGCCTCTCAAGGAAAGATGTGGGATCCCCGATCAGGAACAGCCAATGCTAAACAACATTTGCAATCTAGGATAAACAACCAAAGAAATAAGTATGTATAAACATATAATAATTCAGAAATAAAATAACATTCAACAACCTTTTCATGCTACCACCCTTTTCCTTTTATAAGTTGAGAGCTTGCAAACCCTAAACCACCTTCAATGAAATAGCTCCTTTCACATGAGCCATTTCCATATAAAACTATGTTGTGCATCATTGATGGCCACTCCTCCAAGACAACACTGTAGATTTGGTCATGGTTGACCCAGTCAAAATTTTCAGCCCCTTTCACACCTAAGGGTGCTTTCTTACATAGCCAAGATATAGCCTTTTTCACATTTGGCATTGATTTATTTACTGTTTATGAGTTTTATGATCCTCCTTTACAATTTTATTCATAAAACAGAAAAATAAAACAAATATGAATATTCCCATTAACTTAGGACTAATTGGGAATATTACAGTTCTCCCCTCCCAAATGTTGCCTGTCCTCAAGAAAATGATCAGGTGAGTGTTGTAACTCTTCTCCTCCTCCGTTGATGACATCTTCATATGATAAGCTTTCCCCATAAGCTAAGTGTTCACCAATCTAGCCCTCCATGAATTTTTCCTCCAAAGTTCTCATGAGATGTAAATAGTGCATCCCATAAGGAGATAATAGCTCAAATGAAACAAACATGGCTTGTCCAATGTCCTCCCTGAACATGTAGCATAAGGTGCATGGAGAACCTCCATCCCATCGGGCATATACATACCTCCCATCCTCCCTCCATACATTCCCATAAAAATCACAAGTACATCATCAATGTATGGGAGCAAAACAATATACATACAAATAGAAATTTGTGCATATGGAGGTGGGTCATACTCCCACATATGGAACGAGTGCAATGCATCTCCTGCCTGCATCAGATCTAGATGTGGTAAGTGGTGTCTTCACCACTTACTTGCTGCCCATGTTAGCTCACTATGGCTAAAAGTGTGGGATAAATTTGGTGCCTTAGGAGTGCACCCATCATGAAATATAATCTCCCTTTGTTCATCAAGGGAGTGGCCAAATTCAGAAATTTTTGTAGCCCAAGGTTGGCCATGAAGTTCATAAGATACAATACTCCTCCTTGGAGTCATGGCTTGCATAAACATGGTGAAAGAATGCATACAATAAGAAAATAAAGCATGTTTTACATGAGAATGTTTTTCACCAATAGTCCTCCTCATACAAATGGAGTGGTGCATAGATCTATCCTCCCCTTCAAAAGGAGAAAGAGAGGGCTGAATTAACTCTTCCATAGAGTTATGTTGCTGCTCCATCTCCACATGGTCCATGCATCTTTGACAATGCTGATATAGTTCTCCTTCAAAGCCCTCCCAGTAGTAGCTCCTCAAAATGATGTTGTTGAGCTTCATAGAATAGGTGTGGCTGAAACATAACTCTTTGTAGGCCCTTTGTAGCATCCTCTCCTTGATCTTGGAGGCTCTAGATAAGAATGCCCTACCATGATGATAGATGAATCATTCATGGAATAGATAGCTCTCTTCATGTAGCTGGTCATCAAGTATCATACAAGTGTGAATATACTTGGAATAATCCACCAACAGTTGGGATTTCCAATATGGATCTAAACTGCCCAACAATGACAACGCTGATGATGTATCAATAGAAATGTCTATCATGTTGTTGATATCCTCCCATGCCAAAGGTGTATGTTGGAAGGACATTCCTCCCATTATTCTCCTCCCATAGCGTAGAATCATAAATGAGAGTGGGTGATGATGATAAGAGAAGAAAATATACCTCCTTCTTGAGCTTACCCAAGCCTCCCAGCACTGTACTAATGTCTTCCTGTTAGCCACCCATAATAATTTGACAAAGAAAAAATGTGGCTAAGTTGGTGACCGAGCCTTCAAGTGAATCTTTTCTCTGAAAATCTATCATCCTTGAAGTCTCAGGTGTCTTTTATCCTTTATAAATCTTCACTGTTGTTTCCATTTATAGATCCTGCCATCCTGAAGAAATATTCTTTCAAAAGGCCTCCATATCCCTCACCCCCCTTATGATTTACCCTTCAAAGCCCATTTTATCCAAAATTCCCCTTTAAACATTGTATCTCCCTCATGTTTGGTTTAAAAAATCCCTTTCTCATCTATCAGAACCTTCATTCAGCCTTAAAATCCCTTTTTAGGGCCTAAAGCAACCTTTTTGCATTATGGAGGTATTAGCCCCTGAAGGCTTAAATCGCCTAGCCCCTCTTCGACATGTGACCCGTGCTATGACCAAGCGCTTAAGGCCTTGTCGCAATCGCAAACTCCTTTCTCGAGTTTCCCTTCACCTCCGTTTCCCTGATGCAATAGGCCCTTTCTCCTTTAAACCCTAGTTCCGCTTACTCCCGCAAAACTGTGCCTCGGTGCTTATTCCAACCCCATATCCATTTCATCGGCCAAACTTGATCCATTGCCCACATTCCCTTTCCCTCCACGAAATGCGATCTTTGGATACGATCCCATTCGTCCATCCAACGGATCTGACGGCTCCCATTTAAACCGACCATTCAAAACTATCGATCAACTTCTCTGCTCCACGACAAGCCTACTTACCTCATGCGTTGGGACCCACCGTGCGTTCTGCCCGTGCACCTTGCTGCTCATCGCGTTTCCTCCGCACTATCGGATCTAGCACCCTAGATCCAACGGTCGCCATTCAATATCGCATCATTTTGCCCCCTCCCCAGCATCGTGCAACTCTTTTGCGAAATGGGTGGTATTGAAAATCCATGTGTCAACCATTCTATGGAATCACACTCCATTCGTCCCAAACCACTTACATCCTTTTCGTTGTGAGATAACCACCAATGGTTTTCTAAAACCATTTTTCCTCATTTCACGCCCTATTTCAAGTTTGAACCTGGTTAGCTGCTCTGCCAGGGTTTCGTTCCTCCGCCGTTGCATTTCACCGCTCTCACTGCTCCTCTGCCATTCCCCCAAGCCTCTGTCACAGTTATCAAACTCCCGTAGGTTTTTATAATATGTTTATCATGTTTTGCAGGTTTCAAAGGGTGTCTAATTCACGCAATGTCCATAGTCATAGTCAAGTGACATAGGTTGTAAGGTGATGATCCTGTAGCTAAAATTTGAAAGGAAGGGAATCATAAGAGGGTTTAATTTCACGTTCATTCGACAGATCACTATCTCCGATCTTCGGTAAACCCTCCAGATCAACAAAAAACCCGGATGCTTGAGCAGAAGAAGCAAAAATGTATATCCGAGAGAATTAAAGGATTAATGCATAACATTGAAGATGTGATACTTAAACCCATAGGGTATAAAAAAATCACGCAGTTCGAGGACCCAAAGATACTCAAGGGAGCTTAATAAAGCATGAAACACAGATTAACTGCAGATATTAGTAACAAAGGGGACCTATCAAGCAGAGCGTTCTTTCCTAAGAAGGACTAATTCCCATAGTCTACTCCATTTTTCATCGAGCCCCATAACAGTTATTACTCTGACAGAAATTCCTAGAATTTCATTACAGTGGTTGCAAAGTATGAAAGACCAGAAAGGAAAGATCTTCACCTTACTTATCTCAGAGGATTAGACAGAGTACTACAGCCAGAAAAGTACTTCAAGAAGCATACCCTGGAAGTTATTGTCAACCTGACAAAGACTTATAAGTCATCTAAAGGGTACCAACAGTTAATGAAAAACCATTAAGTAGAGTGGGCATCTGAATACTTCTTCCCTCAGTGTTAATGAATCATTTAAGACCTGTCTACCACTTCTATCACTCATTCACCTATAAGAACTCATCGAAAATACATTGTTAACGGTTGTTGGAAATAACTAATTGTAAGTTGTTTATCGAGTTAGAGTTCTCTGAGTAGTTGTTGTAAATAGGCTGGGAGATGATTTCTGGATTGTATCAAGCTATTGGGCAAGAATGTATGTGACTGGTTTGCTCTACTAATATGGCAAGCAAGTTCATTGGATCATGATCTAAGTCATTGGTGATGTGTCCCTTCTCTGTTATTTTTTTCCCTCTGTGTTACATTATGTTTCATTTTCTCTAATAAGAAACAATAATTTTAGCTTAGGATATACTGCTTCAAGTACCTTAATTCTTCCTGCACTTTATTATCTTTATTTTTTCTGCTATTTGTGTATCTTAGAACGAATTCAATATAATTTAACCAGTTGAAGAGTTGGTTTTCCCATGCTTACTGATGTATAACTTTAGAGTTTGTTTCTTAGATGTTCTTGTTTGGTTTAGCTGAAAGAATCAAGAAATACAGAGATTTAGTGTTAGCCCTATCCCCTATTCCCCTTTCCAACAGTTAGCTTTTCTAAGATCCCTTGAGTTGAGTATCAACAACAGAGAAGGTTAAATACTTTCTCTAATCTTAGATTTCACTCTGTGTTTGAGCTTAAGTGTTTTCTACTGTATGAAATTATTCAGGAGGACTGCTGGATTATTGTCTTTGAAGCTAGCCTCGTCAGGAGTACCGATCATAAAGGTATAATATGTGCCCTGTCCCTTGACTTACTCCAAAGTTGTCACCTTGGAAGGCTTTCCTTGTTATTCCCATTCATTTCCTTATCGTTTCATCCCATACAATCATCTTAAGATATCCTCTGATTTAGATGACTAGCCCTTTGAAAGCCTTGAATATTTGGATTTCAAGTAAACCATTTAATGACCCCATTTCCCAATGAACTGGTATTCTCTTTGAGTTATTTCTCCCATTGCTGAAAATCCTCCACCATTCATTCCTTTACATTTCACTAAACCCTTATTTCAATGTTTCCCAATCAAACAAATAAATCAAAAACCCTTGTGCTCTATAACTAGCCTAACACCTTAATTTGAACTTCAAAAGATATACTATTCTTTACCTTTATAGAGAGATCCCTCTCTGGATCCAGGAGTGCTATATCCTGAGATCCCAAAGTGGTTTTGATGTTGCCTGGTCGTTTGGTATGCCAATATGCCAAATCACTAGGACCCCAACATAATGGCGACTCCATTGGGGACTATTCTGAGTGAACTGCTATCTTAGACATTCTTAAAAGCTCAGAAAACCCACAAGCCTTATACTGGTAGTTAATTACTATGGTGGATAGAAAATCATCCCAAACATTTGAAATCATCCACCTGGTGACTCCACATCTCCTAAAAGATCAAAAGACTCCACTGGTGATCAGTAAGCCTGCTGATTATTCCTGGTTTCACAAAGACTCCACTGGGGTAGCCCATACTACCATAAAAAAAAATTTCACACCCACGATTAGGAAACTCTGAGGATTAATTTTCTTTGTTTAAGACTAGTTTGCCTCTTAGATATTGTTATATTTGGCTAACTTTCTCCTTTTTGGGTTTGAAACTTAACATACTGGCTTCAAGAAGAATCCATACCTGCAGAGCTTGTCCTGATCCAAATCCCCCTGAAATAGTTGATAATCCAGAAAGCATTTTTCGGAAGTCGCTTGTATCTAAGGATCCAACTATTGTCAGGCCCATTCATAGAGCTAACTCAGTGCCTGAAAACCTCACATCTCTATCAGATACCCAAGTGGACTTAGATTTACCAAGTAATTTACCAAGAGCTAAGTCATTTTGTGGTATAGATCAGACAAACTTTGAGCCTCCAAGTTCACCACCACATAGTGGTCAACATATTAGTAACAGAGAAACCCATCCATCCACACCTCTTGATATTGATCTCATTCATAACTTGGGTCTCTCTCACCCTAAATCTGCTCAACAGTCTCTTGTTGGTCCAAGCATTTCTACCATCCATATACCTACTGTTCGAGCCACTCCTTTGCTCCCACAAAATACCATCATGGCAGCATGGTATGCTCCCCTAGTGTTACCACAGCCTCTGGTTCCTTTACCCAATAAATATCAGTCCAAAATTCCCCATTTCAATGGAAGTGAATCCACTACTTCTCAACAACAGGTGGACAAGATGAATGATGCCTTCGATTATATGGAAATAGAAGATGAGACCATTAAGATGAGAATCTTTGCCCAAAGCCTAGGAGGAGAAGCCAAGAAATGGTTTAAGAGTTTATCCCCTCACAATATCAATGATCTCCCTTCTTTACATCAAACATTCAAAAACAAATGGGAGATTAGGAAAAATCTGCTCCAAATACTTTCAGATTACAACAACCTAAAGAGGAGCCCTGGGGAGTGTGTTCAAAGTTATTGCACCCGATTCAATAGTGTGTATAATGCATTGCCCCCAGACTTGAAACGTCCACAAGGATCAGCCTTGGCCAAATTCCCTAAAGAATTTGATCCTGAAATGGCCTATCAGCTTAGAGAAAGAGACCCCTTAACTTTAGAAGACATTCATAAGGGAGCTCTTAGTGTGGAGGCTAATCTGATTGAAAAAAGAGCTAGGATGAGGGCTGAAAATAAAGTGACATATAGAGAGGACACTGCACCTTCTACATCTGACTCAAAATTAGACCATCTAGCCAAGAACATGGATAGGTTAGAAAAAATTATGGAGAGGTTGGTTGTCCAAACAAGTGCCCAAAACAGGAACCAGACTCAAAACCAGTGCCAAAACTTTAAGGGAAACACCCTGCCCATCAAAAAAAGGGATACTGATCAACAAATCAGACCCCCATTCCAAGAAAATTTCCTTGATGAGGAGGAGGGAATGGTAGAAGAGTCAGAGGGGACTATTATAAACATGTTGGGACTGGGTAACGAAGATCATACCTTTTTCACAGAAGACAACCAGACCTCATACATACCTTGTGATGAGGGAGGGTTAGAATCTGAAGACTATAGGTTAGGATTTTAGAATGCCATCATGTAGGTCCATGAAAAATATGATCTTAGAAGAAAAAAGAACCCAGAAACTCCCAAACCAAAAACCTCTGAAATTACTATTAAGAAAAGACCTAAAAAGACTTCTAAAGAGGCCTTTGAAAAAAGAAAAATAGCAGCTGAAAGTTCTCACAAAAGCGAGGGTAAGAACACCCAAAACATTGATACACCAAGTCAAGAAGCCAGTAGCACTATATTTACAGCTAATTCTTCTGACAAAACAGTTTCAACCAATGTACATAGTGAAAATCAGCAAGTGGATTTTATCAATAAAACAGTGACCAAAAAAACAGAATTGAGCCTTTCGAAGAACCGATTTCCTTTCAATTTGTAAAGTGAAATTGCCAAAATAAAAATTTCCATCCCTCTCACTGAGTTGGTTACCCAAGATGTATATAAATGTCAAATATTGAAAGCTTTAAACTTAGGAGAAAACAATGAATCTGTCAACTTAAATGATGATCAACCAGCTCTCTTGTTTGGCCCAAAAATTGAAGGGAAATTACAGGAAGGAGTAGTGCCTCCTTTCTATGTCAGTTTAAATATCCATGAAAAAATCCTACATAATGCTATGCATGACTCAGGGGCTTCACATAATCTCATGCCAAAAGTGATCATGGAGAGATTAGGCCTAGAGATAACTAGACCATATAAAGATTTATATTATTTTGACTCTAGCAGAGTAAAATGTTTGGGCCTGATCAAAGAGCTCTGTGTGAATTTGACCCAAATCACAGCCAAGTGCATGGTGATGGATGTTGTAGTGGCTGATGTGCCTCCCAAATATGGCATGTTGCTGTCAAGGTCCTGGGGTGCTAAGCTGCAGGGTAAAATGTAAATGGACATGGCATATGCCACTATCCATATTTTTAGTCAACTTAGAATACTCTATAGGGAATCACACATGAAATTTATGGTGAGCAGCCCAGAGAAACCAGAGAATGCCCCTCTTTACTATGCCCATAAAGACCTAGGCTCTTTTATCCTTTACAATGATTAGTTCACTAATGAGCAAGAACTAGAGGATGAAAATTCAACCAACGAAGTAGAGGTCACAAATCCAAACATAATTGCAACCCTGGAAATAGAGGGAAACAAGGGAGAAGTACTTGAACAAAACAAAGACTGTAAACAGCAGACCACCCATCAACCTAAACTCCATGAAAATCCTGAGGAACCAAACATAACACAATGTAGTGCTAACCTCAGGAAACAACATAGTGATGAACATGACATTAAGGATGAAATTGACAATAGACCTGCAAACAAACCCTTATGAAGCATGAGTTTTGATGGGTCTTGCACTAAAAAGAGTGCAGGAGTAGGAGTATGGTTGCACAACATTGAAAACAGTCATGCTGAAAGCCATGCTTTCAAGTTGAATTTCAAATGCACAAAAAACATAGCAGAATATGAAGCTCTCCTTTTAGGATTACATCTATTGAAAAAAATAGGAGCCAAGAGGATAGTTGTTCATGGAGACTCAGAACTAGTCATCAAAAAAATACATGGAGAGTACACCGCCAAACATCCTAGATTAAGGGCATATAGAAATCATGCCATGGATCTTTTGAAAACATTTATAGAATATGAGCTTGTGTTTGTACCTAGAAGTCAAAACATACTTGAAAATGGTTTGGCTTGTGCTGCTAGCTCATGACTAAGACCACATAATGATAAACAATTCATTGTTCAAACAAAATACAGACCAGCAATACCAGATAATGAAAAATATTGGTAGGTCTTTGAGGGTGATAAATAGATAGAGGATTTCATGCTTTCCAAAAATGAGTTTGAATTGCCAAATTCAAACTCCAAGTCCGATGAAAACTATTTGGATGAAAAGCCCCTTGATGAAGAAAAACCATTCCCTATTGCAGAAGTAAACATGCTGACCAGAGAATTCGAAAATCACAAAGAGGAATACATAAACGTAGATAAGGAAGACATAGAGGTACTGCAATCCAAAGACAAAGGTATACCCCGAGGACTGGACCCTCTAGAAGACCTCTTCGATTTTAATTACGTGGAAAAGAAGCTAGCAATAGAACCCATTGAATCTGATATTGAAGAATGCAATATAGGCAGCAAGGACAAGCCTAAGATGATCAAATTATCTAAAACATTGCCAGCTCATATCAAAATGAAATACATTGATTTATTTAAAGATTTTTCTGATGTTTTTGCTTGGAGATATGAAGATTTGAAGGCCTATGACACAAATACCATTCAACATAAGATACCATTGAAAGAAAAACAAAAAAATTTTAGGCAAAAGCTGTGCAGAATAAACCCTATACAATTACCTCTGGTAGAAAAAGAAATTAAGAAAATGTATGATGCTGGAATCATAGTCCCTGTGAGGTTTTCAGACTGGGTATCTAACCTTTTGGCTGTGAGGAAAGGTACAAGGGAAGTAAGGTTTTGTATCGATTTTAGAAACTTAAACAAAGCCTCATTAAAAGACAATTACCCCTTTCCCAAAATGGAACACATCCTACAAAGGGTAGTTGGTTCTAAGAGGATTTCTATGCTAGATGGCTTTTTAGGATATAACCAAGTATTGGTACTCCCAGAGGATCAACTCAAAACATCCTTCACAACCCCTTGGGGCACTTTCATGTATGTGAAAATGCCTTTCGGATTAATGAATGCTGGTGCCACCTTTCAAAGAGCCATGGACATTGCGTTCTCAGAAGAAATAGGGTACTTCATTGTAATATACCTCGATGACATTACAGTTTATTCCAATACTGATGAATAACACCTTAAACATTTGAGAAAGGTCTTTGAGAAATGCAGAAGGTATGGGCTATCTTTAAATCCCAAAAAGACATTGTTTGGTCTCCAAGAAGGAAGACTTCTTGGTCATATCATATCTGAAAAGGGGATAAAAATAGACCCAAAAAGGGTTGAGGGTATATTTCAAATTAGTCACCTTAGAAATATCAAGGAATTGCAATCTTTCATTGGAAAGATTAATTTCTTGAGGAGGTTCATACCCAACCTAGTAGAACTCCTTAGAAACATGACCAATATGCTAAATAAAGAAGTAGGAGTTAAATGGACTCTAGAAACCAAGAAATCCTTTGAAATAGTAAGACATGCACTCAACCAAGCACTAGTTCTCATCAGCCCTGATTTTACTAAGGATTTCCTCATATTCTCATTTGCATCAGAGCATACTGTGGCTATTGTCCTATTACAAAAAAATCCAGAAGGACAAGAGCATCCAATTGCATTTTTCAGCAAGGCATTAAGAGATGCACCTCTGAAATATAATATCATGTAAAAACAGGCCTATGCCTTGGTAAAGGCCTTGAAGGATTTCAGAGTTTATATTTTACATTCTCATACTATTACCTTCGTGCCTAACATAGTGGTAAAAGACATTTTGTCACAAGATCCAGATGGCAAAAGAGGCAAGTGGATTGCTGTGATACTAGAATATGATTTGGAAATCAAACCCACTAAACTCATCACAATGGAAGCTACTGGAAGATAATAAAAGTTCATGGCATAATAAGCTAGTGCATGCTTTATGGGCAGACAGATTGACAACAAAGAAACCCATTGGAATGTCTCCCTATCAGCTAGTTTATGGAGCAGATGCAGTTTTCCCTACCATTTTAGGAGTACCAGTGATAAAATTGATCCAAGAAATACAGTCAGAGGAAGATAGCCTGGTGAGGAGGATCAATCAGACCATACATCTCCAACAAACAAGAGAAAAAGTCTACAACAGAGCTCAGAAAGTACAAGAGAATACCAAAAGGTTGTTTGATAAAAGGACAAAGACCTGTGATTTCAAAATTGGAGACAAGGTACTCAAATGGGACTATAGGAGAGAAGATAAGGGTAAGCATGGCAAGTTTGAAAATTTATGGCAAGGCCCTTACATCATTCAATCTGCGATTGGTCCCAATGCATTTTTTCTGCAAGAAATGGATGGTACAGATTTGTTTGGGGGTCCTGTCAATGGTAGGATGCTAAAGAATTATTTATGCTAAACTCGGTTTAAATCTTTCACTCCCATTGTAAATACCATTTCTTTATTTTGTTTTGAAAAGAAAAGAAAAATTTACAAAAAATAGAAAGAGAAATGTTCAGACAAGCTCAAATCCTAAACCCATGGAGTTCTGAAAAGAATAGATCAAATCAGATCAAAACTCGAGCCAAAGGAAAGGGAAGAGTATTGGTTCGAACATGCTCAAAACTTGAACCAGAAAAGAAAAATAAAACAACTCTAACAGGATCAAAACCAGAGCTCAAAATGAAGAAAGAAAGGTGACTGTAAAAAGCTCAAAATCTGAGTCACAACAAGAAGGAATAATGCTTTTGAATTTCAGATCTTTAAGCCTTCAGAATTTTGGTTTGGAATTTCTGCAAGTTTCAGTTCATGTGCAACTTTTATTTATGCCATCGACCCACAGCAAATCAGACAGTCTAATCCTAGTTTGGTTGTGTTTTCAATTTTTGTTTTAGAATATAGAGAATGAAAATCTGTTAGACAGTTTAATCCTGGCAGAAGTTAGTTTAGGTAGAGAATCTATGAGTCCAACTGTTTGATCTGGTCTCATGGAGGAATAAGGTTAGACTTAGATTAGTTTCTTGCTTTCAATAACAAATGAATGATGTGAAAGGTCTACAAGTCTAAGTGCGCCTTGAAGGAAAAATGTTAGGACAGTAGGTTGTGTAGGTAGTTGTTGGGAAAGTATTGCTGCTGATATAATACTCATTAGGTCTGTGACAACTGAGTCAGAGAAAAAGAAAGATGGTCAAGTACAAGGCTCTGGCCTACTTCCCAAGATTTTATCTGAGATTCTTGACACCTTCAAGAAGATGCCATCTCCATGTGGAGCCATTGTTAGCCACCCATAATAATTTGACAAAGCAAAAAGGTGGCTAAATTGGTGACTGAGCCTTCAAGTGAATCTTTTCTCTAAAAATCTATCATCCTTGAAGTCTCAGGTGTCTTTTATCCTTCAGAAATCTTCACTATTGTTTCCATTTATAGATCCTGCCATCCTGAAGAAAGCTGCTTTCAAAAGGCCTCCATATCCCTCATCCCCATTATGATTTACCCTTCAAAGCCCATTTTATTGAAAATTCCACTTTAAACCTTGTATCTCCCTCATGTTTGGTTTAAAAAATCCCTTTCTCACCTATCAGAACCTTCATTCAGCCTTAAAATCACTTTTTAGGGCCTAAAGCGGCCTTTTTGCATTATGGAGGTATTAGCCCCTGAAGGCTTAAATCCCCTAGCCCCTCTTCCACATGTGACCCGTGCTACGACCAAGAGCTTCAGGCCTCGTCGCAATCACAAACTCCTTCTTTCCCAAATTTCCCTTCACCTCTGTTTCCCTGATGCGATAGGCCCTTTCTCCTCTAAACCCCTAGTTCCACTTACTCCCACAAAACCGCACCTCGGTGCTTATTCTAGCCCCATATCCATCGCATCGGCCAAACTTAATCTATTTCTCACATTCCCTTTCCCTCCGCGAAACATGATTTCCCGATACGATCCTAGCTATCCATCCAGCGGATCTGACGGCTCCAATTTAACCCGATCGTTCAAAAGTACCGATCAACTTCTCTGCTCCACAAAAAGCCTGTTTACCTCATGTGTTGGGACCCACCATGTGTTCCACATGTGCACCTTTCCGTTCATTGCATTTCCTCCACACCGTTAGATCTGACACCCCAGATCCAACGGTTGCCATTCAATATCGCATCATTTTTCCCCCTCCCCAACAACGCGCAACTCTTTTGTGAAATGGGCGGTATTGAAAATCCACATATCGACCATTCTATGGAATCGCACTCCATTTGTCCCAAACCACTTATTACCTTTTCGTTGTGCGATAACCACCAGTGGTTTTCTAAAACCATTTTTCCTCATTTCGTGCCCTATTTCAAGTTTGAACCTGGTTAGCTGCTCTGCTAGGGTTTCATTCCTCTGCCACTACATTTCACCACTCTCACTACTCCTCCGCCATTCCCCCGAGCCTTTGTCGCAGTTATCCAAACTCCCACAGGTTTTTATAGTATGTTTATCGTGTTTTGCAGGTTTCAAATGGTGTCTAATTCATGCAATTTCCACAGTCGCAGTTAGGTGACATAGGTTGCAGGGTGATGATCTTGTAGCTAAAATTTTCAAGGAAGGGAATCAGAAGAGGGTTTAATTTCATGTTCATTTGAAAGATCACTATCTCCGATCTTCGGTAAACCCTCCAGATCAACAAAAAACCTGGATGCCTAAGAAGAAGAAGCAACAAAGTATATTCAAGAGAATTAAAGGATTAATGCATAACATTGAAGATGTGATACTTAAACCCACAGGGTACAGAAAATCACATAGTTTGAGGACCCAAAGATAATCAAGGGAGCTTAATAAAGCGCGAAGCACATATTAACCGCAGATATCAGTGATAATGGGGACCTATCAAGTAGAACGTTATTTCCTAAGAAGGACTAATTCCCACAGTCTACTCCATTTTTCATCGAGCCCCATAACAGTTATTACTCTGACAGAAATTCCTAGAATGTCATTACAGTGGTTGCAAAGTATGAAATACCAGAAAGGCAAGATCTTCACCTTACTTGTCTCAGAGGATTAGACAGAGTACTACAGCTAGAAAAGTACTTCAAGAAGCATACCTTGGAAGTTATTGTGAACCTGACAAAGACTTCTAAGTCATCTAAAGGGTACTAGCAGTTAATGAAAAACCATTAAGTAGAGTGGGCATCCGAATACTTCTTCCCCTCTATCTTAATGAATCATTTAAGACCTATCTACCACTTCTATCACTCATTCACCTATAAGAACTCATTGCAAATACATTGTTAAGGGTTGTTGGAAATAACTGATTGTAAGCTATTTATTGCGTTAGAGTTCTCTGAGTAGTTGTTGTAAATAGGCTGGGAGATGATTTCTGGATTGTATCAAGATATTGGGCAAGAATGTATGTGACTGGTTTGCTCTACTAATATGACAAGCATGTTCATTGGATCCTGATCTAAGTCATTGGTGATGTGTCCCTTCTCTGTTATTTTTTTCCCTCTGTGTTACATTATGTTTCATTTTCTCTGATAAGAAACAATAATTTTAGCTTAGGATATACTGCTGCAAGTACCCTAACGCTTCTTGCACTTTCTTATCTTTATGTTTTTTGCTATTTGCGTATCTTAGAATGAATTCAATATAATTTAACCAGTTGAAGAGTTGGTTTGCCCATGCTTACTGATTTATAAATTTAGAGTTTGTTTCTTAGATGTTCTTGTTTGGTTTAGCTAAAAGAATCAGGAAATAAGGAGATTTAGTGTTATCCCTATCCCCTAAGTTCCCTTTCCAACAGTTAGCTTTTCTAAGATCCCTTGAGTTGAGTATCAATAGAATAGAAGGTTAAAAGTCTTTCTATGATCTTAGATTTCATTCTGTTTTTGAGCTTAAGTGTTTTCTACTATCTAAAAGTAGTTAGGAGGACTGCTGGATTGCTGTCTTTGAAGTTAGCCTCGTCAGGAGTATTGATCATAGAGGTATAAGGTGTGCCCTGTCCCTTGACTTACTTCAAAGTTGTCACCTTGGAAGGCTTTCCTTGTTATTCCCATTCATTTCCTTATTGTTTCATCCCATACAATCATCTTAAGAGATCCTCTGATTTAGATGACTAGCCCTTTGAAAGCCTTGGATATTTGGATTTCAAGTAAACCCTTTTATGAACCCATTTCCCAATGAACCGGTATTATTTTTGAGTTATTTCTTCCATTGCCGAAAATCCTCCACCATTCATTCCTTTACATTTCACTAAAACCTTATTTCAATGTTTCCCAACCAAAAAAATAAATTAAAAACCCTTGTGCTCTATAACTAGCCTAACACCTTAATTTGAACTTCAAAAGATATACTATTATTTACCTTTATAGAGAGATCCCTCTCTGGATCTAGGAGGGCTAGATTCTGAGATCCCAAAGTGGTTATGATGTTGCCTAGTCATTTGGTATGCCAGTATGACAAATCACTACGACCCCAACACTTCCAATGCTCCCATCCCTCTTGGATCTGAATTTGGAGCATCATGTGGTGAGAGTTCTCCCACAAAAACTGAATCAGGTGACCTCCCAGGTGGTTTGCCACTAGATAAGAGTGTCCCATGCAGCAATCTCATGAGCATGATAGATGGGACTGTAAGGTCCTTGCTTCCACTGCGAAAATCTATCTTTGTTCTTTGTGTGGAAGTGGTATGTGAGGGATATGTATGCATGCCTTTGATCATTTGGGTTTCAC
>CM076569.1:346885341-346938706 GCA_034641835.2 Pinus albicaulis | reverse complement strand
GAGAGAGAGTTATGGCATTTTTCCCACGGTCATCTCTTTGAGATGAAATTCGGCAGCCTAAAAAATCCCTAACTTCCAAAGACCCTATGTCTAAAAATATTTTGAATAAAGCTCTGAAATTTTTCCACGAAGCTCCTCAATATTGGGGCTTCGCTTTATAAATATTTCAGCTTCTGAACCCTCGTAGAAAAAATTTTATAGCGAAAATTCCATGATGACCTGTTTAGGTTAAATTCATGAGCCCACAAAAATCCCTAACTTGAACAGATCATATCTCTGAAAATATTGTGAACCAAGATCTGAACATTTTCCACGACGTTCCTCAGGATTTTTTCTTGGCACAACAACAATTTTAGCTTCTGAACCTTCATAGAAGACAATTTATATCGAGCATTCCACAATGACCTATTTGGAGCAGTGAAGCCCTAGAAGCTAAAGCTCTGATACCAAATCTTGTGAAGCTAGCTCCAAAAATAGAAGAAAAGAGAGATCAATGCCTTAGAAATCAACCACTTTGAGGGGAAAACCTCCAATACATTACATAAATGAACAATTCTTGGATGATACAAATGATCAAAACCTCCTTCTATATATAGGAGTCCATGGGGCCATAATATAATCCTAGCCGACCTAACAATAATAATGTAAGGGTACAATAATAACAATAATGGGGTTACAGGGGTACAAGAATAAAAATAAGGTGGATAAACTGATAAAAATAAGGGACTAAACTAGTAATATAGGGACATAACACATGATCACTCTTAATTCATAACATATTGTGAAGGCAAAGATTAGTTTCCAATTCAAATTAATGCGCTGACATTACACACACCTAGCTCTTCATTTACTTACATGGAAAAAATAGAATTATTACTCTTCTACCACTCTTCTGCTTGTGTCCTGGATGGTTATATACTCCACCGTGAAGCACACACATACACTAAGTAGAAGTAAATGAACAACTCTACAGGTTAATGTGACCTGCTGTTTTCCTTTGTGTTGTCTCACTAGGACAATGACCCATAAAACGGTTCACTTTTAGACCTCTGGGTGTGGAAATAAGATTTAAATACTCTTGTTTCCTTTTTTCATAATGGGCTCTACAATTTTCCCCTTCCAAAGCTTACACACCTAGAATTTTCTACAAAAGCTGAATAATTACTCTATACTATTAATTTCATTTCCATTTTTCCTAACAAGCCTTCATTTGCTATTTTTGAACCTCATGGCTAAAGTTATGGTATTTAGAAGCCAAAGAGTCAACCACTATTATACTTCTCTTTTTAAAATTTATGGTTAGATCTTAATGAGAAATTTTTTTGAATCGTTTAAAAGAAAAACTTAAATATTCAAATTATAGTTGTTTGTTTAGATAGATCCTCCATGGATATTTTTCATCTTTCATTTTACAACATAGGTTAAACTATGCCTAGGAATCCTATATGTTGAATGTTCTCATAGTCATCATGGTCATCTTCCAAATTTACAACTTGAGTTGAATAAACTTTTCTTGTGCCCTATAGTTGTCTAAGCCATCTTCCAAATTTACAACATACATTTCTTAACATAGGCTCATGACTCACTGTCATCATAGTGATCTTCCAAGTTTACAAGTTAGGTTGGTTAACTTATGCTTGCCCTGTGGTTTTCATGCATCATCTATGCTTTCAAAGTCCATATATATAGTGCTTATCCTACTTATCTTTCGATTAGGTTGTGTATTTTCTTAGTATACATCCTAGTCATCTTCCACTTATGTTGGTTAACCTATGTTTGCATTAGGCTTGCCATACATCCCTTGTGCTTATCAATGGAATATGCCTAGTGGTCATCCTAGTCATGTTTCACATGAACACATAATTGTGCTTGCCATGGTGTTCCCACACATCATCCTAGCATAGGTTTGGAATGCAATATGGGCCTAGTGGTCATCATAGTCATTTCTAAGTTTAAAAATTAGGTTGGTTACCCTACGCATACCTTGGGGTTTCTGATGAGCCTCATTATTTCAAAAATATTGTTGCAACTACCGAGGCTACCAACTTTAATTAACAACCTGGGGTTTGTACTAACTTAAGGGGTATCGGCACTATATGTGAAGCATACAATGTGCCCTTATTTTGTTGATCTGATGTAATGGAGTGAATTTCATGAATCAAAGCCTAAACTAATTGCAAAAATGGAAGTTTTTGTTTGATAAGAAATTAATCCTAGGAAAGAACAACCATTCGTAACTGAAATCCTAAGAGCATGAACTCAAATAAAAAGACCTAATCTAATTTGCAAAAATGAATGTCCTGATTTGTGTCTATTCTTCCTTAATCATGTATTTAGGTCCTAGGGCTCAGGATTCAAGAGTGAGAGACAAAAACAACCTTTGGGAACAAATCTGTTCAAGTTTACACATGCTACAAAAGTGCTACTGGAAACTTTGTTTTTGCTACAAAAAAGTCTTTTTTGGAAACAACTCACCGAATTACTAATTAAATCAAATGAAAATTGGATGGGACAGTTTTTTTAGTAATTATAATGTCTTAGGTCTCCAACCCAAGTGGAATCACTCCAAAATACCCCTATTCACATGTGCTAAAAAATAATAGAAATTTACTACTCTAAAATATAGAAATTCAAGAATTAGTGAGCTAGTTAATCTATAAAATGAATAACCTAATCAAGTGAAAATGAAATGGGGTACATTTTTTTATCAAATTTAACATTATTATGATCTAATAAAAATGGAATCATGTCAAATGGATCTCATTAACCCCTTCTAAAAAATAGAAGAAATTTACTACTATTTTGTTTCAAGGCATTTCCATAAATCTTATATTCGTGAACTAGTAACCAAATCCAAGTAGCTTAATGATTAAGATGACACCAAAAGTTATTATAAAGATTAATAATGCTTTTCAACCTATAAAAAACCTTCAAAAGAACTCAATTAAATCATCTAACTCAATCCTAAAACAAGAAAAGAAACAATACTAAACACAGAAATATGAAAAACATAAATAAGAGATGCATTGAATAAGAAGTGAAAAGAACATAAAGAAATTGTGCAAGAGGGCTCTGAGGCTCTTACGCTCCTAGGATGACCAAGCCCAAGGAGGAATCAAATTCATATGGAAGAAACAAAGCCTTATAAACTGAAATTGACAGCAATATTCATTATTGAATGAGTCCAAGTATATCCCCATAAGAAAAGAAAGTGGAGTTGCTAAAAAAAAAGTTTTCTCCACAATAACACTAAGCAATACATGCCCCTAGAGGCCAATTCGAATTTGTACATATACATAATGATGAGGAATCATTCCGCTTGAAAAGAGGGATATTTCCATCAAAAATACCTCAAATAGTGGATCTATTTCCCAGCAATAGGAGTTTGTAGCAAATGACATGAAACACATTCCTAGATATTCTCAATCATTGGAGTTCCAGAATCTCTCTAGAATTTTTCAATAATTTTATGATATTTTTTTCATTTATTCTTCAATATTGATACTCTAGTAGTAGGGAGAAAGTCCCTAAGTTATATACTTATCCAAATCTTCATAATCTGTCAAACATTCTCACAATATTCTACAAAAATAAATAATATTAGGCACAAGTATGCAATTATCTTTAGCTCTAGAGGTTAGCCTACCTTATTTTAAAGGAGAGGGTGAAAAAAAGTATCCTTTGAAATTAGGAGTTACAACCTTCCATTCACCCCAATTTACAAGAATATGTATTTATGATAGTTATTTTACCCTCCCCATTTGGTGTAAAAAAATGTTTCTTTCTTTCATTTGCTCGTATTTCATGGTATTGGGATTAATTTGGAGAAGATGACCCTGATTTTTTGGAAAAAATGTTAGTAAAAGAATTATTCACCTTTATTTAAAAATTCAAGAATATTATTTTCATGTCTATTTAAAGAATTGAATAGTGTTTTTCATCTTTTGTTGCATATGTTTAGTCACAATCATATCTAATGCATGAGGGTTGTTCGCAAAGTTGTAGAATTTTAATTAAGAAGTAAAGGATTGAGCACACAGTGGTACAAAGTTGTTTGCGTACTGTAATTGGTACAAGATTGTTTGAAAAGTTTTATAATTTGAATTAAGAAGTAAAGCATTGAGCACATAGTGTTACAGGGTTGTTCGCAAGGTATTGTAATTTGTACAGGGTTATTCGCAAAGTACTGTAATTTGAATGAGGAAATTAGGAACCAGCATACAATGGTACAAGTAAGTCTGTGTATTTGTTCTAGGTAGCAATTCCTCTTGCATGTTGTACCTTTTCCTTCTTCTTCTTCTTCTTCTTATTTTTTTAGTTTTGGGAACCATAATAACTTTTGCTTAGAAATGTATTAGGTTCATAATCAAATGAGTATCATTAAATACATGTGTCCAATACAGAACCTGAGAACATCATTCTATTTTCCCTTAGATAATGAATTTTTCGTATATATAATTATAATTTTCTTATATATACTTGTCATTTTCAAATATTATTTAGATAATAGGTTTTTTATTTCTCAATCTCGTTAAAATAATTGATGTATGATTCTTGTTTTTTAACTTTGACTCATATTTAAGTTAAAATCAATGAAAAAATAAAAAATATTCATAAAATAAGTATCATTAATTATATGTGTCCATTACAGAACTAACCAAAATTACATCCAAAGCATAGATAATATTCTCTGATTTGTTACGATTGTTAGTGTCCCGTGATTTGGTAGATTAGTAGACCAATTAACACGATAACATCAGACCAATCTTTGGAGTCCTAGGACCTAGCCTTCCTGGACTCAGAGAGGGCTCTCTCTATTATATGCAAAGGATGTGAACTTGTTTTGTTTTAGGGTTTGATTTTAGGCTAGATGTTAAGTGTAGGGTTTGTTTGGTTGTTTTGGTTGGGTAGGATGGCCAAGTAGAATAGATGGAATGAGGAAATCTTTAATTCATTTGGCCATGGAGTCAATAGAAGTCATGGAAAGTTCAACAATGGATCAGGGAGCATCACAAGGAAAATATAGCATGATCAATGGATTTTCAAGGTTTATGGGAAATGATATGGACATAAAGTTTGTGAATAAAAGTAGGACAAAGGGGCAATCAAGAATCCTTTATCATGTACTTTTTAACAAGAAAGGACTTAAATACCATTAACATCAAGAAGCAAGAAATATATAGGGAAAACCAGTAACTCTTTGATTCAACTTAAGAGAATAAGCATTTAAGATAAACATTCCAATGAAATATAGAAGGTGACAAACTCATTTAACTTCTAGTGATTTCACCTTCAAGGTTAGAAAAAATTCAAGATACACATATAACTTTAATCCAAGAAGAGGGAATGCCTAAACATGATTGATCATAGCTATGAAGATCTCCAAAAAATTATTCAAGCATGGACAAAGGGTATGATCGAAACATAACCTCTTTGGCAGACCTAATTAATGGTACTTTGGAGAGAGACCTCAAGAACAATGTTTGGTGACACCAAACAAGCAGGGCTAGCCATAAATCATCTTTGATACCTACTGTATTAAACCATTCATGAAATAAACAAGCTTAGGGGGTCTAGAGATCAATTAAGAATTCTCTACAATGTTCTAGCAGAGGAAATCATAGAGGTAGTGAAGAACAAACATAGCTAAGGTGCCTTTGAAGAACATTTCTTATTGTAAATCCTTTGTTCTACTGCAACATAGAAAGATGGAAAAATAATTAAACATGAGAAAACAATAACTAAACAGAAACACTTCACCATTAATCAAGCTTAGGGATCCTGCAAGCAAGCCTCCTCCATCAACAAGCAAAACAAGCCATTCACAA
Organism: Pinus albicaulis; assembly: GCA_034641835.2. NCBI lineage: Eukaryota > Viridiplantae > Streptophyta > Pinopsida > Pinales > Pinaceae > Pinus > Pinus albicaulis. Next base: position 346,932,878 of record CM076569.1, on the reverse strand, counting down.
TCTCCACAACACCAATTTCTCTTCAACCTCCAAAAGAATATGTATTGCTCCAAAGAGTCATCAAATGCCAACAAATTCCAAAGTTTTACAATGAAGCCCTCATGCTATATTTATTTATCAAAGTAGGGAAAAAACCCTAGATATGGTTGGAAAATGTCAAAATCACTCATAGATGTCATAAATGCCCAAGAGACCATGCAAGGCCCAAGGCACAAAATACCCCATGAAATAAATGCCAAAATAACTCCTAGAACCTAGTTCTAGAGTGATTTTCCTCAAAAAACATTAAAATATAATTTTTTAATAAATGAGTGTGCTTTGTTGACTTTTGGCCAACAACACACAGTGCAACCTATAAGTGCAGTGCCTTCACAGGAAAAAAATTGGTCCACTTGCAGCCAAGTTTTGGTGACCTTCCTGATGTCATATTTTTCTCCATGATGACCCGTTGGAAAGGCTGCTGAGTCTAATTTCCAAATATACCTTTGGTTTTCTGATTGAGCCCCTATAATCTATACAAAAATTCAAAATCCCCAAACTGCTCTGAGCGCAGCGCCAAGCCTGAAAATGAGGTAGAAAGGTAGAAAATGAGGTTTTGTTTTTACCTTTTTAGGGTTCAAAAATGCTCCAAATGCTCTGAAATTTTGTGAGAATAGTGTAATAATCATGATAAATCCAAAAATTTAAATTTATCCCTATGAGGATGCCTGAGGAAAAAACGTAGCACCAGGGGTGTTGCGCTTATAAGCCTCCAAATTCAAAAAAAAGAAAAAAATGTCAAAATCTCCTCAAATTTGTTTGATGTCTCCCTTATGGGGTTTGAGAGACCTGTAGAGAAGCTTGTGCCAAGAATCTAAGATTTTATTAGTCTTTTCCTCCTTTTACTGCTTGAATATTGGTTTGGTCCTTTTTGAGTTTTTCCCTTGCAACTTGATTTCTCCGGGCATAATGTTTGGTCATCTTTCTCTATAGATCAAGGTCCTTATTTTCCCTTTCCAAATTGGCCCCCAAGTGTACATTGACCCTTTCCAACCAAGGCTCCCGATCATGTGCTATCTCCATGGCCAACAACTCATCTAGAGGGAGATTTTCTGCTAAGGTTGATTCTTGCTCCCTTTGTTTTGCCAATGCCTTCTTCAACCCCATGGTTTTAGGTCTCTTCCTAGACTATCCTTCTTCATCCTCACTCTCTTCATAAGTTCCCATGAAATCCTCTAGCCGTACCTATGCCCTTTAGGCTTTTTTCCAGGAATTGATGGCTATAGCCTCATAAATTGCAATTTGTGCTGCTAGCTATCTGTTCTCCATGTGAAGGGCATCATTTACAGTTTTGACCCTATCTAAATTTGCTTGGAGGTCTTCAATTTGGGCATTTTTTTTTGGATGAGAAAGTTTGAGATCCTTGCTTCATTCTCCTCATCACTGTCCACCTGAATGATTTCAAACTCCCTCTCAACCTTATGATCTTCTTCTTATTCCTTTACCTTTTTCTTACCTTTGTCTAGTGGCTGAGTTGAGGTGGATAGCATGGTCCCTTTCCTTTTAGAGGCAACGAACACAAGCCTTGGCCCTCTCTGATACGTGAATGAAAGAGGTGTGATTGTGGCCTTGTTGGTGTCTTTATCATGGTTTTGATCCTTATTGTTGTCATAAAAATCTTTATGTTCATCATTGGTATCATCAGTCATCATATTTTCTGCTTCAACATTGTACTCTTTGTTCTCAACATCATCACCACTTTCAACCTCTTCACTGATTTCTGCATTTTCATATTTTTCTTCATCAAAGATTCTTACCTCTCTACTGTTTTTATCTTTATTTTCATTATCAACCCATACACTTTCTTCACTTTCATTTTTTTCATCATTAATATTACTTTCATCTTTATCTTTTGCACTTTCATCATCCTCATTATCATGTGGAGCTAGCTGTTGTCATGAATTTCCTGACTGTTTTCTTCCTTCCTGTCTTGTCCCTCACTTTATTCTTTATTATCTTCCTATTTGTCATTGTTGACCTCTTTGTCACTGTCAACCTCTTTGTCACTGTGGTTTGCTTCATTGGGGTCACTACTACCTTTAGTTTATGCATTATCCTCACTTTTTTCATCTTCATCATTGTCAAGCCCACTGCCTTTTCCTTCATTATATGTCTCTGTCTCTTCATCATCATCTACCTCTGTCTCTTCATCATCATCATGATCCTCTTCTTCACTCAACTCATCATCACCCTCATCTTCACTTTGGACTGATTCATTGTCATTGTCTTGCTCACTGCCACTCTCTTCTTGTTCTGATGCATCAGGATAAGGTGAGGAAGGGAGGTTTCCTTGAGGAGGTGATATATGTGTAGAGGATGAGGTATGGTCAGTAGGAGGTGATGGAGGAGTAAAGGGAGGAGGATGAGATGATGAGGGAAAGTTTTGTTGATGATGGGGCTATGGGATTGTGAAGACTTCATGGGCTATGAACACCTTCAAAGGTATGCCTTTTAGTTCTAGCTGATGTAGGACCACAATCTTGATCAGAGAGTGGTGGAAAAAACTATGCATTTTCTGGGAATAGGTTCTCCTTTGGAAAACAGAAGACATCTTATCAATGCTCTTATACAAATGGTAATGAAAATGAAGCATTTTAAGCCTTGTGAAATGCATGAGTAGTCTAACATGGTAGGAATAAAGTCTGGAGTACCTCCCCTCATAGGTGAAGTACTTCATGATAACCCTCATCAATGGTGCAAATCTTTGTTTTAGAAGTGAGAAAGGGAAAATAGCCTTGCAGCCTTCTCTGTACCTAGTTTTGACAAATGGCTCATAATAGCTCATGTTTAATCTTGCTTTCTTGAACCACTTTTCACCAATAGCAAGTATACATGTAGCATTAGATATGGCATTTGCTGATATTTTAAAGTCTACCCTTCCAAGATTTACCTGTTTATTGTGCAGGTTGAGGACAAACAACCTTATAAGCTTTGGGTGATTTTTCACTTGTTTGAATCTCTCACAAAACAGGAAACACCCCACATTTTGAAAACATGTCATGATCATGGGAGATGAAGTAATATCTACTATGATCTGGGGTTCAAATCTGTTCACCTTCCCTCCCTTGTGTTTTGGCCTGATAGGCACTTGGCCTCCTTCACTGCTGATATTGTCTTCTACTCCTGACATGGTGATTAGGGTTGTTTTTGGAGAAAATTAGGCTTGCTTGTGAAGCTAAGGCAGGAGGAGTGAAATGAAATGGTGGAGAGGGTGTTTCTAGTAAATGAGTGAGATGGAGGTGGGTTTATGATTGAGTTCAATTGAGCTTCATGAGCGCTTAACTTGAAATGATGTGTAATTACCCCAATTCACCCCTCTTAGCTGATAATTTTGCTTGGAGGTTAAAATAGAGGGTTGTTTTCCATGGATACCTAGGGTTTGAAATGACTAGGGTTAGAGCATTTTATTTTAACCACAAAATCACAAAAATTACTTGGAGGACAATTAGGAAAGGCCACCTACTAATTTTAACTTGCTGCACGTTCTTAAAAATAGTTCGGAGGGCATGCCTTGAGTTTTCTGGCACCTTTCTGCAAGTTGGATCATTTTAGCGTGAGTGCAACACCCTTCCTACACTGTCATGTGCCTCTAAGTGCAGCGTTGGTGAGTTGGGTGTGCTACTTGCGTGCAGGCCTATCGGCCCCTGGGCGCAGTGTTAGGTAGGAAATGGGGGAATCGGGCCTCTGTCTAGGCACAACACTGCACTTCCGGGCGAGTTGGGCCTCTGTGCATAGTTCCAGGCCTGTTAGGTCGGCCTCTGAGTGTAGCGCCCACTTCTGGGCATGTTAGGTTTCCCTGTGTGTAGCGTCAGTGACCTTGCCCAGAAACTGTCAAAAACTTAGAAATTTCTTCCTTGAAGGGTTTTTTTCTCTCCTCTAATGCATAATGAGCTAAGTGACAAAGTGAATTTCGGTTTACCTTGGCCCATTGATGCTTTTAAAACTTGTTTTCAGATGCCTTGTTTGAGTCACCATATGTCATTATGTTTTGGTCTATTTCTATCTTTTGATCACATTCACAATTTTTAGGCATTTGGATGGTGGTAACACCCCTTAAAATACCTCTATGTCCTTGCCTTGGAGATCAAAATTCCCTTTAATTGATGGATGATTGAGAAACCTATTTTCATCATTTTCATTTGCTCTTTATTCATGCTAACTCTTACCTTGTACTGTCACCATAGTCTTTACAATCATGTTTGTCATTATTTATTCTTGGCCACTTTTGATTTGTTGCAGGTGCCATGACATAATGATTTATGCCTCTATTGACATTCTTGGAGTTTTAAAATTTTAGTCACATAACAATAAACTCATTCTTAGCTTGCCTTCCATTTCAAAGCTTAACCCTATGCTTTCTTTCCTTTGACCATTTTGAGGGCTAAACCCTAAAAATGAAGGCTTTATCTCCCTCATACTGACATTCTTTATATTCTTTCCCTTTCAGGCCATGAAGCATTGTTACCTTAACAAACCATGGAGGTCACCTTCTGACATATTTTCCAAACCTTTTGCCTGTTTTCATCATGGAGGCTCATAATGTTCATTTCACCCTCTCTTGCCTATCTTCTCAAAACTTTAGTTTTTAGGGGCATTAGAGAAAAATTATTAGTGTTGTCTTCTATGTTCTCTATAGCCCTTTTAAGTCTATTCATTTCTGTTCAGTTCACCTCACCTTTTTCCTTTCTTCATTTATAACTTCTAAAAATCTTCAATTCATGCTTGGTTGTGCTGATGTGCCTCTGTCTTTCTGGTCCTTTGCATTGGTTCCTTGCTTGGCATACTGCTGGTCTAATCAGTCCTAGAAACCCTGATTTTCACTCAACATAGGCTGCTTACTCTTCCATTAGCTTGCGTGTACCTTTAATGAGAAGCAGGCCTCTTACCTTACCAATTTTCCTACTGGTAGCCACCTTGACACTCTTGCAGAAATGCCAAAATGAACAACTATCCTTTGTAGATTTTGTACATGATAATCAGGTATTCCTTGAAGGTTTTCCTGATCTATATTGAAACAATAGATTTTGACCTTATTTTCCATTTGATTCATCTTCTTGGCACATGAAAAACAGTGATTTAGAACATCTAAGACAACCCTACAACCTGTGAAACCCTAGTTAACTAGCGGGAGGCTCTTTTGACTTGGCCTTTGATTGAAAGTTTGGCTTGGGGTCCACAAGTATGAATTTTTTTTTTTTTGATATTTTTATGTATTGAAGATCCAAAATCCAATGTACTTGATTTATCTAAAGAGCATATAGAGATATTTTTGAAACCATCAATGCTTGAGGCATTTGGTGAATATGGAAAAGAGTAGGCTGGTTGGTGATCTTAGGTGGCAAGTGGAGGGTTGAGGCAAAGGAAAAATAGAGTGATGAGGTCATTGGTGGCAAAACATAATGAAGTTGAGTGGCAAGATCCCATGATGGGTCTTCTGGGAGTGGTAAGCTGACCATGACATGATAGAGTAGTTAAATAGTGAAAAATTTATCCTAGGGATAATGAAGGAAGTGAGATTTCTAAAACTCACAATATTCATGAATTTTGGTTTTAGAAATATAGGATAAACATTTAGTCATAGAAAAAATTACTGATGACTAACAAAAACATCTCCAATACCCTGCAGATAAATTTTAATAGCCAAGAGACCACTTAGATCCCTTTACCTGGTTGTTGTATAAATTATCTTTTTCATGTAATATTAGGGTTTGAAGTTTTCTTACTTTATTTTCGTTGTAGGTTTACTTTCTCTAAAAAGTAGAATAGAAATGATTTTATTTCATTGCATTTAAAATGTTTTCGTCCCTTCTCCTTAAATTAATAAATATTTTCTTATTGTCATTTATTTCTTGCAATTCTGAATTGTACATGTAGCATAAATATTACAATGGTCTCTAAGTAACTGAACTGTATCACAGTGTTTTCACCTACACTATATTAGCAAGAGGATAATACAATAGATGTTTCACACAAAGTTCTAATCCCTCTTAATCTTGTATGAACCACAGATTGACAATTAAATTTGAGACCCTTGGGAGCTGCATTATTCTTGCTACAATACTGAGGGCCATCACTTTTTGGAGTCATTGTTAGGGAGGTGTCAATGTACTTATTGTATTTTTCATAGTTGATTCACTCTTTCTCTTATTTTACTTTCTAAAAAAAAAAATTACATTAGGAATTCTTTATTTCAAAAATAGAAAATTGCATTATATTAAATTTTTTATTCAAAATATAATATTTATATATCTTTCTTTATGCCTTGAAGAGTCAAGGATAAAACATGATTTTCTTATCAAATAACCCCACTTCCATAAGAAGCCAACCTTCTTTTATTAATTATGATCCTCCTATCCTGTACATGGAGGATATTGAGGCATTCTTAGGTGAGTAAAAAAGGATCTATGAGGAGCTTATAGAAGGAAAAAAAACTTCACAACCCATTGATATCATGGTTGGAAACAGGAAAAATTAACCGTTTCCCATCAAAGAGACAAATGGAGAAGCCACAATGAAAAACATAATTCCACCTTCCATTCCTCACTTCTATGGTTTGAATATTGAATACCATGAAACTTTTATGTTTGAGTTTGTTGTAGCTTGTAGGAGATATGATTACACAATAGATGAGAATAAGCTCAAATTTTTCACTTGCACTCTCAAGGATGCATCCCTTTCTTGGTTCATGATCCTATAAGGGGTAACATTACTTCATCGGAATAGATGTAGAAAGCCTTCAACACTAAGTATCACGAATATTGCAAAGTAAGAGACACCAAAGATGAGATATTGAAAGTATCTTAAGAAGTAGATGAATTTGTGGAAAATTTGGAGGAAAGGTTTCAAATTAGTTACAAAATAGCACAAAACTTCACTCTAGATCCAGATTCCATGAAATTAGTCATGATATAGGAATTAGAGAAAAAATAATGGAAACATTCAACCTTATAGCCAATGGAGATATTTATTATCTTAATCATGATGAAATCAAAACAACATTCAAAAGTCATTCCAGAGATAATAGAAAAAGTGGTAGAGAACACAAATATTTGCTAATTATATCTTCCTCCTATACAATTACTATGAATCAGAGAAGTGGTATGCTATATTTTACACACCTTTTTTATGTACATGGATACACTATAGATAAAGAGAAAACAAGAAGAAGAAGAAGGGAATTAGCTATATTTTTCCCAAGATTCACTCAAATACATCCTAGGAATGAGTGTACTTTATATATCATAAATATATGTTCTATATGTGAATAAAATCTACACTAACAAATGTCCATATTTTTTAGGTTTAAAAGTTGTATAGAGAAGAGCAAAAGGGAGCATGGAGCACCTCTACTTTCTTAATAAAAATAGGCCATAAGGGCTTAGGAAGTATCAATAATGTATGAATTATCCCTCTCTTTTAAATACAAAGTATAATGAACATTATCTATCACCGTATCCTCCTAACACTTCACCCTAGTTTATGCCTACTCCATGGCCTTATCCACCCAAAAATTCTATTCCTCCTTTTCAGCGATATCCACACCAGTTTACTCAACTGGGTAATCCATCTTCTAGATGGAGGCCTACTTCAAGGATCTTTTTGAACCCTCTTTTTCATTCTAATCTTATTTTGTGAAATGATCTCTTTTGTTATTTTTTCATATGCCAATAGTTTCAAATTTATTACAAAACACAAGACTTTTCCCTATTTATTTTCATTGCACATGGATGGACCATATAATTTGAAGTTAACTATCTTAATTACTAATTAAAAGTGCATGGAAGGTAAAGTACCAAGTTTGTAATAACTTTTTCCTATTATAATATGAAAAAGGTTCATATTTCAAGGCTTTATTTTTATTTTGTGGTCCCGATAAACTTTCCTTATTATGTTGTGTAATATTCCTACGTAGCCCAAGCAAAGAGGAATATGCAATTTTGTTTCATTTTCTGTTGATTGAATAAATGAATCAAGGAGGACATTTAAAACTCCTGAAAACAATGAATAAATCCATTCCCATGTGGACAGAGACAAATTTGGGCCATATAAAATAAACACTTGTAGGTGTGAATGGGTTTGAACTATGAGACTCTGTCAACCTTGACCAAATCCACAGCGCAGTCTAGCTGCAATGTACCTTATGGATGCACCGCGCAGTTCTAGATGGAGGCTCCACATGTGAAAGGAGCTAAATCATTGAAGTGGTTTAGGGTTTGACAAGGCTTTTATCTTATAAAAGGAAGAGGAGAGCAGCATCAGGGAATTATTGAAGATTTGATATCTTAGAAGAATATGTCTGTTTAGACAATTAGAATTCTCTTGGTTGTTTAGCAGAGAAATGAGATGATTTCCTATTTAGGAATTCTCCCTCCTTCCTAGAGAAGCTCTTGAAGGAGCCTTTTTTGTCTTGACCACTATTTTGAATTTTCCCAAGCTTCATCTTACACCTACAACGTTGGTCCTATTTAGGATTGGGTTGTCCTTGTGAGTTGTAGCAAGTGGATACTAGATCTGCTTAGATCTAGAATTATATTAGTGCCTCTTCTCAGTGAGTGTGTATTTTAACCTCCTGGAAGAGTGCATTAGCTGATTGGAGTATCTTGGCAATAGGCCAAAGCATACTCAGAATTGATAGCATAGTCCCTTTTGCAGTACTGCGTTATTTGCAGTAGCAGTGTTGAAGGGAGTTCCAGCATTATTTTGGAGGAGAGATCTCTAGTGATTGGATCCTTCCTTTCACTGTGGTGATCCATGGATTGGCCATCCAATCCATGTTAGATCTGATTCATTCACTAATGTATTTACTTCAGAATTTTTGAAGCATTTTGTAGATCTGCTACAGTGGATCTTAGATCTACTCATGTGCTTTCATGATTTGCTGAGATCCCCAAGGGGAATGTATTGAGGATATTTTCTTGTACATAGATATGGATTAGATCTATATTTTCATGTAAAAATATGCTCTAGATCTGAGTTGTAACATACTACTTCTTCAACCAATAAAAATAATGTTGTCAAGCCTATTCTGTCATTTCTCTTGGTTGTAGCACCTCATTTCTAAGGGTTTCTTCTTGTATATCCTTCTTTCTATTACACATTGTGTAAGATTCTGTATAAATCTGTTTTTCTCATGTATATCTAAAATATGAGCTTCCATAATGATCTCATGCAAATATTGGGCTGAACTACATTATTTTCCAGCAGTTGTTTTTGTACTTCTGCAGTCCCCTTCTCTTGGCATTCTCTAACTGCACTAGGTTCGAGGAGACTTGTTTAACCCACCTAGAAGGATTTTTTTTTGAATTCCTCTTGGATTCAGGTCTTATATTGTTATATATAAGGGATCCAAGTTCTATTTTCCAATCCTGTAGCAGCCATTACTATAAAATGTGTTTTCCATTCATGCCTTGCTAGTAGTCCCAATTTGGGATTAATACAATGGTATCAGAGCAAGATCTTTGGTTTAGCCTATGAACTTCAATCCAAATTACTATAAAATATATAGATCGAGATGATGAACAGAATAAACCTGCTTTCATCAGTTTTTAGATCCAAGAAAGACCTCCCCAAGGAGGTTAAGGAGATAGAAGAAGGAGAAGTGGAAGTACCATGCACTTCCTACTCTTGCAAAGTAGAAGACAAGAAGCATGTAGGACACTTGGATCATCAGATACTAAGTGAGTACCTTGTTGAGTACAATTCTCAACCTAGAGCCTTCAAGGAGACTCTAGCCTTCCCACAATTCATTCAACTAAAGGAAGGGAAGAGACCCTGTAACAAGGGAGAAATCAAGGGCAATAGATTTCTATTGTCCACTTTTGATGGGACATCTGCAGCCAAAGCTTGGGCAAGAAGACTTAGTGCATTTTTCCTACTACATCTATTGGTAGAGAGAGAAGTAGTGGATATTGCAGCGCTGCACCTGAAGGGTGAAGAAAGCAATTGGTGGTTCAGCCATGTGGAACATGCAAAAGTATTTTCTTTTGCAGATTTCACTCAAAAGGTGATAAAGAGATTTGAGGAAGAAAAGTCCTCATTATTTCTTGAGGATATTTGTACCAGCTCTAGGACAGCCTTGAAGGAGCAACCTTCAACACTAGCAGTTGAGGGAGGCAACATAGAAGAAGAAGGAGCTCTTGCAGGCATACAAGAAGTACCCAAAGCCTATCAAGGTATGATTAAGTTTCCACCTTCTATTATTGCAGCCAATATTTTAGAGGGTTGTGGAGACCTACTATTGCATGTTCTAGAATCATCACTTACTGCTAATCTAGAGTAGCAATGTTACATTGCACTGTCCGAGAGTAGTTGTGAAGAAAATAAGACCCATTCCTCATGGGCACACTCAGATGTGAGCTTCATTCAGAGAGAAATGGAGACAAGGGGTAGACATCTTGAGATGAGAAACATTTTCTCCTCTCTATATGACACTTTCTCAATGAGCATGTCTTCGCTCAAAGAGAGACTTCTACTTGTAGCAGATCAAAGACCCCACTAGTTCTGGAAGACCATGCATGAGGAGGAGGTCTCATCAAGAGATCCCATGGAAGGTGCACTTCAACATTCCATGAAGTGAAAATTTCTTTAAATATTTGATGGGGTTGGTGTCATACAATGGGAGCATACCAAATTTTTTCATAGTGAGATCCATGATTCACCGGGGGATGAATGGATGTGGATGGTGACCAAGAAGTTGGAAAGCTACTTGCAGATCTATGATACCCAACAACAAGAGGCTTGGTTGTGATGGTTACTTTTCAAAGAGTTTGGCCATCATCCTCTTTCTAAGGGTATGTGGAGGAAAGATGTGTGGTAGGATACTTGCATCATTGAGAATCAAGGAGTATGGACACATTGTGTTGATATGACACTCTTCATATCAATCACCATGTTTTCACCACATGATTTATATGATGGAGGTATGGGGAAGAGGAAAAATATTTTGTTGCTTTGGATGTTCTAGGAAGAGAAAGAGCAGAGTTGCTCTCACACTTTGCATGATGTTGTAGGAGGAGAAGATAGCAATATCTCATTAGCCTTGGATGATATGGAAGTAATTCTACCCCAGAAGGAACTTCTTGCTTATAGTAACATTGTGAAAGACGTCTTTGAAAATGAAAATGTCAAACAAAGGAGCTATGTATTGGCAAGAGCCTATTTGCATAGGCTAACATCGCTGTCAGTCTGGAGCATGGACTTATGGATGGAGTGTCCCTAGGATCATTCCACTCTTGGTGCACTTGATGGATAAGGACGAGGTGAGAAATATGGAGTAATGGATGGAGACATCTATTGATGTGATATCTTCTTCTTGGCTTGGATTTCCAATTACATGAGGAAGAGTCTTCATGCAACACATGATTCATTTTTCTTCACAAGATGCATTGCTCCGCAAGGAGGCAAGCTTTCTATTGAGCTCCATGATCAACAATGGACTAGAATGTATGATGGAGACAATCGTATCTTATATGGACATGGGCGAGTGTTGTGTTACTTCATGTATGTTCATTTTTTGTATACATCCATCTACTATTACCAGTAAATGGAATAACATACATAGACCACCATGTATCTAGCAACAACTTGCCTTGTGATTTTTTGAAGCTGTAGTTGGAAAAACTGTGTTGTCACTTTATGGGAGACTATTGGTACCTCCCTGTACCATATGAAGCCTTTATTATTTCCTTATTCTTGATGCTAATCATGGTTCCAATTGCTGATGCTGATCTTGCTTTTGTGGGGATCATGATTGGAGAAGAAATACATTGGTTAGATGTGATATTGTGGGAAGAGGATTCCCACATTTTCTGCATTGTATGTTCTAATGGGAACATGAGAGGAGATATGGCCACCACAGCCAAACACTTGTTTCTTTATGAGGTGGGCCATGAGTTTAATGAGATGCCATATGGTGACGATATCCCATCCATCACATATGGAATGGTTTGGGCCAGCTTGATTCATAATGCTGGAAAGGAGATCTTTATAGATCTAGTCTTCATCTTGTCTCTTGAAGGCAACATCTTTGTAGCCCCGAATCAACAAACACTCCACACTTATCTTAGGTGGAGAGGAGGACAGTGTGGGGTAGGCACATATGTCTACCTTGTTCAGTTTCTCAGCTCACGTACATTACATGCACTGAAGGTGGAGGAGAATTTTCTGGAGTTACCATGTTGGGAGGTGACTCATTTTGCATGTATGATTACTTGGGGAAAGATGTTTTCCCAATCCATTTCATTTCTATCCTTGTAGTTGCTTGAGGACAAGCAAAATTTGGGAGGGGAGGACTATAATTTTCCTACTTAGCCCAAGCTAAGAGGAATATTCAATTTTGTTTCATTTTTTGTTGATTGAATAAAGGAATCAAGGAGGACATGTAAAACTATTGAAAACAATGAGTAAATCCATGCCCATGTGAACAAAGAAAAACCTGGGCCATATAAAATAAACACGTGTAGGTGTGAATGGGTTTGAAATACGAGACTAGGTCAACCTTGACCAAATCCATAGTGCAGTCTAGATGCAATGTACCTCATGGATGCACTGCATAGTTCTAAATGGAGGCTCCACATGTGAAAGAAGATAACTCATTGAAGGGGTTTAGGGCTTGACAAGGATTTTATCTTATAAAAGGAAGAGGAGTGTAGCATGAGGGAATTATTGAAGATTTGATATCTTAGAAGAATATGTCTGTTTAGACAATTCAAATTCTCTTAGTTGTTTAGCAGATAATTGAGAGGATTTCCTGTTTAGGAATTCTCCCTCCTTCCTAGAGCAGCTCTTGGAGGAGCCTTGTTTTTCTTGCCCACTATCCGACATTTGGCCAAGCTTCATCTGACACCTACAGCACTGGTCCTCTTTAGGATTGTGTTGTCCTTGTGAGCTGCAACAAGTGGAGACTAGATCTACTTAGATCTAGAATTATACTGGTGCCTCTTCTCAGTGACTATTTCTTTTAACCTCTTGGAAGAGTGCATTAGCTGATTGCAGCCTCAAATCCATATCTTGGCAATAGGCCAAAGCATAGGAAGAATTGATAGAATATTTCCTTTTGCAGTACTGTGTTATTTGAAATAGCATTGTTGCAGGGAGTTCTGGCATTATTTTGGAGGAGATCTCTCTAGTGATTGGATCCTTCCTTTCACTATGGTGATCCGTGGATTGGCCAACCAATCCATGTTAGATCTGATTCAGTCACTGATTTATTTACATCAGAATTTCTAAAGCATTTTTTAGATCTGTTGCATTAGATCTTAGATCTACTGTTGTGCTTTCATGATTTGCTGAGATCCCCAAGGGGAATGTATTGAGGAGCTTTTCTTGTACATAGATCTGGATTAGATCTATATTTTCATGTATATATCTGCTCTAGATCTAAGTTGTAACATACTGCTACTTCAGCTAATAAAAATAACATTTTCAAGCCTATTCTGTCATTTCTCTTGGTTGTAGCACCTCATTTCTGAGGGTTTCTTCTTTTATAACCTTCTCCTTTTTGTTACACAGTGTGTAAGCTGCTGTGTAAATCTGTTTTTCTGGTGTATATCTAAAATATGAGCTTCCATAATGATCTCATGCAAATATTGGGCTAAACTTCATTATTTTCAGTAGTTTTTTTTGTATTGTTGCAGTCCCCTTCTTTGGGCATTCTCTAGCTGCACTAGGTTCGTGGAGATCTTTTTAACCCACCTAGAAGGATTTTTTTTGGAATTAATCTTGGATTCAAGTATTATATTTTCATATATAAGGGATCCAAGTGCTTGTTTCCAGTCCTGTTAGCAGTCCCAATTTGGGGATATTACAAGTTGTAGCCAAAATATCCCTCTTACATGGAAAATAATTTTGACTCTATATTGACTATGTAGCCAAAAAATACTTTGTGATCGACATAGTATTTTACATTTCATATTTCCTTGAGATGGTAGGAGGGTTCCTCTTATCATCCATTCAAATTCTAGTAGCGGTCAAGGAAGATTGAAAGAGTTATTGGTGTTATATCTATTGCCAAATTAAAGAGTTTAATAGGGTTATATTGAGAAGTTATCATGGATTTAGAGTGACTTACTAGGAACTCAAAGAGTATAGATAAATAATATTAGTTCAGCTCGGAATAATTTGTCACAACAAATTTGGTAAAAATAGATAGAATCTCTACTATGAATGTCAATTTTCCATTAGATTTTAGATTATTTAATTGTTGATATTCTAATTAAATGCATAAAGTATATGAAATATGAGTAATATAAAATATATGAATACACACACATCCATAATAGAGACAATTTATTCCCTAGGAAAGCCTTATGGGAGAAAATATAGCTAGAAGGTGAGGATACTATGCTCACTTTTCTTTGGTATGGAAAAATGCAAGTAGAAAGAAAGATTTTATCTTTCACGGACTTACCTATAATCCATAAATTCACACTCCCAAATTTAACACTAAAATATGGAACAATATACAATAAATTAGAATGGGACACCTTCTCCTCCAAGTGACCGAACATTTAAATTTGTCCAATAGCCATCTAGGGGTAAGGTTTGACATTGTCAACCCTCAACTAGTGATAAAGTTCTTATAACTTCAAGAGAATTCTTGAAATATAACACATGAATAACCCCATGTCTATGATTAATGGGGCTAATGTGGCATCTATGTGTATCATGGTGTCCACCTAGGTGGGTCAACTAAATGGAGGCATAACTTTCTCATATGAGATTCAATTGAGGTAATCCTTGTGCCACTCGAAAGGTATTGTTGGGTGCACGCTTTGAGTGTATTTCAGACAGCTTTTTCCTCATCCTTGACTGTTTCACCTATGAACTTGTGTACTTATTAGACCTTAATTGCCTTTTTCCCAGTGACGAGACTTCGTTTTTGTCATGACATATTATATTTCCATTTTTGTTAGATATGAATGAGGTGATGTCATTTGATGACTAATCAAGGTGATTTTGGAGGAAGTTATTTGGATTGTGTCTTTCAGGCGTTACTCCAAGCTTCCTGATTAAAATATGGACAGTGAAATGATGAGTTACAAAGGAGTTCTGAACACTTGTTTCCTCAGACTGTTGCTGCTACACCTTAGGCTGTTGTTGTTACACCTTAGGCTATTTTTGTTACACCTCGATCATTGTTGTTACACATCCCGAAATGTTGTTACATCGCGGGATGTTGATTCCAATACAACTATCCAAGACCATGGGTACTATTCCATGAAGACAACTATCATATGAATCATATTATTTATAGACAACTAGGGAATCAAGACGGTTGTGATTTTGATCAATGATGTAACAATAATAAGCCGAGTATTTGGAACCTATTGTAGCTATTTCTATTTTGATCAGCATGACAATCATGAGATTCTCATGAATTATCTGTTTTCTTATTTTGGACATGTAAAAATTATAAAGAGGACTCAGTCCCATGTGAAAGGGATGAAAGAGAGAGGATAGTATCGTTATTTTGTTTTTGTAATTCATAATCCTTAATAAAAAGACAGTGTTTCTGATGTTTCTAAATATTGTGTTGCAACTTATCAGATTCGTGTTTCATTCCTATTCCCTACAAGGGAGGAAGGGTCCTCCTCTTTAGCAGGGATTGCAGTAGCAGCAATAGTATTGTGGTAGATTGTTATTATTTCTTAGAGATTTAATTGAGTATATCGTCCAGTTTACCAGCTTAGTCAGTAGTGTGGTGTGTGGCATGCATTTTTCTTAGTAACATGAAGTGTGATTTTATTTCTACCAGTTAATTTCTAATTTCCGCATGAGTGTTACTTTTTGCAATTAAATCCAACGACATATATTTATGTTTTCATTTTCTCTGCTCTTGGCTAAAGTGTATCGGCATAGATAGTGAAAAATCCTTTGAAACAAACAAACCTAACCTGGGTTGACAATTGATGTTGTAGTTTAGTAAAAGTAATATGTTATTAAATTGACACAACATTTTGGCATCGTTTCCAGGGAAGGCAGCTAACGGTATAGTCAACCAAGCTATTTGTTTAATTGTGTCTCTAGTGAACAGTTGTTGGGTGATAAGATGAGAGGTAAGAACCTGTGAATCTCTCTAACATACCTGGGTGGGCTCACCATTTTGATCACTAAGACACTTAGGGTGTGGAATTTCAATTTTTCTTAGAGCATGTCTCTAGTTCTATAGTCGTTGGGTAGTAAGACAAGAGGTGAAAACCTACACATCGATCTAGCATACTTGGGCGGGCTCATCACTGTATAAAATGGGACATATAGGGTGTGATTTAATGCATATAGGGTCCATGTGTGAAGATATAGGAATAATAGGAAAAAATTGAACACCCCCACTGTAATTAGTCATGGGAAAAATGGGGCATAAGAAGGAAAATAAGGGCTTAGATTTGAAGAGGAAGACATTTACTGGGAATCTGATTTCAAAAGTAGAAAAAAAAATATATTTCATATAGGGATCTAAGGAAAACATGGCCACAAAAAGTTGTTGTCACACGTAAGCTGGGAGCATCTGGTCCCTCTATCTCTGGATCTCATCACCCCTCAACAAACATAGTCACTCCTAAGATTGGGAGTCTGAGTCAAGAGCAGAAGTGGAAAGCTACTTAACAAGATCTGAAGCTTGAAGGCTAAGTGGAGACTAGAAGGGAGCCCCAAGGTCCTGAGAAGGAAAATTACCTATTTGGCTACCATCATCTAGATTCAGATAGTGCAGTGAAGCATCCAAATCCAAAGTAGCCCAACTTGTTATTGCATAGCCCCTCACCTATAATACAATTTACTGATAATTCAAAAGAATATTTATCACATCAGGAATCAATATATTCAATTATGGGAGACGAAAACACTAGGACATAAGGCACTATCACTACCTTTGAGTTCCCAATACAAGAAGTAAGAAGCGATGCCCCCATGAAGAATATTCCTTTGTCCTCTCTTCCATATTTTCAATGAATGGTAGTGGAAGATCCAGATGCCTTCCTTTTTGGATTTGATGTCCTATGCAAAAGTTATAATTATACCACAAATGCACAAAAGCTGAAAATATTCGTTGCCACTCTAAAGGGACATCATTAAGATGGTTTATGGGACTGGGCGCTGCTACTATTCGGAAATGGGGTCACATGAGAGAGAGGATTCTTTCCAAATATCAGTTTTATTGTCATACGAAGGATTTGAGGGAAGAAATATTCCAAATAACACAGATGGAAGATGAAAGCCTGGAAGATTATGTGGAGAAATTTCACTATAATTTATGGAGATATAAATTTAGTGATTTAGCTCCCAAACTCTTGAAATCCATATTTATAAGGGGCATGAGAGATGATTTCCTAGAGCACCTGAATTTACATGGAAAAGGGGACGTATCTCAGAAACCGTTAGATGAAATAGTAAGACTATGTCTGAGAAGTTCCAGAGGATCATCCAAGGGAATAAGTTTGGTACGGGACCCCTTGGTCTGAATACAGAAATCTGTGAATGGGGGCGTGACCAAGGCAGAGATCAGAAATTTATTTGCATATTTTAAAACCAATCTCCTTAGCACCTTGTCTTCTTAGATAAAAACATCAAAATTCAATATAAAGAAATCACATGAGGAGGCTAAGGAAACTCTAGCTATGTTTTGTCCAAAATGTAGAAATAAACCTCCCTTGAGAGAGTGCAAAGTGAACACCATCAGCTTGTGCAATATTTGTGAATTAGAGAATTCTATAGGTCAGTGTTTATATATTTCCAGATTAAAAGTGGTACTTAGGGAGTCAAATGACGATGTTCAATTCTACTATTTCATTGGATCTAGGAAACCATGGCAGCCACAATCTCTAGGTATGTCAAAAGAACTTTTTTTATTTTTAAATTCATGGAATAATGCATATGCTCAGCAATTTCCATGCAAATACTCTGCCTCTTCTCTAGCACAGTTCCCTTTACCTTGGAACCAGTGGTCTCCTACTCCACCTATTTATTATCCTCCATCTCAGCCATATCCTTGGAGTCAGAACTTGAGGGGAAATGCTCAGTGTCCAACCCCTTCTGCATTCTCAATACAACAATAGTTACAACTTCCTCCTCTCCAAAATCCTCTTCCTACACCTCCTGTGCAACTGCAACTACTTGTGCAACCTAATCCTAACCCAAATAATAAGGTAGCCCAGAGTATAAAGGCCCCAACTACCTCCTAGAATTAATTCATTACTCTAGTTGAACTTAAAGAAAGTCAACTTTGGTCAGGAAAAGTGATGAGGAGAAACCATTCCCCTATCATTGCCGAAGAGGAATGTGAGTCTCCCAAGGAAAATAATTTATATCTCGTTACCCCTATAACAACTAATCCGATAAAAATTGTTGCTCCTATAACAACCAACTTGACTAAAGCTGATACACCTATAATAGCCAATTTTGTTGTTGTAACTCAAGATCCTCTGCATCCTCAAAGACTAATAGAGATTGGAACAACACGACAACCTAAATCTGATTTTCTTAGGGAGTTGAAAAGATTGCATGTACAAATATCTGCTGCAAGCTCTTAAAGAAGTGCCTATCTATGCCAAAACAGTATGAGACATGTGCATTAAGAAACTTGGAAGGAAGCCTATGGATCTTGCTACTATAAATGTGATGGAAAATTTTTTCGAATTAATGACTGATTAACCCCTCCTAACCAAGTATAATGATCTAGGAAATCCTATAGTAATTGTTTATATCAACAGAAACCCTATAACCAATATATTCATCGATTTACGAGCGGCCATTAACATAATGAAGAATGACCTCTTCACAACCTTAGGATTCCATGGACTTAGACACACACCTACGATGCTTGAATTAGCATACAAGTCCCATGTTAAACTGAAGGGGGTAATAGAGGATATAGTCATTACATTCACCTCCTGGAGATATCTAACTGATCTCCTTATCCTGCAAGCCAAATCCAATTTGGGAGGGAACCCTTTGATTTTATGAAGGCCTTGCCTAGCTACTACACATGCATTCATAGGATGTAGATTTAAATATATGATAATATCATATGGCCAACCTACAAAGAACCTCAATATTTAGCCTCCGGTGAAACCAATGGATGTGAAAAATCCCTGGTGGGATGAATTTGAGCCTGAATCTGATCTTTCCCTGCCAATTATGACCCTAGGAAAAGATCAGTATTTTAAGGATGAAAAAAGGATGATATCATAAATGGATTTATTAGTAGCTCACTTTTTGTCACTTCTATTGAGAACTCGGGGGAATAATATGAGGTAGAAGATGAGAAATTTGAGCAGATGAGTACCACTCTGCATACTGACATCAGTCCAATTGAAATAGAGCCATGAGAGTATTTGAATATTAACCCCAACCTGACTGTTGAGCAAACCAAACTATTGTTATAGTTGTTACAGAATATAAGAAATTGTTTTCATGGGATTATACAGACATGAAGGGGACTCACCCTAGACTGTGCACTCATCACATTTATCTGAAGGATGGCTACAATCCAGTTATACAATCGCAACAATGCATGAACCCTGCACTTCAGGAGATAGTGAAAGAAGAATTGTAGAAGCTCCTAAACACTAAATTCATCTATCTGATATCTAATAGTCATTGGGTGTCTTTGCTTGTCATCAATCCTAAAAAAATGGCAAGTCGAGAGTCTGTGTGGATTACAGAGAACTTAATAGAGCCACTCAAAAGGAACATTTTCCCTTACAATATATAGATCAAGTCCTTGATACTCTTTTTGGAAATAAATTATTTTCATTCTTAGATGGGTTTAGTGGCTACAATCATATATAGATCACCCCAGAAGATTAGGATAAAAAAACATTTACTTGCTCATGGAGAATTTTTGCATACTGAGTCCTCCCTTTTCAACTGTGCCATGAACCAACAACTTTCCAGAGGGAAATATTGGGAATTTTCTCAATTTTTCTTGTGTAGTGTGCTTGGCACATGAATGTACCAAATCACACTTACTTAAGAGGAGTGGCTTTTCCCTCTTAAGTTCTTGGTCATAGGCAGAAAATAGATGGACTCAAGAAAGTTAGTGGAACATGTTAAAACATAAACATACTAGATAGAGAAATATCATGCATATTCAAACATAAAAACTAAACTAAATAAAAAATAAAAAAATCTCTGAATAGCATCAAACAACTTCAATAATCCAAATGGTGGTGCTTACATCCCCTCTTATTGAGTGTTGGTAGGAATGAAGGATGAAACTTTTACCCACTTGTGAAGGGGCCCTTAGAACTATGGAGTTCCAAGTCCCAATGGAAGGATTTATTTAATACCAAGCTTCCTTGGTGCAAAGTATCCCTCTCTCTATTATGGTGGACTAGAGTTGTTGGATGGCCAAAAACTGAGTCCCCTTTATCTCTGCTCCATATCACACACTACTGGTATTGCTTGGGGAAATTCTGGCCAACATAACAATGTGTTCTCAAATTTTTCATCTCTTGGTGGCATTTTATAGGATAATTCAAATCCTCCTTCCCTCTCTTGGTACATTATGGATGGTGACCCAAGAGAGGAGGTTGATTCCATTGTGTGTCACATTTATTCTGTTGTGTGCTCCCTTAAGGTCCTAAGGAGGCTTGGGTGGTTGTCTTTAGGTGGCCTCAAGTGTGGGATCAATGTCCTCGAGTGTGCCTTGTGGTCCCGGAAAGTGACTTCTGCCACTCTTAGGACCATGTGGATTTTTTAATAAAATCCATGCAAGGTATGCTTATCAAATAATTATGCACGTAAAGGGGCATTTTACTAGTTCCTTCAGTGCGCAATTTGATTTTCCTATTAAACCTTAGAGATTGTAATATTCCCAAGTAGGGATGTAGCAATAATTGAAGAAAATACTGGGATAGAAACAAGCATTAACTCATAAAATGGGTGAATAAAAACTTATCCATCAATTATTTGTTCAACGGAAACTTGTTGCACCTTTTATGATCCCAAAAGTTGAGGAAATGCAGCAAATAGGCCCATAAAACGACTCTCTTTAGAAATAATGCTAAAACTATGAGAAGTGGGACTTATATCCCTTATAATATGTAGTATACATCTCACATCCATAATTTGAACAAAAAAAATGCTTCTAGCCAAGTTAAGCAGGTCTTCCCATACCAATACTGCTAAAATAAGCCCAAACCCCATGACTTTTGCTAACATAAAGTACTAAAGCATATAACAACGTCATTTTTATGAGGGTTTATGTAGAAAATAATGAGAAATAGTATAGATGGATTTTATATTCATCCAATGGCTGAGAAAATTGGATATCTCTCCCTTTTTATACAAAATGAGAATAACCCGCCAAGGGCTTCATGAAAGTACAAGTCTAAAGTGAGAGATTTGTAGATCTAGATCTGAAAAATGTGGTAATACTATAGCTCTAAATATATATAGCTGAAATGTATAGTGAGTGGAATAATATTCTCTATACAAGCCTTCCAAGAGAAGGGTTGGCCCTCTCTCCAGGGAATAATCTTAAGATCAAGGGTCTTGACCCTGCTACTGCAACACAGATAAAAATGACGCAGTTCCTACAAAGGAATGCACTGTAGGAGATGGATATTACATTGGCCACGTGCCAATATCTAAAATGAAGCTCTGGGACTCCCTCACTGAAATCCCAGAGAAAGGAAGGCTTCCTCCTTTAAAATACAAGCTCCAGAAGTGGTGTTGTGAACCCTCACTGCAACACCCTACAACACAATGTTATACTGTTGCAGAGATAAAACTGTAGCTGAAGGAGGATGCTTGGCCTCAAGCTTGGATGTGAGGAAAATCAGTACATGCTCCTTCAAGAGATCACTCAAGGAAGGAGAAGGATTCCTGAATAGAAGTTCCTCATGCTAAGCAACACTGCAACTCTGCTAAACAGTAAGAGAATGTCAAACAATCATGCAGACCAAATTCTATAATCATCAAGCTGACCTCAAATGGTTGCCATTCTATTCCTTATAAGCTTTGTGAGGCTCCTCACCTTGGGTCCTACCCATTAGGCTTTCCACATGCACATGATCAATCTTCCTCCAAAACTGCGTTGTATGTCCATGAAGGCCACTCCTCCAAACTCATGTTATTTGATTTGGTCAAGGTTGACCTCTTCAACCTGCTTCTTCCACTTTCACACTCAAGTGTCTTCAATCCAGCTTTCATATATCTATCTAAGTTGATCCTTGTTCACATTGAGCTATGCACATTTGTGATCCATTCCTCTTCATGCATGCTGTTGACTTGGTCAAATTTGACTTTGTCCACATGCAAAAATCCATTTTCACACATGAGGGTGTGAAATCCAGCTACTAAAGTGATCCCCTTCCACACCAAGAGGGTTTTTATGTTGATTTAAGTTAAGTATGGGTCTCCTCCCCCATTTATTCATCCACTAGGTGCAAAAATCAAATTCAATATTCTAATTAGCTGCATGCTAATTTAGGAATATTACAGAGATTTTTTAAATACTTTAGATTCTCTAATGTCTCTCATCCCTATAAATCCTTCTGCCCTACATTAAATAATGTCATCTTTGCTTGTCTGATTTTCCAGTGATAACATTTGCCCCCTAATGTTTGAGGTTTAGGAAGAACTGTATAACCGAAATACATTATAGTTTCTTTTTTGTGTACCATGTGGAGAGAGAGAGAGACCTGCGTGTAGCTCAAATTTGAAGACACCCTGCACCAGGTCTAAGAGCGACCATGTCCTATGGGATCCTTGAAAGTAATGGTATAATACAATATATATAAATTTTCTATGAGGAAGGCATGCCCCATGCTCGTGATGCTTTGGCTAGTTAAACAAATCTGTTTGACAGATACAGATTGTATATGCGTCACTACTATGGTAGTGACTTACTAGTTTATGACAGTGACTACTAATGCTCTCAGGGGAATTTTTTCTTTGAAAATAGGTAGAATGTGGTACCCCCATGCATAAAACTTTGTATGGCATATCAACATGCATTGTATGCATTGGTTATGGCTGGGACCTTCTCGTGTAATCATTGCTGAAAGAGACGTTTATAAGGGCATGGGCCTTCGACGAATTTGATCAAAGTGCAATGGTTGTAAGGTACGATACCATCTTGACATGAAAGCTTGTGTTATATTCAAATGTTAGGAGGACTGATGACATCTATGGGCAATGATGTCTCCCACAATGCCACCCAAGGATGTCCCTTTTCTGGAGATGGGTGATCCAAGGTACTGCTTCCTTTTTGGAAAAATAGGTGTTGATGCCGACAAAAAGGAAGCCCCAACCGAATGAAAGAGCCACT
Organism: Pinus albicaulis; assembly: GCA_034641835.2. Lineage (NCBI taxonomy): Eukaryota > Viridiplantae > Streptophyta > Pinopsida > Pinales > Pinaceae > Pinus > Pinus albicaulis. The sequence goes on along the minus strand of CM076569.1, from coordinate 346,909,567 downwards.
GATCAGGTGATCAAGATCCTCAATGTGATGGGTTTAATGTAGGCATTATGGCAAGGAGTGAATAAAAAACTGATGATGGGGATTCAGTGGCCCAAGGTCGAAGTATAAAAATCAGCTTGGTGGATGTCATAACTATTTCTGATGGGGAAATCCCTAGAGTCGGTAGGACATCCAGGGTGGGTATATTTTGGTTATGAATGTCATGGGGGCTTATGCATGAGGGTGTGATACTTCGACCGAGAGTGAAGAGCGACTACTGCCATGGGAGAAAAAATTAATGGGTGGGTGGGGGACATAGTGCACCATTTTTGGTCTTTGTACACTTACCAAAAGAATAAAATAATGTGGTTTGGTTTGTACAAAACACAAAGACAGGTGCCCCAAAACATGAAAGTGTTCACTCATTGATGGTGTGAGGAAGTTTTTTTTGCTAACGGTGGGGCCCCCATTGGGTGGTCTCATGTGTGAGGTTGATGAAGTGCATGGAAAATTTCATAGATGGGTTATGTTGATGGAAGTATGTGAAGCCAAATGCTATGGGCGGTAGTGTGCTTTCAACCTGCTTGCAAAACCTAGTCATGTGGGAAAGGGGTTTTATTTTGGAGAGGTTCTTCCTAAATCTGAAAAGTGATGAGAGTAATCTCATTCTCTCCATCATTCTAATCTTTTCTCCTTCTCTTTATTCTTCTGATAGCTGGAACTCACAGGTTGAGCCAAGACTATGCTTTGATACCATTGTAATATTCCAAAGTAGGGATGTAGAAATACTTGAACAAGATACTGGGATATCAGCAAGAATTTACTCATAAAATGGGTTAATAAACACGTATCTATAAATTATATTTTCAACAGCAACTTGTTAAACCTTTTATGATCCAAAAAGTTGAGGAAATGCAACAATGCGGCCATAAAACGACCGTCTTCAGAAAATAACACAATAAATATGAGAAATGGTTCTTAGAGCCCTTAGAATATGTAGTATTCATCTCACATCTAGAATTGGATAAAAAACAAATGCTTCTAGCCAAGTTAAACAGGTCTCCCCAAACCAATACTACTCAAATAAGCCCAAACCCCATGACTTTTGCTAACATAAAGTACTGAAGCATATAACAGTGTTATTTTTATAAGGTTTTATGCAGAAAATAATGAGAAATTGTAGATGTGGAGTTTACATTCATCCAATGGCTGAGAAAATTGGATATCTCTCCCTTTTTATACAAAATGAGAATAACCCAACAAGGGCTTCATGAAAGTACAAGTATAATGTGACAGATCTGCAGATCTAGATCTGGAAAATGAAGTAATATTTCAAATCTAAATATATATAGCTGAAATGTACTGAGAATGGAAGAAGATGCTCTATACAAGCCTTCCAAGAGAAGGGTTGGCCCTCTCTCTAGGGAATAAGCTTAAGATCAAGGGTCTTCACCCTACTACTACAACACAGATAAAATGACATAGTTCCTGCAAAAGAATGCACCATATGAGATGGAAATTACATTGGCCACATGCCAAGATCTGAAATGAAGCTCTGGGACTCCCTCACTGATCTCCCAGAGAAAGGAAGGCTTCCTCCTCTAAAATACAAGCTTCGAAAGTGGTGTTGTAAACCCTCACTGCAACACCCTGCAACACAACATTATACTACTGCAAAAATAAAACTGTAGCTGAAGGAGGATGCTTGGCCCCAAGCCTAGATGTGAGGAAAATCAGTACATGCTCCCTCAAAAGATCACTTCAAGAAGGAGAAGGATTCCTGAAGAGGAGATCCTTGTGCTAAGCAGCACTACAACTGTGCTAAACAGCAAGAGAATGACAAACTGTCATGCAGACCAAATTATATAATCATCAACCTGACCTCGAATGGCTTCCATTCTCTTCCTTATAAGCTTGATGAGCCTCATCACCTTGGGTCCCACCAATTAGGGTTTCCACATGCACATGATCAATCTCCCTCCAAAACTGCATTGTATCTCCATGAAGACCACTCCTCCAAAATCACGCTGTTTGATTTGGTCAAGGTTGACCTCTTCATCCTGCTTCATCCCCTTTCACACTCAAATTTCTTCAATCCAGCTTTCATACATGTTTCTAAGTTGATCCTTGTTCACATCGAGCTATGCACACTGGTGATCCATTCCTCTTCATGCATGTTGTTGACTTGGTCAAACTTGACTTTGTCCACATGAAAAAATCTCTTTGCACACATGAGGGTGTGAAATATGGCTACTAAAGTGATCCCCTTCCACACCAAGAGGGTTTTTATGCTGATTTAATTTAAGTATGGGTCTCCTCCCCCATTTATTCATCTACTAGGTGCAAAAATCAAAATTCAATATTCCAATTAACTGCATGCTAATTTAGGAATATTCCAGTGCTCCTCTCCCAAATGTTGCTTGTCCTCAAGCAATTGCAAGGATAGAACTAGAAAGTCTCCTCCCAAAGCATGGAGTCTGAAATGTGTTGGGAAAAATATTCCCCATGTGGATCCTCCATACCCCAACAAATCATACATATAAAATGAGCCACCCTCCAGAATGGTAACTCATGAAGAATCTCCTCCACCTTCTGCTCATGAAATGTAGGTGGGCTAAATAGCTTAACATGGTAGGAAAAATGGCCTACCCCACAATGTCGTATTCTCCACCCATGATAAGTGTAGAGAACATGTTGATCTAGGGTTGCAAAAAGGTTTCCCTCAAGTGGAAAGAAGAAGATTAGATCTCCAACGATCCTTTCTCCCATGTCATGAATCATGCTAGCCCAAATCATCCCATTCACAATGAATGACACATCATTACCATTCGGCGTCCAAATCAGAAAATTTTTGAAGGTTATATGTAATTTTGGATGATAAAAATGGTTTATCAAGTGGATACAACATAGTCTTCCCAACTGCTACTTGAGAACATCATGTGGCAAGTTATCCTCGAACAATTTACTAGCTTTGCATGATTTCTCATCTACTATGTGGTAGTAAGTAGCAATATATATCAGCTATACATAATAAATTTAACAAGATACTTGCCCCAAGTCATGTATATATGGGTTATTATCATTACAAAGTTTGGCCCAAAAGTGACCATGTAACCCAAAAATAGTCTTGCCCTATTTTGGAACAATGCAGTCTCCATATATGGTGAGAAGATACAAGCACTCAATGGAATAATCAATAAGTATAGAAATGTATTTCTTACCATGCATAGTGAGTAAGCTGAAAGTGAGGTCCATGGATGAGTCCTCCCATGAGAGTCTCCTCACAAAAATATGCAAAAAGGAAGGATGCATACTACCCTTGGAAAAATCCATCAATAGAAACATACTCCTAGTGACAGCACTGTTGGCCTTAGTGTTAAGGTTCTTGTCACTCCATGAATTATCTCTTTGACACTCCACATGCCAAAGCCATCCACCAACATTTTGTTATGTGAGAAGCTCTTCTTGCTATGTGGAAGCCTCTCCTTGTCCTCCAATTTTGAAGGGTAGCCTCTTTGTACCTTGAATGTGCCATACATTCCTTTTGAAATATCATTATGAGTATGGAGAACCATACTCTCCCAATAGTAACCAAAGAAACAAGGACTCTTGCTGCCTTCTTGAATTATCAAAATTCAAATGATGGAGAAATAATACAGTGATGGACATGTGAAATGTCTCATCAACATAGTAAAATCAAGCTCCCATATACGACATCATGTCGGAGTTATTCTCCCTCCCAAACCAAGGTATATACATGATATATATCTCAAACAGAAATTCATGTGAATACATGAGACATTTCTCAAACAAAGGTAAGTACATGGACATCAGATTTAACATGTGATGTCCAAACTCTCTTCTTAATAGCCACAACAACCATGCCTTCTTCTTATGCATCCTATCATTGAGACACAAGGCATGAGATGAGAAAATATGAATCTTTGGGTAGTAGCCATACTTACCCAAAAGCAACCAGCACAGCCATGCTTCTTTCTGGCCTATATCATATATCTGCAAGTGGTTTGGAAACCTCTTTCTCCATACTCTCATCCACTCATCCCAATGTGGGTGATGGATCTCATTCTGCAAATACTTGGTATCCTCCCATGGTAGGACGCCAACTTTCTCAAATCTTTGAAGAATTTTTCACTTCATGAAATGTTGAAGTGCACCTCCAATGGGATATCTTGATGAGACCTCCTCCTCATGCATGGTCTTCCAACACCAATGGGGTCTTGGATCTACTGCAAGTAGAAGCATTTCTTTGAGCCATGGCATGCTCATTGAGAAAGTGTCATCTAGAGAAAAGAAATTCTTCCTCCTCTCAAGATGTCTACCCTTTGTCATCTCTCCCTCTATTTCTCCTTGAATGAAGCTGATATCTGAATGCTACCATGAGGAATGGGTCCTTCTCTCTTCACTGCTGCTCTTGGACAGCGCAGTGCAACTTTTCTGCTCTAGATTATTAGTAAGTGATGATGAGCCTGGGTCATGCAATAACAAATTTCCACAATCCTCTGAGAGATTTGCTGAAATAATAGAAAGTGGAAACTTAATCATATCTTGATGGGCTTTGGGAACACCTTGTATGGCTGCAAGAGTTCCTTCTTCTACTATGTTGGCTCCCTCAACTGCTGATGTTGGAGGCTACTCCTCCAAGGTTGGGACAACACTGATACAAGACTCATCAAGAGGTGGTGAGGGCTCCTCCCTTTCTGATTTTTTTTCATCAAACCTCTTGATCACCCTTTGAGTGAAATCTACAAGAGAATATACTCTTGCATGTCTCACATGGCTGAACCACCAATTGATTCCTTTGCCCTTCATGTGTAGTGCTGCAATCTCTATTACTTCTCTCTCTACCATTGGATGTAGTAGGAATTATGAACTAAGTCTTCTTGCCCAATTCCTTGCTGCAGATGTCCCATCAAAAGTGGACAATAGAATTCTATGTCCCTTGATTTCTCCCTTGCTGCAGGGTCTTCTCTCTCCCTCCAGTTGAATGAACTGTGGGAAGGCTAGAGTCGCCTTAAAGGCTTTAGGTTGAGAATTGTACTCAACAAGGTATTCACATAGAATCTAATGATCCAAGCATCCTCCATGCTTCTTGTCTTATTCTTTGTGAGAATAGGAAATACATGGTCCTTCCTCTTCTTGAAACATTATAGAGGTCTCATTGCAACTTTCTTCTTCTTGAAACCCTCTAGGAGTTTGATTGCATCTTTATTATTTCATCTGTTTAACCTCCTTGGATAGGTTCTTCATATATCTAAAAATTTATGAGATTAATCTCATTCTGTCCATCATTTTGATCTTTTCTCCTTCTCTTTATTCTTTTGATAGTTGGAACTCAGAGGCTGATCTAAGATTATGCTTTGATACCACTGTAATATTCCCAAATAGGGATGCAGAAATACTTGAACACAATACTGGGATAGAAGCAATAATTAACTCATAAAATGGGTTAAGAAACAATTAGCAATCAATTATATGTTCAGCAACAACTTGTTACACCTTTTATGATCCCAAAAGTTGAGTAAATGCAGCAAATAGGGCCATAAAATGATTGTCTTCAGAAAATAACAGTATAAATTTGAGAAATGAGACTTATGTCCCTCATAATATCCATTATACATCCCACATATAGAATTGGAAAACAAACAAATTCTTCTAGGAAAGTTAAACAAGACTCCCCAAACCAATACTGCTCAAATAAGCCCAAACCGCTTGAATTTTGCTAACATAAAGTATTGAAGCATATAACAACATTTTTTTTATTAGGTTTTATGAAAAAAATAATGAGAAATAGTAGATTTGGATTTTACATTCATCCAATGGCTGAGAAAATTGGAGATCTCTCCCTTTTTATACAAAGTGAGAATAACCCAGCAAGGGCTTCATGAAAGTACAAGTATAAAGTGACAAATCTGCAGATCTAGATCTAAAAAATGTAGTAATACTATAGATCTAAATATATATAGCTGAAATGTATAGATAATGCAAGAATATTCTCTATACAAGCCTTTCGGGAGAAGGTTTGGCCCTCTCTCTAGGGAATAAGCTCAAGATCAAGGGTCTTGACCCTGCTACTGCAACATAGATAAAAATGACGCAATTCCTACAAAGGAATGCACTGTAGGAGATGGAAATTACATTGGCCACATGCCAAGATCTGAAATGAAGCTCTAGGACTCCCTCACTGATCTCCTAGAGAAAGGAAGGCTGCCTCCTCTAAAATACAAGCTCTAGAAGTGATGTTTTGAACCCTCATTGCAACACCTTGCAACACAACGTTATACTGTTACAGAAATAATGTTGTAGTTGAAGGAGGATGATTGGCCTCAAGCCTAGATGTGATAAAATCAGTACATGGTCCTTCAAGAGATCACTCAAGGAAGGAGAAGGATTCCTGAACAAGAGATCCCTGTGCTAAGAAACATTACAACTCTGTTAAACAACAAGAGAATGCCAAACAGTCATGCAGACCAAATTCTATAATCATCAAGCTAACCTCAAATGGCTACCATTATCTTCCTTATAAGATTTGTGAGCCTCCTCACCTTGGGTCCCACTCATTAGGTTTTCCACATGCATATGATCAATCTCCCTCCAAAACTGTGCTGTATCTCCATGAAGGCCACTCCTCCAAAATCACACTGTTTGATTTGGTCAAGGCTGACCTGTTCAACCTGATTCATCCCCTTTCACACTCTAGTGTCTTCAATACAGCTTTCATATATCTGTTTAAGTTGATCCTTGTTCACATTAAGCTATGCACATTGGAGATCCGTTCCTCTTCATGCATTGTAATATTCCCAAATAGGGAATTTATACAACAATAAGAACACCTTAAGATGTTAAAAAGTTGGAGATATTTCATATGATGTGTTAAAAACACATAGCCATCAATTAGAGTTATAACAGCATCTTATACTTCACTTTATGATCCAAAAGTTGAGGAAAAATGGAAAATTAAGCCCCGAAAATGTTATTCCCAGTTATTTTCGTAATAATAGAGAAAAATAATGGTGGGATCCCTCAGAATATATCATATGGGACTCACATACCAAATTTTAGTGAAAACAAATCACTCTAACTAAGCTAAACAGACCACCCAGTCCCGATATGGCTTAAAAAGGCCCAAATCCCATGACTGAAGCAAGGGACAACATGATTCAACAAGAATTTCTGTAACAAATAACAATCCTCAATAGATATGGAGTTTATATTATGCAAGAGTGAATAAAAACGGGGATTCAACCCTTTTTATATAGCAAAAGACAACTCGGCAAGGGCCTCATGAAAGTACATGTATAAAATGATAGATATGTAGATCTAGATCTGGGAAAATGTAGTATACTATAGCTCTATATATATATGTAGCTGAAAACATACAAGAAAGAGAAGAAGGATGATATAAAAAGCTTTCCGGGAGAAGGGTTGGCCCTTCCTCCAAGGAATAAGCTCACAAGCAAGGGTTCAAACCCTGCTACTGCAACACTGTGAAAAATGATGCAGATCCTAAAGGTGACTACAATGTAGGAGATATAAAGTACATTGGACACATGCCAAGATCTAAAATGAAGCTCTGGGACTCCCTCATTAATCTCCTAGAGAAAGGAAGGCTTCCTCCTTGGAAATACAAGCTCCGGAAGTGGTGTTGTGAACCCTCACTGCAACACCCTGCAACACAACATTATACTGCTATAGAAATAATGCTATAGATAAAGCAGGATGCTTGGCCTCAAGCCTTGATGTGAGGGAAATCAATACATGCTCCTTCAAAATATCACTTAAGGAAGGAGAAGGATTCCTGAACAGGAGATCCTTATGGTAAGCAGCACTACAACTCTGTTAAACAGCAAGAGAATGCCAAACTATCATGCAGACCAAATTCTATAATCATCAAGCTGACCTCAAATGGCTGCCATTATCTTTTTTATAAGCTTTGTGGGCCTCATCACCTTGGGTTCCACCCATTAGCGTTTCTAAATGTACATGATCAATCTCCCTCCAAAACTGTGTTGTATCTCCATGAAGGCCACTCCTCCAAAATCATGCTGTTTGATTTGGTCAAGGTTGACCTCTTCATCATGCTTCATCCCCTTTCACACTCAAGTGTCTTCAATCCAACTTTCATATATATGTCTAAGATAATCCTTGTTCACATTGAGCTATGCACATTGGTGATCCATTCCTCTTCATGCATGTTGTTGAATTGGTCAAACTTGACCACATGCAAAAATCCCTTTTCACACATGAGGGTGTGAAATCCAGCTACTAAAGTGATCCCCTTCTACACCAAGAGGGTTTTTATGCTGATTTAAGTTAAGTATGGGTCTCCTCCCCCATTTATTCATCTACTAGGTGAAAAAATCAAAATTCAATATTCCAATTAGCTACATGCTAATTTAGGAATATTACAGTCCTGACCTCCCAAATGTTGCTTGTCCTCGATCAACTGCAAGGATAGAACTGAAACTCTCCTCCCAAGGCATGGCACCTGAAATGTGTTGGGAAACATCTTCCCCATGTATATCCTCCATCTCCCAAGAAATCATCCATACAAAATGAGCCACCCTCCAGAATGGTAACTCATGAAGAATCTCCTCCACCTTTGGCTCCTAAAATGTAGGTGGGCTGCATAGCTTAACATGGTAGGAAAAATGGCCTACCCCATGCTATCCTCTTCTCCACCCATGATAAGTGTAGATAATATGTTGATCTAGGGCTGCAAAAAGGTTTCCCTCAAGTAGCAAGAAGAAGATTAGATGTCCAACGATCCTTTCTCCCATGTCATGAATCATGCTAGCCCAAATCATCCCATTTAAAATCAATGGCACATCATCACCAATTGGAATCCAAATCAGAAAAATACTGAAGGTTATATGTGATTTTGGATGATACAGATGGTTTATCAAGTGGATACAACGCAATATTCCCAATTCCTTATTTAGATAATCATTTTACAAGTGGTTTTTCAATAATATGATAGCTTTGCATGTTTTCATATCTACCATGAGGTGGTAAATATCATTATATATCAGCTGGGTACAATAAGAATGACAACACACTTGTCCAAAGTCATGTACAGAATGGATATATCCATCATAAAGGTTGGCTATATCATGACCATAAAGCCCATAAATAATCTTTCCCTCTTGTGGAGCAATGCACTACACATACATGGTGAGAGTGTAAACATACTCAATGAAATAAACAATAAGTGCAGAAATATATTTCTTACCATGTATAAAGAGTAAGCTGAAAGTGAGGTCGATGGATGAGTCCTTCCATGAGAGTCCTCTCATAAAAATCTACAAAAAGGGAGGATGCATGCTCCCCTTGGAACACCTCATCAATAGAAACATAATTCCAAGTGGCAGCCCTGTTGGCCCAAGTGATCAGGCTCTTGTCACTCCATGAATTCTCAATTTGACATTCCACATGCCAAAGCCATCCACCAATATGCTGCTATGTGAGAAGCTCTTCCCCTTATGTGGAAGCCTCTCCTTATCCTCCAATGGTGAAGGGTAGCCTCTTTGCACCTTGAATGTGCCATACATTCCTCCTAAAATATTATGATGAGTATGGAGGAATTTCAGCCCATAATCTCCCAATAGTAACCAAATCCACAAGGACTCTTGCTGCCCTCTTGCATTATCAAAATGAAAATCATGGAGCAAAAATACAATGATGGACATGTGAGATGTGTCATCAACATAGTACAAATAGGCTCCCATATACCACATCATGTGGGAGTTATCCTCCCTCCCAAACCAAGGTACATACATGAGATACATCTCAATCATAAATGCATGTGAACACATGAGACATACCTCTAACAAATGTAAAGACATGGACATAAGATCTGACATATGATGTCCAAGCTCTCTTCTCAATAGCCACAACAACCATGCCTTCTTCTTATGCATCCTATCAATGAGACTTAAGGCATGAGATAATGAAATAGAGATTTTTGAGTGGTGACCATACTCAGCCAAAAATAACCAGCACAACCATGCTTCTTACTGGCCTATATCATAGATCTATAAGGGTTTTGGAAACCTCTTGCTCCATACTGCCATCCACTCATGCCAATGTGGGTGATGGATCTCATGTTGCAAATACATGGTATCCTCCCATGGTAGGACACCAACCTCGTTAAATCTTTGAAGAACTTTGCACTTCATGAAAGGTTGAAGTGTACCTCTAATGGGATCCCCCGATGAGACCTCCTCATCATGCATGGCCTTCCAAAACCAAAGAGGCCTTGGATCTACTGCAAGTAGAAGTCTCTCTTTGAGCTATTGCATGCTCATTGAGAGAGTGTCATCTAGAGAGGAGAAAGAGTTTCTCATCTCAAGATGTCTACCCTTTGACATATCTTCCTCCATGCTTCTTGAATGAAACTGTTATCTAAATACCCCCATGAGGAATGGGTCCTCATTTCTTCATTGCTGCTATTGGACAACGCAATGCAATCTTGTTGCTCTAAATTAGCAATAAGTGATGATCTTGGGTCATACAAAGACATACTTCGAAGGTCTCCCATAAGATTTTCTGGAATGATAGAAAATGGAAATTCGTGCATACCTTGGTGAGTCTTGGGAACATCTTGTATGGATGCAAGAGTTCCTCCCTCCAATGTGTTGGCATCCCCAACTAATGATGTAGATGGCTGCCCCTCCATGACTGTGATAGCATTAGTACAAGACTCCTCAAGTGGTGGTGAGGACTCCTCTTTCTCTGGTCTTCTACTGTCAAATCGTTTGATTACCCTATGAGTGAAATCTGCAAAAGTGGACACTCTTGCATGACTCACATGGCTGAACCACCAGGTGCTTGCCTTGCCCTTCAAGTGCAGCACTGAGATCTCCACAACCTCTCTTTCTACTATCGGATGTAGTAGGAAGAATGCCTCTAGCTTCATCACCCAAGATTCTGCTATACATAAGGGTGATCCATCGAAGGTAGACAATAGTAACCTATTGCCCCTTATCATCCTTTTGTTGTATGGCCTCCTTTCTTCTTTTAGTTGGATAAATTGAGGAAGGTATAGAGTCTCTTTGAAAGCTCTAGGTTGGAACTTGTACTCTGCCAAATATCCACTCAGGATCTCATGTTCTAAGTGGTCTTCTTGTTTTTCACTCCCTCTATGAGAATAGGAAGTGCATGGTTCTTCCTCTTTCTCTTGAAACCTTCTAGAGGTCTCACTACAACTTTCTCCATCTTGAAACCCTATTGTAGTTTCATTACATCTTTCTTTATTAAAAAACTTCCCAGATTATCCACATTGCTAGAAAACGAGTGTCAAATTTAACCTCCTTGGAGAGGCTCTCTTTAGATCTGAAAATTTATTACATCCTTTCCATCATTCTGGTCTCTGCTTCTTCTTTATCTTCTGCGTTGGATCTGATATCCACAGGCTAAGCCAAGATGGCAGCTTCGATACCACTGTAATATTTCCAAATAGGGAATTTCTACAGCAATAAGAACACCTTAAGATGTTGCAAAGTTGGATATAGTTCATATGATGTGTTAAAAACACATAGCCATCAATTAGAGTTACAACAGTAACTTATACTTCACTTTATGATCCAAAAGTTGGGGAAAAGTGGAAAAATAAGCCCAAAAACGTTATTCCCAGCTATTTATGTAATAACAGATGAAAATAATGTTGGGATCCCTTATAATATATCATATGGGACTCACATACAAAATTTGAGCGAAAACAAATCACTCTAGCTAAGTTAAACAAACCTCTCGGTCCCAGTATGGCTTAAAAGGCCCAAATCCCATGACTTTTAGCATAAAAAATGACTGAAGCAAGGGAAAACGTGATTCATTGAGGATTTAAAAAAAAAATAATGGTCCTAAAAAAATCTGGAGTCTATATTATGCAAGAGCAAAGAAAAATGGGGATTCAACCCTTTTTATACAACAAAAGACAACCCAACAAGGGCCTCATGAAAGTACATGTATAAAATGACATATCTGCAGATCTAGATTTGGGAAAAAGTAGTATATTGTAGCTATGTATATATGTAGCTGAAAATATACAAGAAAGAGAAGAAGGATGATATACAAAGCTTTCTGGGAGAAGGGTTGGCCCTTCCTCCAAGGAATAAGCTCACAAGCAAGGGTTCAAACCCTGCTACTGCAACACTGTGAAAAATGACGCAGATCCTGAAGGTGACTACTCTGTAGGAGATATAAAGTACATTGGCCACATGCCAAGATCTTAAATGAAGCTCTGGGACTCCCTCACTGATCTCCCAGAGAGAGAAAGGCTCCCTCCTCTGAAATACATGTGTTGAAGATGGTGTTGTGAACCCTCACTGCAACACCCTGCAACACAATGTTATACTACTGCAGAAATAATGCTATAGATGAAGGAGGATGCTTTGCCTCAAGTATGGAAGTGCAAAAAATCAGTACATGCTCCTCCAAGAGATATCTCAAGAAAAGAGAAGGATTCTTAAACAGGAGATCCTTGTGCTAAACAACACTGCAGCTCTGCTAGACAGCAAGAGAATGCAAAATAGTCATGCAAACCAAAATATATAATCATCAAGATAACCTAAAATGGCTGCCATCCCCTTCCTTATAAGATATGTGTGGCTCCTCACCTTGGGTCCCACCCATTAGGGTTTCCACATGCACATGATCAATCTCCCTCCAAAGTTGTGTTGTGTCTTCATGAAGGCTCTTCTCCAAAATCACGTTATTTGATTTGGTCAAGGTTGACCTCTGTAACGTACTTCGTCCCCGTTCACACTCAAGTGTCTCCAAGCTAGCTCTCATATGTTTGTTTAAGCTGATCCTTGTTCACATTTGCAATGTTGATCCATTCCTCTTCATGCATGCTATTGACTTGGTCAAACTTGACTTTATCCACAAGCAAAAGTCCCTTTTCACACATGAGGGTGTGAAATCCAGCTGTTATAATGATCCCCTTTCACATCAAGAGGGTTTATATGCTAATTTTAATTAATTATGGGTCCCCTCCATCATTTATTCATCTACTAAGTGAAAAAATAAAAAATTAATATTCCCATTAGCTGCTTGATAAAGTAGGAATATTACATGCATGTTGTTGACTTGGTCAAACTTGACTTTGTCCACATGCAAAAATCCCTTTTCACACATGAGGGTGTGAAATCCAACAACTAAATTGATCCCCTTCCATAATAAGAGGGTTTTTATGCTGATTTAAGTTAAGTACGAGTCTCCTACCCCATTTATTCATTTACTAGGTGAAAAAATAAAAATTCAATATTCCAATTAACTGAATGCTAATTTAGGAATATTACTAAGATTTTTTAAATACTTTAGATTATATAATGTCTCTTATCCCTCTAAATCCTTCTGCATGACATTAAATAACATCATATTTTCTTGTCTAATTTTCCAGTGATGACAGTTGCCCCCTAATGTGTGAGGTCTAGGAATAACTGTATAGCCAAAATACATTATAGTTTCTTTTATGTGTACCATGTGGAGAGAGAGAGAGACTTGTGTGTTGCTCAAAGTTGAAAACACCCTACACTAGGTCTAAGAGCGAACATGTCCTATGGGATCCCAGCAAGTACTGGTATAATAAAATATATACAAATTTTATACGAGGCGGGCATGTCCCATGCTCGTGATGTTTTTTCTAGTTAAACAAGTGTATTCGACAGATACAGATTTTGTCTGTGTCACTACTATGGTAGTGACTTAGTAGTTGATGATGACAACTGTTGATGCCTTCAAGGGAAATTTTTTCTTTGAAAATAGGTAGAATGTGGTACCCCCATGCATAAAACATGGTATGGTGTATCAAAGGGCATTGTACATATTGGTGATGGTTGGGACCTTCCCGTGTAAGAATTTCTGAAAGAGACAATTATAAGGGTATGGGTCTTCGAATAATTTGATCAAAGTGTAATGGTTGTAAGGTACGATACCATATTGACATGAAATATTGTGTTGTATTTGAATTTCAGGAGGACTGATGACATCTGTTGAATGATGTCTCCCACAATGCCACCCAAGGATGTCCCTTTTATGGAGAGGGGTGTTCTAAGGTACCACTTCCTTTTTGGAAAAATAGGTGTTGATGTGGACAAAAAGGAAGCCTCAACCAAATGAGAGAGTCACTGATTAGGGGATTAGGATCCTGGATGTGATGGGTTTAACGTAGGAATTATGGCAAGGAGTGACTGAAAAACTGATGATGGGGATTAAGTGGCCCAAGGTCGAAGTATAAAAATCTGCTTGGCAGCTGTCATAACTATTTCTGATGGGGAAATCCCTAGAGTCAGTAGGACATCCAGGATGGCTATATTTTGGTTATGAATGTCATGGCTGCTTACACATGACGGTGTGGTACTATGAACAAGAGTGACAAGGGACTGTTGCCATGGGAGAAAAAATTAATGGGTGAGTGGGGGACATAGTGCACTATTTGCGGTCTTTGTACACTTACCAAAAGAATAAAATAATGTGGTTTGGTTTGTACAAAACACAGAGATGGGTGCCCCAAAACATGAAAGTGTTCACTCACTCATGATGTGAGGAAGGTGTTTTTTCTGAGGGTGGGGGCCCCATTGGGTGGTCTCATGTGTGTGGTTGACAAAGTGCATGGAAAATGTCATAGATGGGTTATGTTCATGGAGGTATGGTAGGCCAAATGCTAGGCACAATAGTGCACTTTCAACCTACTTGCAAAACCTAGTTTTTTGGGAAAGGGGCTTTATTTTTATATGGTAAAACTTGACTTGATGCATTGCAGGTGAATGGGCATGAGGTGTTTCCCGGACTAAAGTGGTATGGCCATGGTGTCACTTATTTTGTGAGATATTGTCTACAATGGGTGACAGGCGCCATGGAGGGGAGGCTCTACTAACCAATGAGGATGTTCATCATGTGCAAGGTGGAGTGATGATAAACATGGTCATGTGTTTGGAACCTATGGTTAATTTCTGATGGAGAAATTATGTCAGGATATGCAAATTTTTTATGGGACTCTATAATGCTGAGGGTAGAATGATGCCTGTTGAGCCCCAAAGATGTCCTTTCCTTTCACAAAATTTCACTCCATTCCATTTGTCCTTTATTAGTTCTAGGCTTAAAAGATAAATAGAAATGATTAAAATTACTTTAAGAATTCATGCAATGTCTGACTTACTAAACTTTTGTGGTTTTGTTGTCATAGTGATTTTTTATCAGACCTAGCTATAGAATGTAGCCACTCTGTAGCTAGTTGCATATTCCATAGCTATCTTTATGTTCACACAGGATACAGGTGTCACTTAAAGGAAAAATGCATATGGTTGAATTCCAGAACTCACCTACATCATTCCTTGCCCTCTACGAAGTCTAAGCAAAAATCTGCAAGTGGTTATGCATGTGGAGGAAACCAAAACTAAGAAGTAGACTTCTACCAGGACAAGGACTCTACAGATGTCTTTAGCAAAGTACGAGGCCTCAACAAGAGTTCTAATTTGATTATGACTAGAAAATTCACCTATCCCTATTTCTTCTCAATGACGGTTATGTATTTTTCGTATAAAAATAACTCGGTGAACTGAGAGACAGTTAGCTAGTCGATGTTTTGTTGTTAAGTTGTCTAAGACTGTGATACTATGTTTCTGAAGAATTTTCCTTTAATGAAAGAAGTAAAACTTTAATGCATGATCTGAAGCAATCTTGAGGAGATTCGTGTGCCAACCGATGGTAGAGGGCCCCTACTGTCGGAAAGGCTTTGTGCATATTTTCTAGATAAGTGACTTTAGCTCTGTTTCGTTCTTAACTTAGGTAGTTTTTTTTGAGCTTCTTGTTTTATGATTCACTTACATCGAATGTTACAGTCAATCTTGTTCTTATGAACTATTCCAATATATCACTAACACATGAATGAGATAGAGTTGTAGTATTTCAGAGGTTAATTGCATTCTAGTTCAGTTCTGTTCATTGTATTTCAAGTTTTATTAATTGCATTCTAGTCCTGCTAAATTAGATTTAAAAGGCCTTCATTAGTTACAAACTGCTCTTGTTCTTAATCTCCTTTAACACATCATTATCATATGGAAAAGAATTAGTTATATCATTTTGGGTGCTTGACTGTTCTGCAATTTCTCATAATTTTACAAACATCCTTTTTCCAAAGCTATTACAAGAGATCTCTAACCCTTGAATGAGACTTAATAGTAACATTTTGAGTGGCAGAATGGGTTAATTTTAGTATCATAAGTCATTTTAGCATAGGGTTCCTTACTATGTTATAGATAATCTTTTCTCAAAATGTTCCAACAAATTTCTAACCATAGATAAGATTTTCTCTGTGATATTGTAAGTTATTGTTTATTAAAGAGAACCTCTGTACATCAAAATCATCCTTTTCTCAAGTTGTTCCAACATACCTCTAATGAAATGAATTGGATTGAGTTAAATGTTATGAGTTATTTTTCTTGTCAAGCTTTACAATCTGTGGAGTAGCATTTTCTATTCTTGAGTACCATACATAATTTAAGAGTAGGTTTTGTTCTGTTTTAGTGTGACCAATAACTTCTCTTTTCCAACAATTTAGTTATTTTCCTCTCAACATAAAAATACAAAACTAAAAACACTGAAAAAAACCAAACACAACGAAGAAGAAAGAAAATACCTATGCACATATAATGCACTTCACTTCAACAGTTTACTATCCCTGGTTGACAATCTATGACATCAATTTAGGAACACTAAGTTGAGCAGACAATGCCTGCTTTGGAAATTTTAGTGGATGGAGTGGTGAATGGTTTGCATATTACCTGCAAAAATAAATACCCCAAGTGAAATCATATTATTTATTCAAATATTATTGAAATTCATGTGCTTTCAAAAAGGATATTAGAGATAGCATACATGCCTGTGCTCGATTTTTTTTTTTTTTGCGGGGTGCAAATGTGTGGCACTTCTCTTGGGTGTTATGGAGTGTTGATCACAATACTGCTTTCAGACAGGTGATTGGGCTTTCTGAGCTCTCATTATGATCCTCCAAAGTTTTTGAAAAGGGTGATATATAGGTGAATATGGCTCAATTCAGTTCATTTGTATCATTTGAGGGATAAGAGGTTAGAAGATTTTGCGGAGCAGTTCTTTCCATTGCGGTCAGCTTGAGTACGGATCTTAGGTTATTTTCTACCATGACCATGCAAACGATCAAGGTACATGCACGATATTTGCACACAAGATAAAGGTTTTGCGCACATTTATCATGCCTATCATAGCTTTGGGAATGCCTTCTTCATGAATGTGGGAAGAATAGGCTTGAATTCCTAGCACCTGTCTGAGGAATAGGCACGCAGAGAGCTGAGGCATAGTTTTTTGAAAAATTCTTGGAAATTTTGTCAATTTTTTGGTGTGACTGATATGCTACTACTTTGATGATAGGATGCTATGGAGGGAGAGGAACTGGCCCAATCTTTGTGCTACCTTGGATGTTGATGTTCAAGAGTGCCAACAGTTGGTGTGTTGGGGTATTAAATTTATGGAGAATGACCTTCTATAATCATAGGATACTATTTTGCGCTACCTGGTCTGATGCTAGAATAAGTGGGACAAGCTGATGATGCAACATGGGTGCAACCTTTTTATTCGTCCCGATATGGATATCTATTTTGTGAACGGGTTGCTGCCTCAAGGTGAGGCACTTCCTTATCCACTTCCTCCTGGGACAGTGGATGTTGAGAGATTCAGGGGGCGTCATTATGGTGGGGCACTACTTATAGAGGGGTGCATAGCTATTTATATAGTGACAGACTTGGCTGAGAGGTGTGCTCTAGCAGCCATTATGCAACTGGTGGGGTCGTCTTCTCCTTATCGGGCATCGGATCCACATATTGGTGTCTTGCACCGACTAAGGGTCAGGAAGTTTTTTGAACTTTCCTATTTCTATTATGATGGGACATTGGCATAGCTTTCCAAGGTCCGAGATGGATTGAAGCTATTTACTTATGCCACCATCTTATGTAGCATCTTGTATGAGTGGGCGGTGCTGCTGAGACCTATGCTGGAAGTGCCTGCTGGGGGGCCACAAGAGCCTCGCATGAGGAGGTGGGCCCCTGTTATGCCTTGAGGAGGTGGAGGTATGCTAGGGAATTATTCGAATGCCACCACAAAGGCTTGGTTTGAGGCCAACCCTCAGATGTTCCTGTCATTCCCTTATGAAGGGATGGACTTTCGGAGAGATTAAGACATGGGTCTTACTATTGGATATGCTTGGGGGCTAGCAGGTATGTTTCTGTGGTTTCTACATTTACTTCAATATTTATGTTTATATGTGTATTATGATGACATTGACATAGTATTGGTTACTCTTGCAGATGTTACCGAGGTTAGTCATCCTATGGATCGGTTGGTGGGGAACCATCCGATTCAGTGACCTTGAGGAGCTCGCGGGGGACAGGGAGGAGTTCCTGCACAACCTCTGGTTGGAGTACCAAGTGGTGAGGCTTTCCCTTCAGGGGAAGGAAGCAACTCAGCTGTTGCTGAGACTGCTGCTGAGCAAGCTATTGTTGATGCGAAGGAGGCTCATGTGGCTAAGCTGACCGAGAAGTTTTCTTCTCAAGAGGATGCATGGGGTTGAGTAGACCACTTGACCAAGGGGATGCCTACCTGAGGCTTTGTGGACGACCTCGAGGATGTATGATTAAAAACCTTAATGGCCCAGGAGAGGGGATATCTGTCGATTTTACGTTGGGTGGAGATATCCATGTTGATGGTGGCTCCAGTATTGATACCAGGAGCGGCAGTGGGTCCAGGTGCCCCGTGTGGGGGAGCACCACCCTAGAGTCTTATTATACAGAGAAAAAGCACCCATTATGAGGATGATTCCCCTATTTTTGTCGACTTTTGTATTTGTAACTTTTTGGGCTGACTTACGGGCTAGAGATACTATTATTTTTACTCATACACATACATTGTTTATATATATGCGAGAGATATATTTTTGCGGCTCTACATGGTGTGCCTCCTATTTTTATTTATGGATTAGGCTATGCTGATGGATATCTATGTTTTCTATGTTTGTTTTTTTATGTATGATGGTTTATTTAAGAAGCATTCCAGCTTAGAATATTGTTAGCTATGTGATTAGTGGCTGGGTTTTGACTCCTTGATACATGTGTGAATGTAATGTAGTCAAATTTTCTGCTTTATCTTTTTGCACGTAAGTATTTTATAAATAGATGTGAATATCTTATCTCAAATGTTTGGTTTAACTGTGACACTACTAATTGGGAATCAATGTAGAGATGTATATGGTGTATGCCCTGATTGAGGTCATCACACATAAGTCCCATGACAACGTCATATTCTTCCTGATTGTTTGTTGTTGAGTTGATATTTGTGCATATTGATGATTGATTAGGGTGATAGATAACACAGGTAGCTACTGCTAAACTTTGAGACCATTGCAATGCTCCATCAAAAAATTTGAAGAAAGTTCAGGTTAGTAAGCCATTATGAAACTAGGGTGTGTTTTATAACAAGTATTTTTGTAAAACATTTAAAGTGGTTGGGTATGTTGGCTCTAGGGGAGGGCCTTCTTGGCCCTCATGGATAGAATTTCTTGAGATAAAGGCCATTGACGGGGTTGTCGAGGCATGTTCCGTCTGACTCAATAAAGATGTATGCCCCTTTGAGAAGGCAATGTTTTATGATGTAGGGTCCTTTCCACAAGGTTTCAAATTTTCTTGGCCCTAGGGCTTCCTTGTGACATCCTAGCGGAGGACTAGTTCTCCCTTGGTGAATGAGCGAGGGTTGATGTGGTAGTGGAATGATACTTTTACCCATCTCTTGTGGGCCTCGTTGTGTTGCAGTGATTATAATCTACTTTCCTTGACAAAATATAGTTGTAATAGGAACTGTTCCAAAGGTTGGGTATCATCGAGGAGTTTGATGGCGCCATGTAAATTCAGGATCTCGCAGAAATCAATGCAAAAGCGTAGGGTGTCCTGTTTTTTTATGACGGGAACAGGGTTGGCAACCCAGGAAATGTGGGGGGCCCTACTCTTGGTTCTAATACATGATAATATGAATCACATATGGTGTATCGTGTCATTGGTGTTTTGTGGTGGGAGAATCTCTGTGATGGGAGCTTGCGAGAGCTCAAGGTTGGGTCCCCTTTTAGGATGGTCAATTTCATGTCGGTGGAAATTGTGTTTGGTACAAAGGTGCCTGAATGTTTTCATTTGCATGCATGCCTCTGGTTCATGGTGATGGCCATTGAAAATGGTGCATGGTACCGCTATGCCAACTGAGTATATTGTGTGGGAATCAACACTACTCTTCGTCCCAAACGTGGATGCTTAGAAAGGATCTGTTGTAGAAGATGAGGTCTTCTACTTCCATTTCCTAGTTTTTGGCTTGGGTACATGCAACTCTTTTGGGGGGTGTAGACTTAATTCTTCTCTTGTAGCTCTAAGCTTGGGGAGATGCTAAAATTTAATTGTATGATGAAAGTGTGAACAAATCCAGTAATAAGTCTGCCTGATTCTCTCTTGGTTAGAGAAAAGTATTTGTGGTTGGGAAGAGACTGTGTGAAATTTTTTTGCGAGGTGCTTCAATTCTTTGCACTGATTGGCCCAGTGGCCAATCAGGTTGCATAGTTTGCATGTCATCCTAGGTTGGACTTGGATCATGCTTGGTTGGAGCATCGTCCTAGTGTGCCCATTACACTGATGTGGGTAAGGAGTATATGGCCTGGGGGTGCTCTGTCTTCTATACCAGTTAAGGAGATCATCATGTTTATTTTATAATATATGTATCATATAAATTAGAGGACGAACTCGCGGGAAATAGGTACAACTATGTTCATGGTGATTTACGTGACATACTAGGAAAAAAAGCCTACATATGGGGTTCCCATCCTACTCACTAGATGGCATGACTAGGTACTAGCACCGTAGTGCTTCTAAGACAGGGCAAGTGGCGAACACATGATTTGGTGTTTTATATAACACACATGTTCGTATCTTCTGCAGAGGGCAGTTGGGGGTAACTAAGGGTTCCCTAATTGGTCGGTTTTAAACTAACAAAAAGAGGATGGATCTACTCATCACATCTTGAGTTGTCTAGTTGTTCATGGATTTAGAGTCAGAGCCATCTTCTTGGAAGAGGTGAACTATAGTTGATTGCATACAAGCTAGTGCTGCACAGAATCTAGGGATGTAATGACAACGTCATACAGAATGATTTTGACCACATATCTGAAATGAATATTGGGTATATGTGTCAGTGAGATATACTATATGAATTGGATACCGTCACCAAAACATTTCCAGACCTGGGAAATCGATGATGAAATGATTGCACTCATTATAGAGTATGCAACTTTTGATGGGAGGAGAGGGAATGGCTGGGAGCTTTTCAGGCCACTTTCATCCCTCCTGCAGGCATAGGATGACATGAGGTTAATATTTAGATGACTGGGTGGAGGGATCCTGTTGATAGGATTGCTTGATGGCATGTAAAGCGTCCTTATATCATGGGATATCTAAGAAATGATGGGTATAATGTCCATAATTGTTGCATATAGTGCATGTGTCAGTTTTATGCAATGCCTTTCCTTGAAATTTGGTGGTAGGTTCCTTTTTATGTTAACTTGGGGCTGCGATGTCTACCGTAGAGCTAAGGAGTGGTTCTAGTTCATCTAGGTCTAGGCAGATGTGGGTAGGGTGGCCTACTACGTGACATATGGCATATCATGGTGATTCCCTTTGCATGGTGGGATTCTCCACCTTATTTCCTCTTCTCTCAGTTTTCTTATTCGTAACCATCGGTTTTGTGATGGCAATTTCTTTTGAAGGGATGTTTGCAAAAGTTTCATGAACGGTTGGGGCCTCCTCGGGGTTGAGAGGGATTAACCCTGTAGAGGTGATGTGTGTGACTCCCATTGGATTAGGTGGGACTAGGTGCCAAATTAGTATTTCAAATGATCAGTTTGGTAGGACCGTTGTGGCCATGACCTGCTGCAACAAAAAACCAGGTGGGGGGAAGAGGAAAGGATTTTGGGAGGCGGCGTAGGCTAGAGAGGCTACCGTAGATGAAGACTCTGTGTCATTACTACTTGTCTTTGTGTCTTGAATAGCTTCAGTGCTTGATGAGGACATCATGCACACCAAAGCCCTCGTGATATCAGGTCATGACTCAAGTATAACAGGGGGATATCCAAGGAATGACCCTAGGTTGGACGATGTTTTGAACTGACCGGGGCCATATTACTGGTACCATGTAAGCATCTTGGTGGATGTGTCTACATAGGGTAGAATAACATCAATATTTTTTAAGGGTTGCTTTTCGCCATGTGTTAACTGGTCGACAATAATGATGCAGTCCTCATGGGGGAACATCATAGTTTGGAAGAGAGAGGAGGCTATGGCTGACATGGCGTACATATAACTCTGACCAAGGAGTATATTGTAATCCAGCTAGGCATCAAGGAGTTCAATTTCTATAAGGACTATCTTTCCGGCTAAGTAGACCGGGATGTTTTGGTTGTGACCGATGGGGACTGAAGGGCAACCATCGTATGCTCTAAGCATGATGTCTAATGGTTTTATTTTGGGTGACACTAACTTCTGCCATACATTCTTAGACATGATGCAGAAGGATGCACCCTCATCAATGATACATCGGTGGATGGTGATGTTTTGGACCGACACTAGTATCTGAAAGGCGACCATTGAAGGAAGCCTAGGGTGGCTTTATCTAAATAAAAATCCATCAGGCATTAATCAATAGGGTTGATGGCACCTAATGTGGAAAATAAGGCTTTCCACTAGTTTAGGCATGGTGGGGTATCATAATTTTCGTTTCGTGTCTCAAAAAACATTTCTTTTCTAGTCATGTAGATTTCATGGCTGTTCTTTACAGAATTTTCAGGAGTTTTTTTGCTGCGTGCTAACTATCCTTTGATGGGAGAAAGGATCCTACATGATCTTTTTATGCTAGGAGGATCCCCCTTATCCACGGTTACTTTGAAGCTTCTTCAGTTCATGGAGGTCGGGAAAATGGTGAGTGTAATGGCCGTACCCACCATAGATCGAACAAAAGTGGTTTGTCCAAAGAATTGGACTTTTGTTTTTCCTTTGGGAGCTATTTGGTTTCTCGTTTTGACTTCGGTTGGCATTGCCTCCAGCCTGAGATCACGGAGGGCATTGTTGACTGTTTCCCCCCTGTCCAGGATTTCCTTTAGGCTTGTTTTTTCCTTTTCTCTCAACTGCATTAGGAGGATAAGTTGGATTCTCCAGGTTGTATGGTTGACACAGTTGGTTTTGGGAAGGTTGCACAAAGTTTAGTCATGCATTATTCTACATGGGTGGGTCTTGTGCTGGAGATTGGGCATATTATGATGCCTATTTTGTAAATGGTTGTTGGGGGGGGGATCTCTTCCGTCAGCATGTCTAGCTCTTTACTGGGTCCTCTAAGCCGGAGGATAGGATCCTCCATGCTAATGGTGGTATGATAATGCCCTATTAGTCAAATTTTCCACAGGCATGGGATGACTTTGGTAGCTGGGTTTTGGTATGTTCTAGGTAGAATCATACGCATAACCAGGGTATTGAACACTACTGCTTAGGTGATTTTGGTTCAATGACCTAATTAAACCATATGCAGAGTTTGACACACCTGGAAATTATTTGTAAGTTTGTAGACGTGGGGTGTTCGACATGATATTATAAATATACCGTGACTACGTATAGATCAACTCAAGCTGTCAGGCCTAACTGATGGCATCATCTTTAGATGTGGGATTTTTTTGCACTACATCCTTTGAAATCTCTGCGCCGAGAGTTTTGAGGAACAGGTCTAACAAAACTTGATCGTCGAGTTTGGCTTTGCACAGACTACGACATCGTTGCCATTCGTGGAGATGGTCCAAGATATCGATGGCAGGGGTTTGCCTAAAGTGGGTTAGTAATTCCATTCCAGAATCGTGGTGGATAGGTCACTAAAAATAGGATAGGAACTAAGTAGCGAGGGCGCTAAAGGTTCCATGTGTAGTAGAGTGCTGCTCCACATACCATTTTATGGCTATTCCGGTTAGGGTGCATTGAAATAGTCTTAGTCGAATAGTATCATCAATGATGTTGTTCGACGAAGACCACAGGTGGAAAGTCATAACACGATTTCCAGGGTCTTCCATTTGCTTCCCTTTGAATTTTGGAATGTATGAAGGGAGCTTCGTGGGAATGAGAGGCCATATGGGGTT